>CM022302.1:491751291-492103131 GCA_011799875.1 Thinopyrum elongatum | reverse complement strand
GGAGCGATGTTTCCTGGGGGGTCTCTCCAGCGCGGCGTGGCCATAGTTGCAAGTTGATGCCCTGAGATGCTGAACGTTGAGCGGCACTCGGGTGGCTGTGGGGTGCGCCGCTATGACCCGTTGGGTCAATTTTGTTTACAGGGTGGACATTGCCGAGTGGATTTAGGGTCGGGGTCCGGCTCTTAAAACTTCAAGTGAACACATGTAAGAAATGCTCAAAGGCCTAAAGTTATGCCGCTTATCGACATTGTACGTTAATAACAGATCCAACTAAAATTCCTATATATTGGTAATTTACTCTAAAAATTATAGGAGTAACTAGTACTGGTAGATGCTACCAATTAATTAAACAAACAACGGACGCACAGACACCACACTAACTACTAGTAACTCTACAACTCACAATGCTGGCCAGACGTAATCGTTCTTCTTGTCGTTCTTGTCGGCGGCAACCCACGTGGCTGACTATCTGCCCATCTCTCCTCAACGCCACGGTAGCTACCGCCGCAATCCGGCAGGTGGAGGCACTCCGGGGCATGCTGGCTAGCCAGACACCGTCGTCTCCTTCCCAGCCTTGTCGGCGACACCCCACCGTGCTTGGATCACCGCCAAGCTCTCCTCAGAGCGTGTGCGTCTTCTTTCTTGGGGGTGGGAATACTATTTTTTGAGGTCTTTCTGCCTTTCCGTGCTCCTCTACTGCGATTTGGCTGCCTCTTGCTATACCGCCCCATTGGCCTTGGCAGTTCAAAGTCGCACGTAGGTGTGAGTCCGAGCGGCGATGGACATGAACTCGGCACGGGGGAGATGCCATCGCTTCACTTACTATTTTGGGTGTGCGGTCGTGGGCGGCGTGGAACCGGCGCGGGGGATGCCATCGCTTCCTTACCGGTTAGTATGCGGCGTGGTGGCATGAACGACGCTTGGAGAGAGCTCTCAGGTGGAGTGGCCGGACAACCATATAGTGCATTGGTTTGTCAAGAACTCAAGGACAGAAACGAAGGAAATTTTGATTCCACTTCAATCCTAGTCTTATTTTACTGTTATCGCACACAGTTAATTTCCGTAGCCTCTGGAAACTGGGTGTGCGCTCACCTATTATGGGTTTGATTTCTGATTGGCCGCCCACCCAGCCATGTGGATCGCGCGGTGCATCATGATCGAACGGTATCCACGTCCCCTATCATCACACCTGGTAGTTGGTAGCTGGGATTTGATTTTTTTGCGCTACTACCTCAGTCATGTTTATTGGCCCCTCACAATTTTTGCTAAATTTTGACTTTAGATTTATCTTACAAAATGTTGATGCATATAACTACAAATATATCACTAGAAACATGTTCAAATTTGAATCCAACGAATAATTTTTGGTGACATGCATTATTAGATTCTTAGTTCAATTTATGGTTAAAGTTTGACACAAAATACTAAGGGGACCAATAAATCAGGATTGTGGTAGTAAATTTCTACAAAATGCACATAATGGCCCTAAATATGGTAAATGAACCCAGAAAAGTGCTAAATTTGAACACGGTGCTTTGTAGGGGTTATGTTGATCGGAGAAAAAAAGTCAACCGCACATTAATTTGAGTACTTTTGAAATTACAAAAACAATATACCACCACCCTAGCGTCTGACCGCTTGTCCCACCGAAACCCATTCCCTCGCTCGCATGCACTTCCTACCTTGAAACGGTCAGCGCCGCTCCAGAACGTCAATGCCGCATTCACGCTCGACACGGCCTCTCATTGCGCCCAGCATTGCAGCAGTGTGACGGCTGATACTCTCCATCATATCTTACTTTTCCAAACTCTTTTGCCCTTGTTTGGACTCTAATTTGCATGATTTGAATGGAACTAACCTGGAACTGACGTTGTTTTCATGAGAATTGCCAAGGTGTTATTTTTGTGCAGAAATCAAAGTTCTCGGATTGACCTGAAAATTTACGGAGAATTTTATGGAAAAAAAATGTTGGAGAAAAAGATACCACAGGGGGGCCACCCAGGAGCCACAAGCCTGGGGGAGCGCCTTCCCAGGCTTGTGGGCCCCCTGGAGCTTCGGCAACCCTAAGTCCAACTCTATATATACCTATTCATGGAGAAAAAACTCAGAGAGAAGGATTCATGCGTTTTACGATACGGAGCCTCGCTACCTCCGGTTCTTCATCGGAGGGCTGATCTGGAGTCCGTGTCGGGGCTCCGAAGGGTGGAATCCGTCGCCATCGTCATAATCAACCTTCCTCCATCGCCAATCATGATGCTCACCTCGGGAGTGAGTAATTCTTCGTAGGCTTGCTGGACGATGATAGGTTGGATGAGATTTATCATGTAATCGAGTTAGTTTGATAGGGCTTGATCCCTAGTATCCACTATGTTCTGAGATGATGTGTTGTTGCTATGACTTTGCCGTGCTTAATGCTTGTCACTAGGGCCCGAGTGCCATGATTTCAGATCTGAACCTATTATGTTTTCATGAATATATGTGTGTTCTTGATCCTATCTTGCAAGTTGTAGACACCTATTACGTGTTATTGATCCGCATACCCCAAGGTGACAATAATTGGGATTCTTTCCGGTGATTACCGTAATTTGAGGAGTTCATGTATTCACTAAGTGCTAATGCTTTGTTCGGTTCTCTATTAAAAGGGGGCCTTAATATCCCTTAGTTTCCTTATGGACCCGCTGCCATGGGAGGGTAGGACAAAATATGTCATGCAAGTTATTTTCCATAAGCACGTACGACTATATACGGAATACATGCCTACATTACATTGAGAATTGGAGCTAGTTCTGTGTCGCCTAGGTAATGAGTGCTGCACGATGAATATTATCCACAATTATCCATCGGCATCAAATGCCTACGAGCTTTTCAATATTGATCTTTGCTAAGTTACTTTTTGTGTTGCTGCTGTTTTACAATCACTACAAAACTGCTACTAATCCTGATATGTCGCAAGTAATGATATGTGTTACCTACGCTATGAGTGTTGCTTATGATGATGCTAGTACTTTGCTGATAAGACTGCGCAACGGGTGAATTTCTGATCATCTTGCTAAGGTAATGATATTGAGAATGCTGAAATTGATGAAATTACTGAAACTGATGAAGTCTTTGAAACTGAACACTTTGAAACACCTATTAGACCTAGCTCTCCTGAGAAAGAATTGCTAATCAGGAGGGTTATGTTATGGATGGAAAGGTAGCTAGAGATTTTCTTGCTTGAAGGATAGAGAAGATCTTAAGAAAATACTAGTCAAGTTGAAAGAAAAATCTTTGAATGCTGGAATGAAATAGATCTAAGTTTGCTACTTCACCTATCTTTGTTACTGATAAGGATTATGAATTCTCTGTCGATCATGAGTTAATTAGTTTGGTTGGATCTGATCCTTTCCATGGTATGAATCTGAAACTATTGTGGCACATCTTACTAAACTGAATGATATAGCCACACTATTTGCTCATGAGAGGAAAAAAATCGCTACTACTAATACTCTTAAGTTGTTTCCTTTCTCGTTAAAGGGTGATACTAAGACATGGTTTATTATCTTGCTCCTGGTGTGTGCGTAGTCCCCAGGATATGATATTACTTCTCCCTGAAAAAATATTTTCCTACTCATAAGAAATAAGCTGCTCTACAGGAAATATTTAACCTTGTGCAAATTGAAGAAGAGAGTCTCCACAAGCTTGGGGGAGGCTTCTCCATTACTTAATGCTTGCCTGATATCCTCTCAAGAAAATGAAATACTGATATCTTTTAAATGGACTAACCGATGCTTCTAGGACCACCTAGATAGTTGTGTTGGTTGGTTTTTAGGGAACGAATTGTTGAACAAGTTGAAGACCTATTGAATAAAATATTGAGAGATGATAATGATTGGACTCTAGCTGAACCACCACCTAAGCCGACTCCGAAGAAGAGAGGTATCTATTTCTCAGTCCTGAAGATATGCAAGAGGCAAGAAATCATGATGAAAGAAAAAGTTATTAAAGCTGAAGATGTCAAAAATTTACCACCGATTGAAGAAATACATGGTCTTAATGCTCCGACACAGGTAGTAGAGGTAAATTCTCTCTATGATTTGATGAAGGTGATATTCCGCATACAAATTTGCTAGTCAATGCTTTGATGAATTTGATAACTTTATTATTAAACAAGAAAATTTCAATGCATATGTTAGTAGACAATTGAAACAAAATGCTTATGATTGAACCGAGTGACTAAAGTGTTAGAATTGTTAATGATCTCAAGGTTGTTAGTAAACATGCTTCCATGATAAAAACAATAAGTCAGAGAACAAGTTCTAAGGCACAAATGATTTGCTTAATGAAATGAACAAAAGATGAATGACATGCTGTTAGAATTGTGACTAGGGGTGTAAAATGACTCAGGAACCTTTGTATCCTGAAGGCCATCCTAAAATAATTGAACAAGACTCAAAGAATTAATGTTGATGCACATAGTCCATCTAAAAAGAAAAAGAAAAATGATAGCACTTTGCATGCTTCTAGTGAACCTACTGTAGACACACCTTAGAATCCAAATAATATTTCTATTTTTGATGCTGAAACACAATCTGGTGATGAACATGAACCTAGTATAATGATAATAATGATGTTCATGTTGATGATCAACCTAGTAATGATAATGGTGTGGAGCAGAACCTGTTGTTGATCTGATAACCCACAACCTAAGAATAAAGATATGATAAGAGAGACTCATTGCTAGAAAACATGATCTTCTTGTGTGTTTGAAAAACTTTGATAAAATCTAAAAGTATTTCTGCTTCTTTTTTAGTTTTTCTTTCTAATTTTAATTAGTTGTTAGTATTAAAAGGAAACCCAAAAAGATTTCTTGTTCTTCATTTGCTTGTTGGGAGCTTCCCGTGTAAATAGTTTTTCTCATTTTTGTTTTTCCTTGTTTTACTTTATTTAGAGAGAAAACAAAAAATGCAAAAATATTTCAGTGTGTTTTTTGAAATTTTTTTTTGGGTCGTAAGGAGAAGACCACGATGAAAATGTTGAGGGGCTCTCATATGCATTATTGTTGATCTAACAAAGAGCCCATATTACCTTGTCTTCTCCTTTGAATAAATGTTTGCAGATTCTAGCTTAGTCCACGACGTGCACTCTTATTATTATTCACATCGTTCGGTCGTTGCAAGTGAAAAGGCAATAATGACGGAATTTGATGAAATGATTGAGATGAGGAAAAGCTGGTTTGAACTCGACCTATTTGTTTTTGTAAATATGCTTAGCTCATCATTCTTGATTCAGCCTAATATGAATGAAACATGTGTTTGCAATGACAATTAGAGATCATAGTTACTCATGCCATGCTTAAATAGCTATGAGTGGATAATGGTTTATCTTGTGTGCCAACATGCTTTTAAAATACTTATGATGTAGTATGATAGGATGGTATCGTCCTCTGAATGATCATAGTGGCTTGACTTGGCACATGTTCACGCATGAGTTGAATCAAAACCAACATATATAGCCTCCATGATATTTATGTTCATGGTGATTTATATCCTACTCATGCTTGCATTCAATGTTGATTAATCTCAATGCATGTTTATGACCGTTGTCGCCCTCTAGTTGGTCGCTTCTCAATCTTTTTGCTAGCCTTCACTTGTACTAAGCGGGAATACTGCTGTGCATCCACTTCCTTAAACCCAAAGTTGTTCCATATGAGTCCATCATACCCACCTATATGCGGTATTTACCTGCCGTTCCAAGTAAATTTGCATGTGCCAAACTCTAAACTCAAATATAATCTGTTTTTTGTATGCCCGAATCGCTCATGTAGCGACTGGGGGGGATGTCAGTATCTTCCATGCTAGGTGGGTTATTCTCACGATGAGTGTTTATTTCGCTTGTCATTCACGAGAAAGTGGCTGGTAATAGGATGCCCAGTCGTATGATAAAAATCAAAATCAAAATATATATGGAACAAAACTCTCCCCGCGATTGTGTTGGTTATGGAGGGCACCCGAGGATTCGGCTCGCCATGGCTTGTGTTTGTTGGTGGAGGGGGTGTAAAAATTTACCTTTCTGTTCGGAACCGCCTATAATGTGTCTAGCATGGAAGATAGTGAGATCTCTCGGTTGTTATGTTGACAATGAAAGCATGCCTCTCAAGATTATATTCATCTATGTTTTAAAAGCTTCGAGCTCTGGCACTCTGCAAATCCCTACTTCCCTCTGCGAATGGCCTATCCATTTACTTTTATTGTTGAGTCATCATCTTCTTATTTAAAGCACCAGCTGAGAGCACTATTGTCATTTGATGCTTGTTTTTAGTTGATGTTGAGTATGAGTGTGATTGGATCTCTTTTGCCATGAATTACAATGTCTAGTCAGTGCTTGATTCTTCAGGGGTGCTCTGCATTTATGTTTTGCAGTCTTAGAAAGGGCTAGCAAGATACCATTACACTAGTAGAAGACGGGCCTTTAGTCCCGGTTCCAGAGGGCCTTTAGTCCGGTTCTGCAACCGGGACAAAACGATCGGGACTAATGCCCATTACTTTTAGTCCCGATTGGCTTATGAACCGGGACTAAAGGAGCTCCACGTGGCCGATGTGGGGCGCCCAGGCGGGGGGACCTTTTGTCCCGGTTGGTAACACCGACCGGGATAAAAGGCAGCCAGCGTCAGCAGCTCCTAGGCGCTGGGGTTTTGTTTTTTTAAAGGGGGGGGGGGGGGTTTGGGGTTTTGGAGGGTTTAGGGGTTTCATATTGTGTTAGCTAGCTAAACTATAGAGAGAAGTGACCTCTCTTTCTCCGTGCTTGGTCGATGCTACTACTACATATAGAGAGAACTCGAGCTAGCTAGTAAACAAATGAAAGAACCGTTAATTACACAAGATCGTCATGAACATATATAGAGAGAAGTGACCTCTCTTTCTCCGTGCTTGGTTGAACAACAAGTTTTGGTATATCTATCCGATGATACTAGAATATATACAATATAACATCTCTTACAATCCCTAACATCATCTACCGTAAATCCATTTGAATTTCGTATGGTATTCTCCGTGTTTAGGAATGACGTGATCAAGAAAGAATCCCGCCAACTCCTCTTGAATTGCTCGACGCGATCATGTGGTAGGAGTTCATCCTGCATCTGCTAGATCTAATTAAAGAGGGGGTCAATACATATATATGAATGAAACTCAACACAATTGGGTAATAAAAAAGAATTGTGAATATTGTTTACGTACTTCTAATTGTTTGTAAGATATGCCCCGCTCAATCGAGTTGTGAATGAACTCGCAAATGTAGTATCCACTAAATCAGTCCCGGGTGCCTGCCACAAGCACTTTACAGAATAATGAGTTCAATCAAACTGATAATCAAGCATGTAATGGTATTGATGAAACTAGAATCAATGAGAGATGCACGGAACTAGCTAGTACTACTTACTTTGGGGTGTGTAAATTGCAGCTCCTTCTTCACACCTGGGACCATCCGGTGAACTTTTTCCAAACCCTGCCCGGCAAAGAAAATGATTACTTGATATCGGAAATGAACGAAAGTTGCCGATATGGTGCGATAATGATTGAACTTACCTCTGGAGCATTTCACTCATGTCCGCCCACTCCTTTTGCTCTTTATGTCTCGAGTCCTAGACAGTTACAAATGCCCGTCAAGCTTAATGGATAGCAGAATAAAGTGGAACCTGCGCATGCATAACTCATCAATTACACTTAACCTCGAGTAAGCGAAACCGAATATGCACAAGACAGTAACACTCACTGGAAGTTGTAAGGAAAGAGTATTTCCCTTTTGGTTTGATGTCGAAGGAACGCTTGTAGCAAGTTATCCTTAGTAACTTCGGCTCTGTTTTGTACCGCCCATTCATTTACGGTATTTGGGCTAATGAAACCAATGTCATAGATTTGTCCTCTTTTGCATTCGACGATCTTCAATCTGCACTATATAGTGGGATAATTACATACATGCAATGAACGAGCTGAGCTAGAGACTTAATTACAGAAATAATACTTACAGACAGTAGCAAGTCATGAGTTGTTTGTCGAGGGCCTGTTGATTGAATAACTAAAATAATTCCACAAATTCAACAGGCATCAGGTAGACTCCAATGAAGTCGTGCTCATCTTTAATTCCTAGCATCATACTTTCGGTCCCAGACTTCCTGCAGGTTTCCAAGTACCAGTCATGCAATCTTCGCATCATCGTTGGTAGATGCGGGAGCTGATCAGGTTTGGCGAGAGGCTTCCCGTGCTCGTATCAATAGACCTCTACTACCTCAGCCATTTCAAACTGTACATGATCACCCACGTAATCACCAAGAGTGGTTACCGGCGCTAGCCCGGATGATTAGCGATATCGCTAGACACCTTGAGCGGGCGGCACGATTGCTTCTCCTGTTCGCCGAGCTGGGGAATTTTTTCCCACTTAGTCTTGCAGCACTGGTAGTACTTCTCGACCACCGCGCTTTGATGACCCACAAGTATAAGGGATCAATCGTAGTCCTTTCATAAGTAAGAGTGTCGAACCCAACGAGGAGCAAAAGGAAATGACAAGTGGTTTTCAGCAAGGTAATGTCGCAAGCACTGAAGTTATAAGTAGCAAGTAGTTTGATAGCAAGATAATTTGTAACAAGCAAGTAACAATAATAGCAACAAAGTGCAGCAAGGTAGCCCAATCCTTTTGAGGCAAAGGACAGGCCAAAACGGTCTCTTATGATAAGCAAAGTGTTCTTGGGTACACGGAATTTCATCTAGTCACTTTCATCATGTTGGTTTGATTTGTGTTCACCACTTTGATAATTTGATATGTGGGTGGATCGTTGCTTAGGTGCTGTTATTACTTGAACAAACCTCCTACTAATGATTACCCCCTCACAAGCATCCGCAACTACGAGAAAAGTATTAAGAATAAATTCTAACCATAGCATTAAACTTTTGGATCCAATAGGTCCTTACGGAATAGCGCCTAAACTGGGTTTAAGCTTCTGTCCTCTCACAACCCATCACTCTAATAACTACTCCACAATGCATTCCCTTAGGCCCAAATATGGTGAAGTGTCATGTAGTCAGCGTTCACATGACACCACTAAGGGAATCATAACATACATATCATCAAAATATCGAAGACGTATCAAGTTCACATGATTACTTGCAACATGATTTCTCCCGTGACCTCAAGAACAAAAGTAACTACTCACAAATAAGAATCATGCTCAAGATCAAAGGGGTATTAAATAGCATATGGATCTGAACATATAATCTTCCACCAAATAAACCATATAGTAATCAACACTACTAGTCACCACAAGTACCAATCTATAGTTCCGGTACAAAGATTGAACACAAGAGATGAACTAGGGTTTGAGAGGAGATGGTGCTGTTGAAGATGTTGATGGATATTGCCCTCCCCAAGATGGGAGAGTTGTTGGTGATGATGATGACGATGATTTCCCCGTCCGGGAAGAAGTTCCCCTGGCGGAATCGCTCCACCGGAGGGCAAAAGTGCTCCTGCCGAAGTTCCGCCTCGAGACGGCGGTGCTCCATCCCGAAAGTCCTGTCCTTATTTTTCTAGGTCAAATGACTTATATTCCAGAAGATGGGCACGAGGTGGTGGGCTGATGGCACAACACCAGGGCGCGCCTGGGGGGCCTGGCGCCCCTGGTGTTTTGTGCTCACCAGGTGGCCCCCCTCCGGTAGTTATTTTCTCCAGTATTTCTTATTTATTCCAAAAAAATTCCTCGTAAAGTTTCAGCTCATTGGAGTTGTGCATAATAGGTAGCCTGACGTAGCTTTTTCAGATCCAAATTTCCAGCTGCCGGAATTCTCCCTCTTTGTGTGAACCTTGGATATTATGAGAGAAAAGGCATTAGAATTACTCCAAAAAGCATTATTATGCATAAAACATAGTAAATAACAGTAGGAAAACATGATGCAAAAGGGACGTATCAAGCTTCATCATATGTCTTTCAATACAGCGATCATAGTTTGATTGCGGCGGAGGCGGTGGTGGTCGCTTAAGGGATCTAGAGTGCGCTTCATTCACCGGATCTATTGTTTCCTTCGGAGGTGGAGGTTTCCGTTCAAAATGGGCCCTCACTTCAGCATCCAGATGTCCTTGGTTCTTCAGTCCTCTCATATGGTAATTGGAGGTTGGTCGGTGTACTTAGACTATGTTTCTTCTCTGAATTCTTTGCTATTGTACTGCTAGCCGCCGAAGCGGCGGCGGCTCTCTTCCATCGTTGCTGAGGCAGCGGAGTCCGCTGACAAGCAAAGGAGGCGGAGTCCGCTAACGCGCCAGAGGAGGCGGAGTCCTCTACGCGCGGAGGAGGAGGCGAGTCCGCTGACGCGCTGGAGACGGCGGCTGAGGCGGCGAAGATAGCTCACGCGCCGGAGACGAATCAGGCAGCAGCTGAGACGGCTGAGCGGACTGTATGGAGTCAGCTGAGGGGCCTCCTCCGACTGAGCCTGCTGACGCGGCGTCCAGTTTGGAAGCTTGATGTTCTCCTTTCTCCATAGGCAGGTACTCCTTAAGGCATTTTCTAGAAGAATCTCCCCTTCACCTGTAGGGTACTGAAGCTCTAGCCCCTCGAATCCCTCCATATTTCATCCACCTGACAATAGCAAAGCCATGTGGAATCGGAGGAATGGAAAGTTCCCTCAGCTTGAAGAGGTAAGACAGAGCCGACCGCCACCTTCAAGGTCAGGTTATGGCATTTCGCCATTAGCACACAATGTTCATTCTCCGTGATACTATCCACGGGGTAGCAAGGAGCTGTGAAATCAGGCTGAACGAGCTCCGTGGAAGCCACGCTGCTTCTCTGCTGAGATGTGGGGTAGCTTCGGGGGCAGTGTCAAAGGAAGGATCTTCATGTCACTGAGATGGTTGGCCGGTAGCTCGCTAGCTCTCAAGTTCCTCTAGTTTCGCTAATCATGCACTGATCTTCTAAATTTTGCTTGCTTCTCTCTCTTCTTTCTCTCTCAGCTTCTATAACCGCCGCTATCGGGAAACCCATGCACCCACGGAACGGAGCCTGATGTGCCTCGTGTTCGTCCAGTGTGTTCAGGATTCCCGAGGGCCTCTGTCAGCTCGTCCTCTCTTTGTCGGGAATGAACGCCCCTTCTTGCACTGCCTTGATTGCTTTCTCGAGCTTCTTGATGGGTATTGCAGTTGATCATTCATCCAAACACACTTCCCTAATTCTGGGTCCAAAGTTCCCCCAACCCCGAAGAACCAAGTCCTTGCCCAATCTGGCCAGTGCAATGTCACTGGTGGACCCCTTTAGCAAGCAGGTCTTTGCTCAGCTTTGTCCCACGTAGGCCGGGCTTTGCTGTAGCCACCTGACCCCGTAGTATGGTGATACTTCTTCTTTGCAGCATTTTGCTTGTTTGTCAGTGACCTTGTGACCCCTTCTCCGATTTCTTGTAGGCCACAAAATGCGAGCCAGTGATCTCTTATCTTCTCATATTGACCAATGAATTCTGGAGTCTCGTCTTTGTCGACAAACTTTTGTTCAAATCTTTCTTCCAGTTCTTGAATAGTTATGCCAATCTCAGCGCGGGCGGTGATGGCGAGGAGGCCCGGCGAGGGCGAGGGTGTCGGGGGAGAGAATGGGCGAGTGGGGGAAATTTTCTAAGTGTTGGCTTATATACCCAGCCCTTTAGTCCTTGTTGGTGGCTCGAACCGGGACGAAATGCCCCCCTTTCGTCCCAGTTCGAGCCACCAACCGGGACTAAAGCTCGTTTTCAGCAGCCGAAAGGGCGGGAAGCAAAGGGCTTTAGTCCCGGTTGGTGGATCGAACAAGGACGAAAGGGGGGCCTTTCGTCCCTGTTCGAGCCACCAACCGGGACTAAAGCCCTTTGCTGTCGCATCCACAAGTTTAGTCCCACCTCGCTAGTTGAGAGGGGCTCGGAGTGGTTTATAAGCGCTGCTGCCGCTACCCACTCGAGCTCCTCTCAGCTGCAGGCAGTACATGCCTATTTGACGCCCAGCTGGGCCTGCTTGCACTACGGGCCTACATCCTGGCCCATTTCTATGGTTTCTAGTCGTATGCAGGCCGTGGTGGTAAGTAGGTGAGCCTTTTTTTATTTTTTGCATTTGTTATGTTTTTAAATTTTTAATGTTACTAGGAAAAGTGTCTGTGCGTTGCAACGGGTTAAAAAAAATCCTTACATGTCTCTATATTGATTATCTAGTTGTATACAATATATCATAAGGCATATCAACAAACATCACTCTAATAATGAATCAAGTTTAATGAAGTGGTGTTGCATCAGATTGATTAAATTTGATTATGGAAGACAATAACTGGTCCAAAAATAATTCATGTCAACATGAGCTAAATTCCAACGTATTCACTTAGTAGTTATCATACCAAAAGTAATGGGGTAAATGGCTTTCTAAAACAAAAGTAATGGGGTAAATGGATGAGTCCTTTACCATAGAAAATTTACATGAATCTAATTTTACTAATAATCTTCATGACTGTAACACCCCCGGTGATTAGCAACAGTAATCACTTTTGATAATGACATGTTAGCATGATCAACAGTGCATAATCATCATTAGCATCACATTGCATTTCAACTCCTAAGTCAAATTCAAAATTTAAATGAAAGTGGAATATGAAAGTTGTCCAACATAGGAGCTAAAATGTCAGATAAATAACAAATATTCCAGAGGCTATTCTAAAATTGAAACCAACATCATTGGAATTGGATAAGTGACTCGAACAACCTCAAACAGTGGATAAAGATAATATTTAATAACCATTTATTAAATCTGAAATAAATATGGAATTATGTTTTGTCCAAACTAGTTTTAGGTGTTAGGGAATGATGCACTGGTATTTATGAAATAGGTCACACTTTTTACAAAAGCCATTTGGGGCCTAAACATTTAACAGTAGAGAAAAGAGAATAAAGAAAAGGAAAAAAAGAAACAGAAAAGGATAAAGGGACCCCCCCCCCTCGGATTGGATTGGTTGAAGGCTCACATTGCTTCGATCAATTGTGCCACTAAAGTCGTCCAACTTCTCACCCCAACGATGAGTGTGAACTATACCGCCCGCATTACTCGAGACGCTGAAGCTGAGATATATGTTATGAATGCTTTGAACGCCTCACCTCTGGAAGGGATCGAGAACGTTCCTGTCGTTTTGAGATTTCCAGACGTCTTTCCAGAAGAACTTCCCGGAATACCCCCGGCTAGAGCTGTCGAGTTCGTCATCGACTTGAAGCCTGGCACCATTCCTATTGCCAAGGACCTTATAAGATGCTCCGCATCACCTTCTTGAGCTTAAGGAAAGAAATCGACAAGTCACTTAAGAGTGGTTTCATCCGCCCCAGTTCCTCTGCTGGGGAGCACCTTCACTCTTCGTTAAGAAGAAGGATGGAACTAACCGATTGGTTCAGGATACCGGCCCATTAACCAAGCCACATCCAGAATAAATACCCACTGCCCCGGATCAATGATCTTTATGATCAACTCGCTGGATCATCGGGTTCTCTAAACTCGACTTGAGGTTGGGTATCACCCAGATCCGTGTCCGTGAAGAGGACATTCCCAAGACTGCATTCGTCACATCGTTATGGCTCCATGAATACACCGTCATGTCATTTGGCCCTAACAGAATGCTCCAGCTACATTCTCCCGCTGATGAATATATTCATGGATTACCTCGACAAATTCTGTCGTGGTATATCTAGATGATATTCTGGTCTATTCTAAGAATAAAGAGGAACATGCGAAAATCTTGCCTTGTTCTAGAAAGGGCTCGAGAACACCAGTTGTATGCCAAGTATTCCAAATGCGAATTTTGCGTTCCGGAAGTAACTTACCTTGGACATGGATTTCCAAGGATGGGATTGCTGTTAACCCCGAACGAGTTCAGGATATTCGACTGGACTCCCCCCAAAGAATGTTAAGCAAGTCAGAAGTTTCTCGGACTCGCTACGCGTTATTGCCGTCGATTCGTGAGAACTTCCAAGATTGCAAAAACCATTGACAAATCTGCTTCACAAAGGTTGTTAAATTTGAGTGGACAGAAAAAATGTCAAGAAAGCTTTCAGACACTAAAAGATAAATTGACACTGCCCCAGTAATAGCACCCCCGGATTCCCAAAAGGATTTCGTGATATATACTTGATGCATCTCGTAAGGATTAGGCTGTGTCCTAATGCAAAGAGCGCAAAGTGATTGACTTATGCCTCCGACAATTGCGTCCTCATGAAGAAAATTATCCCGTGCATGATCTTGAACTTTCTGCGGTTATCTATGCCTTGAAGCTATGGCGACATTACCTTTCGGTAACCGTTGCGAGATATACACGGATCACCAAAGCTTGAAGTATCTATATACTCAACCAGATCTGAACCTTCGTCAACAAAGATGGCTCGAAACAATTGCCGATTATGATATGAATATTTCATATACCCCCGGCAAGGCAAATGTAATGGCCGATGCTTTGAGTCGGCAAGTCTATAGCAACAATCTTATGGTTCAAGAGACACAACTCTCTCTCCATGAAGAGCTTTGAAATTGAACCTCCATATGTTCCACAGGTTATCTCAATACCCTGGTTGTCGAACCAGATTTAGAACACGGCATTAAGGTTATGCAAAGGTTGATATGACACTGAAGTTGAAAGATCAAGCGATACCCGAGAAAGGAAAGCCGTCGGAATTCCATCTTGATGAGATGGGATCCTATTTTCCAAACACGTTCTCTTCGTAACCAAGTTCAAGAATGAGAGGGAAAACGTTATGAAGGAAAGCTCATGACACCCTTGTCCATTCACCCTGGTAGCACAAAGATGTACTGACATTTTGTCAAAGATTCTGGTGGCCTAAATGAAGCGAGACATTGCTCGTTATGTTTCTGAGTGTGACGTTTGCCGCCGCGTTAAAGCCCAACATCAAAGGCCCGCAGGAACTCTGCAACCCCTGGAAATTCCTGAATGGAAATGGGACAAGGTCCAAATGGATTTCATTACTGGTTTTTCCAAATCCCAGAAGGGTAATGATGCTATATTTGTTGTCATTGACCGATTCTCTAAGGTTGCCCACTTTCTGCTTGTTAAGGAGACAATCACTGCAACAGTTAGCAGACTTGTATGTTTCCACGATGTTGTGTCACTCCACGGTGTTCGTTGGAGATCAGTTCTGATCGTGGCAGCCTCTTCAACTCCAGATTCTGGAATAGTTTCCAAGAAGCTATGGGAATCCATCTGTTTTCCAAACCGCTTTTCACCTCAGTCACAGGGTCAAGTTGAACGAGTTAATCAAGTGCTCGAAGATATGCTTCGAGCTTGCGTCATCTCCTTCGGTAAGAAATGGGAGGAATCTCTCCCGTATGCCGAATTCTCTACAACAATAGCTATCAAGCAGTCTGAAGATGGACCGTTTGAAGTTCTATACGGTGTAAGTGTCGAACCCTCTGAATTGGTAAGAACTGGGGAACGCTCACCGGGACCGGAGACATTATTCGGCAAGCTGAAGAACAAGTCCGTATGTGTCGTGAAAAAATTGAAGTCCTGCTCAGTTCTCGTCAGAAGAGAACAATATGACCGAAAGCACCAGGAAATAGTCTATCAACCTGGCGAGCCAGCTTACCTCCGCGTCACTCCGTTGAAAGGCACTCATCGGTTCGGAATCAAAGGCAAGTTAGCCCCGCTTACATTGGCCCGTTCCGTATTCTTGCCCGTCGAGGAAAGTGGCATATCAGTTGCAATGCCGCCAAACCTTTCTCAAGTACATGACGTCTTTCATGTATCCCAACTCCGCGCTGCTTCAAGGATCCTATTCGAGTGTGGATCATGAAGTGCTTTGAATTACGGGAAGATCTGTCATATCCAGAATATCCCATCCGTATTCTTGATCAAGCTGGTGTCGAACACGTCAAAAGTCAATCAAGTTCCTCAAGGTTCAGTGGTCAAATCATTTGAAGATGAAGCCATTGGGAACGCGAGGATCGTTTCGCGAAGAATACCCCTTCTTTCTTTCAGTCTTCCTCTTTCATTCGGGACGAGATTCTTAATAGATGAGGAGAGTTTATTTCCCCCATATACCCCACCTTGATGATACACCAGACGATGGAGTCCAGGAGCCAGACGCCACCACCGGAGCCTACTACCAGGCGGGTCCAGAGGGCACGTACTACTGGATCGAGCCATCTGACCAGGAGTAGGATCGGAGGCTCCCAGGCAGGAGGCCAACGCCTTTCGATCTAGTGTCGCTGTTTGTGCTAGCCTTCTTAAGGCAGAACTTGTCTAACTATGTCTGTACCCAGATATTATTTGTATGACTGACTCATGTATTCGGATCTTCGGATCCCTGGTCTGTAATATTGTGGACCTCCGTTTATTTGTGTTTAGAGTTGTGTTGTGATATCTTCCCGTGAGTCCCTGGGTTTGATCGTACACGTTTGCGTGTATGATTAGTGTACGATTGAACCGGGGGCGTCACAAGTTGGTATCAGAGCCGACTGCCTGTAGGAAGCCCCCCTCCAAATTCCTTGGCCGAAGTTGAGTCTAGAAACCGAGAAACTAATTTACTAAATTGGCTGTGTGGCTTACGGGCCCACGTCGCCAACTGGGTGGTATTAGGATCTTTTATTCCTCGTCTATACTCTGGGACTCTAATATCTCTTCTATTCGGGTTAAATAAATTTTACTAACGCCGACACTTAGGATCTCGTAAATCCCGTCTACCCGGAGAGCTGGATATCTGTGCGATTTCCCTGTCGTTGATCTGATTAGTCTGATAATCATTTTCCTTTCCATTGTTTTGTTTAAACTTTCTCTCCGAGTTGTGTTAAACTTCTCGTTGTCATTTGACAAATCTGAATTTCCTCTGTTTCAGATGGACCGTTTGTTTCCACCGCGTCCTACGACACAGCTTGTGCTTCGCACTTGGGCTCGTAATACCCCTGGGTTTCCAGCTGTCCTGATCGCTCTCATGACCAGACTTGGCTACCGCTGGTACCCTGAGTACATGGTTTACGAGGATTACCGCGAGTTTAATCAGGAGCAGTACCATGCTGATGTTCGTATCTATGATCGGCAGAATGACTCAGACACCGAGCTGCACCTTTTCCACGGATTAGGCGTGACGATTGAGATGGCAGTACATGATGCCGCCTACTCTGCTGTCGCACGTCTTCGAGGACAGTTCAGTGATATCTTGGATGACTCTGAGTTCCGATACATTCCGTATGCCCCTGCTGGAGATGCTACCGGATACTACACAGCTATCTGTGCCCCGTACGAGCCTCGCCGATATGACCACCGCGTTCTGATTCAGTGCACTCAGGCTCTGGATCGCACTGTTCGGGCTCTCGCCGTCGAGTTGGTTGCCACTCGAGCACGTCTCTACGATGCTATAACGCAGTTTCGCAACTCTGACAAGCCCCTGGATGCCGATGACTGGCTCCACGACATCACTCACGAGATGGAGTCTGCTAATGTCGCCCCCGCCAACTTTGTCACCTTCGCGGCCTTTTTCTTAAAGGGCCCCGCTGCTCAATGGTGGGACACACACAAGCGTACTCTGCCTGTTGGAACAGTCATCACTTGGTATGAGTTCCAGGCTGCTTTCCGTACACGTTACATCCCTCAAGCAATTATGGAACGCATGAAGACCCAGTTCCGCAACCTCACTCAGGGTAATAAAACCGTCGAAGCTTATCAGCGGGAATTTCTTGATCTCTCCCGCTATGCTGAAGAAGACATCGCCACAGATGCTCGCAGACAGGAGAAGTTCCGTAATGGACTACACCCTGACCTCAAGCTTGCACTAGCTGCTCAAGACATCAATGACTTCTCAACTCTAGTGAACAAGGCTATTCTCGTTGAGACCGCTCAGATGGAACACAAGGACTCGCAGAAGCGCTATCGTGATGCTGGCTCATCTTCGGGCTCAGCACCGAAGCGTAGAGTTTGGATTCCCAACAACGCGTTCCGTCCCAATGCCTCTGTGCCAAAGAACAATGCTGCACTACGTCTGCCTCCTCCACCACCGAGGCCGTCAAAGGCTCAAGCTATTCAGAACCATGCCCCTCTTCGTCCTGAAGATGGTTTGTGTTTCAAGTGCCGCAAACCAGGCCACCAGGCTAAAGACTGCCGCCAGACTCAGAATCAGTTAGATTTTCCTCGTGCTGGCCGTGGATATGGCCGTGGCAACAATCAGACCCGCAACTATAATACTGGGTCTGCTTCACGTGGTCGTGGTCAGGCTTACAACATTGACATTGAAGAAGTCCAGGATCAACCTGCTACCGTGATGGGTACCCTTCTTGTTAACTCAGTACCTGCTTCTGTATTATTTGATTCAGGAGCATCGCATTCATTCATGTCTGAAGCATTTGCATTATCTCATGACATTGCATTCGAAAAGATGAACCTGCCAATAGTTGTCCGTACCCCTGGAGGCCAATGTCAAACCACTATGATGGCACATAATGTCCCTGTTGAAATCGAGGAATTTGAATTCCTAGCTTCCCCTATTATCCTGAAGTCTTCCACCATAGACCTCATACTCGGAATGGATTGGTTGAAAGCTCACATTGCTTCGATCAATTGTGCCACTAAAGTCGTCCAACTTCTTCACCCCTCCGATGAGATAGTGAACTACACTGCCCGAATTACTCGAGACGCTGAAGCTGAGGTATATGTTATGAATGCTTTGAACGCCTCACCTCTGGAAGGGATCGAGAACGTTCCTGTCGTTCGAGATTTTCCAGACGTCTTTCCGGAAGAACTTCCAGGAATACCCCCGGCTAGAGCTGTCGAGTTCGTCATCGACTTGAAGCCTGGCACCGTTCCTATTGCCAAGCGACCTTATAAGATGCCTCCGCATCACCTTCTTGAGCTTAAGGAAGAAATCGACAAGTCACTTAAGAGTGGTTTCATCCGCCCCAGTTCCTCTGCTTGGGGAGCACCTTCACTCTTCGTTAAGAAGAAGGATGGAACTAACCGATTGGTTCAGGATTATCGGCCCATTAACCAAGCCACAATCCAGAATAAATACCCACTGCCCCGTATCAATGATCTTTATGATCAACTTGCCGGATCATCGGTGTTCTCTAAACTCGACTTGAGGTTGGGTTATCACCAGATCCGTGTCCGTGAAGAGGACATTCCCAAGACTGCATTCGTCACTCGTTATGGCTCCTATGAATACACCGTCATGTCATTTGGCCTAACGAATGCTCCAGCTACATTCTCCCGCCTGATGAATTATATATTCATGGATTACCTCGACAAATTCGTCGTGGTATATCTAGATGATATTCTGGTCTATTCTAAGAATAAAGAGGAACATGCTGAACATCTCTGCCTTGTTCTAGAAAGGCTCCGAGAACACCAGTTGTATGCCAAGTATTCCAAATGCGAATTTTGGCTTCCGGAAGTAACTTACCTTGGACATGTGATTTCCAAGGATGGGATTGCTGTTAACCCCGAACGAGTTCAGGCTATTCTCGACTGGACTCCCCCAAAGAATGTTAAGCAAGTCAGAAGTTTCTCGGACTCGCTAGTTATTGCCGTCGATTCGTTGAGAACTTTTCCAAGATTGCAAAACCATTGACAAATCTGCTTCACAAAGGTGTTAAATTTGAGTGGACAGAAAAATGTCAAGAAAGCTTTCAGACACTAAAAGATAAATTGACATCTGCCCCAGTACTAGCACCCCCGGATTCCCAAAAGGATTTCGTGATATACTGTGATGCATCTCGTCAAGGATTAGGCTGTGTCCTAATGCAAGAGCGCAAAGTGATTGCTTATGCCTCCCGACAATTGCGTCCTCATGAAGAAAATTATCCCGTGCATGATCTTGAACTTTCTGCGGTTATCTATGCCTTGAAGCTATGGCGACATTACCTTCTCGGTAACCGTTGCGAGATATACACGGATCACCAAAGCTTGAAGTATCTATATACTCAACCAGATCTGAACCTTCGTCAACAAAGATGGCTCGAAACAATTGCCGATTATGATATGAATATTTCATATACCCCCGGCAAGGCAAATGTAATGGCCGATGCTTTGAGTCGCAAGTCCTATAGCAACAATCTTATGGTTCAAGAGACACAACCTCTTCTCCATGAAGAGCTTTGCAAATTGAACCTCCATATTGTTCCACAGGGTTATCTCAATACCCTGGTTGTCGAACCAGATTTAGAACACGGCATTAAGGTTATGCAAAGGTATGACACTGAAGTTGAAAAGATCAAGCGATACCTCGAGAAAGGAAAGCCGTCGGAATTCCATCTTGATGCAGATGGGATCCTATTTTTCCAACACCGTCTCTTCGTACCCAAGTTCAAGAATGAGAGGGAAAACGTTATGAAGGAAGCTCATGACACTCCCTTGTCCATTCACCCTGGTAGCACAAAGATGTACCGTGACATTTGTCAAAGATTCTGGTGGCCTAATATGAAGCGAGACATTGCTCGTTATGTTTCTGAGTGTGACGTTTGCCGCCGCGTTAAAGCCCAACATCAAAGGCCCGCAGGAACTCTGCAACCCCTGGAAATTCCTGAATGGAAATGGGACAAGGTCCAAATGGATTTCATTACTGGTTTTCCCAAATCCCAGAAGGGTAATGATGCTATATTTGTTGTCATTGACCGATTCTCTAAGGTTGCCCACTTTCTGCTTGTTAAGGAGACAATCACTGCTAGCCAGTTAGCAGACTTGTATGTTTCCCGAATTGTGTCACTCCACGGTGTTCCGTTGGAGATCAGTTCTGATCGTGGCAGCCTCTTCACCTCCAGATTCTGGAATAGTTTCCAAGAAGCTATGGGAACTCATCTGTCTTTCAGCACCGCTTTTCACCCTCAGTCACAGGGTCAAGTTGAACGAGTTAATCAAGTGCTCGAAGATATGCTTCGAGCTTGCGTCATCTCCTTCGGTAAGAAATGGGAGGAATCTCTCCCGTATGCCGAATTCTCTTACAACAATAGCTATCAAGCTAGTCTGAAGATGGCACCGTTTGAAGTTCTATACGGTCGTAAGTGTCGAACCCCTCTGAATTGGTCAGAAACTGGGGAACGCTCACTCGTCGGACCGGACATTATTCGGCAAGCTGAAGAACAAGTCCGTATTGTTCGTGAACATTTGAAATCTGCTCAGTCTCGTCAGAAGAGCAACTATGACCGTAAGCACCAGGAAATAGTCTATCAACCTGGCGAGCAAGCTTACCTCCGCGTCACTCCGTTGAAAGGCACTCATCGGTTCGGAATCAAAGGCAAGTTAGCCCCTCGCTACATTGGCCCGTTCCGTATTCTTGCCCGTCGAGGAGAAGTGGCATATCAGTTGCAATTGCCGCCAAACTTTTCTCAAGTACATGACGTCTTTCATGTATCCCCACTCCGCCGCTGCTTCAAGGATCCTATTCGAGCTGTGGATCATGAAGTGCTTGAATTACGGGAAGATCTGTCTTATCCAGAACATCCCATCCGTATTCTTGATCAAGCTGAGCGTCGAACACGTCAAAAGTCAATCAAGTTCCTCAAGGTTCAGTGGTCAAATCATTCTGAAGATGAAGCCACTTGGGAACGCGAGGATCGTCTTCGCGAAGAATACCCCTCTTTCTTTCAGTCTTCCTCTTAATTCTCGGGACGAGAATTCTTAATAGATGAGGAGAGTTGTAACACCCCCGATGATTAGCAACAGTAATCACTTTTGATAATGACATGTTAGCATGATCAACAGTGCATAATCATCATTAGCATCATATTGCATTTCAACTACTAAGTCAAATTCAAAAATTAAATGAAAGTGAAATATGAAAGTTGTCCAACATAGGAGCTAAAATGTCAGATAAATAACAAATATTCCAGAGGCTATTCTAAAATTGAAACCAACATCATTGGAATTGGATAAGTGACTCGAACAACCTCAAACAGTGGATAAAGATAATATTTAATAACCATTTATTAAATCTGAAATAAATATGGAATTATGTTTTGTCCAAACTAGTTTTAGGTGTTAGGGAATAATGCACTGGTATTTATGAACTAGGTCTCATGTTTTGCAAAAACCATTTTGAGGCCTGACTATTTACTAAACTGCGAAAGGAGAATAAAGAAAAAGATAAAAGAAAAATGAAACAGAAAAGAAGAAGAAGGACCCCCCCCCTCCGGCCCAACTGGGCCGAAGCCCAGCCGGCCGGCCCACCCGCGCCCCCTAGCCTATACCCCCAGGGACGCCCGAACCCTAGCGTCACCCACCCCCATTCCCCTCGCTCCTCTCCTCCCCCCCCCTCGTCTGGATCGGGATCTCCCGATCCCGTCCGCCCCGTCGCCTACGCCGTCGCCGACGCCGCCCCGTCGCCGCCTCCCCCTCGTCAGCCCCCACCTCCCGATCCAGATCGGGATCGGGATCGCGGGAACGGCCCCGTCGCCGACGCCTCTCGCCGACGCCGCCCCGCTCCCGCGCCGGTCGGCTAGCGCCGACGCCGCCGCCACACCGACGTCGCCCCGTCCTCTCCTCTTCCCCGACCAGCCGCCTGGCGCTCGGTCGCCCCCTCCCTCGACTGGATCCGGATCGGGGCAAATCCCCGATCCCGTCGCCCGCGACGACCTCGCCGCCGCCCGGAGCCTGCGCCTCCCCGCCGGCCTGCCTCCCCGTCGCCGTCGTCCCCGTCGACCACCCCGACCTCCCGCTGCCCCGTCCCTACGAGCACGGTGAGGCCTCGGGCCTCTTCCCCCCCTCTCTGCTCCCGCACCTCGCCGCGCGCACCGCGCCCCCGTGCCGCCGCTCACCGCGCTGCGCGCATGCTCACGCGTCGCCGCGCCCCGGCTCGCGCCCGACCGCGCTGCGCGCGCCCCGCTCGCGCCCACTCCAGCCGCCGCTGCCGCTCGACCTCTCGCCTCTGCCTCCGCTCGCCGCGGCCACCCGCGCGCGCGCGCGCCCCCACACCTCGCCCGCGTCGCTCGCCGTGGCCCCGAGCTCACCACCGACCCGTCCGGCCGCGCCTCGCCGGCGCCCGTGGCCAGCGCCCGGGCGCACCCTGGACGCGCCCGCTCGGGCTGCGCCTGCGCCGCGCCCGCACGCCTGTGAACCCCCCCTGGGCCACTGCCCAGTGGGGCCCGAACCCCCTGTGCCGCTGACAACTGGGGCCCACCCCCCTAAAAACGATTTTAAGAAAATAAAAATAAAAATAAATAAAATAATTAATTAGTTAATTAATTAGTTAATTAATCCTGATTAGGTTAATCTAATTAACTAATTAGTGTTAATTAATCAGTAATTAAATTAATTAAACCTAATTAACCTGACAGCCTATGACAGGTGGGACCCACCCTGTCAGGTGGCTGCTGACGTCAGCATGATGTCATGCTGACGTCATCAATCACTGTTTCGGATAATGTTGAATTAAATAATTAATTAAATTTCAGAAATTAATAAAAACTTTAGAAAATCATATCTTTTAAACCGTAACTCCGATGAAAATATTTTATACATGAAACTTGCTCAGAACGACGATACGAGCCCGGATACGCCCTCCGTATTCCCGTCAGACGCCCGCAGCTATAAGAACATTGAACTTTTAGACCGATTTCAGTAAATGAATAGTGCCCAACTTTAATTAAATAAATCCAAATAAATTCCTAAATTAACTAAATCATTTAGTTAGGCAGTAGAACACCCCGGCATATCATTTAGGCATGTCATACATATTGTTTGCATTATTGCCGTGAATTTATTGTTTCTCTCCCCCTCCTTCTCTCTCGATAGACGCCGAGACCGACGTCGCTGCTGTCGAGTACGACTATGCTACTGACGAGCAGCCCGTTGACGACCTCCCTCTCTTGCCAGAGCAACCAGGCAAGCCCCCCCCTTGAGCATTCCAGATATCGCCCATTCTATTCTCCTGCTTGCATTAGATTTCGCTACTGTTAATGTATGCTCCTATTCTGATGCATAGCCTGCTGTTGTAACCTGTTCATTGCTATCTTACCTGCCTATGATAAACTGTTTAGTATAGGTTGGTATGACCCATCTGTGACCCCACCACCTTACTTTGTCGCCCCTGCTTGTTCATCAACGACTCGATCAACGTGATCGTCGATCAGAGACAGACGCCTCACTTCACACCCCCCTTAGTTGTACGACTCTGCGTAGTAACTATCGAGTGCCGAGGGTGATACCTCGTAACGCACTCCTGATGAATACTCTGCAGCATAGCTGTACGGTCGTGGTCATCGAGGGTGATTCCTCCTTCTCCATGTCTGATACGACTCTGTCGTGCAACCCCTCAGTGTGAACCTCGAGGGTGATACCTCTTACGTTCACCCTGATGATTATGACCACACGGTTACTTGACCTTTTTCACAGGCGGGTCCACCCTGGTGGGTACCCGCTGGGGATCTATGATTTCGGGTGTGCCGGAAGGGCACTCGAGTGTGACATTGTGGCGGAGCATCAGAGACTCTGATTGTCTCCGCTTGATACTAATTGAGCCTATTGGATTTGGGTGTGTGATCTGAGTGGGTCGACGTGCCCTATACGCCCTGCCACCACGCGGGATAATGGTTATGGGGCCCTCTGCGATGTACGTTTCGCCGAAAGCTTATCAGACGTCACGATTCACCGTGCGGGCTGATCGTCGGGATTGGGCTGGATACTTCACTGGCGAGTTCAGTGTCGCGCCTGCACCCCGGCCAGCCACGCAACGCGCAGGGTGCCCAGGGCGATGGCCCGAGACCCCTGGGTGCATAGGTTAGTCCGGCGTGCTGACCTCTCTGCTGAGCCTAGGTAGAGCGCTGCTTCGTGTTGATCTTCCGAGGACGGGCATTACCCAGCAAGTATGTCCGACCAGAGTTGATCGAGCGTGTTGGGTAACAGTAGTGCACCCCTGCAGGGATGAATCTTCTATCGATAGCCGGTCCTACGGTAAAGGACGCTCAGTTTGTGTATCCCGATCTACTACTTAAACTGGATACTTGTTACTTAATTGAAGCTTCAGGATTACTTTCTCGCTGGGAGTCGAGGAAGGATCTTTGAGCTGTACTTCAACATGTTTGCTAAATAAAATGCTATTCTACTCTCTTCTACTGCTGCAAGATGATGGCTTTGAGAAGATGTTTGAAGATGCTAGTCTTCGATAGGACTAGGCCTTTCTCCCTATTCTGGCATTTCTGCAGCCCAGTCCACATATACAGCCTTTTCTCCATTGATAATGTTGCATATGTAGTATAGATCCTTGCTTGCTGAGTACTTCGGATGAGTACTCACGGTTGCTTTATTTTCTCTTTTCCCCCATATACCCCACCTTGATGATACACCAGACGATGGAGTCCAGGAGCCAGACGCCACCACCGGAGCCTACTACTAGGCGGGTCCAGAGGGCACGTACTACTGGATCGAGCCATCTGACCAGGAGTAGGATCGGAGGCTCCCAGGCAGGAGGCCAACGCCTTTCGATCTAGTGTCGCTGTTTGTGCTAGCCTTCTTAAGGCAGAACTTGTCTAACTATGTCTGTACCCAGATATTATTTGTATGACTGACTCATGTATTCGGATCTTCGGATCCCTGGTCTGTAATATTGTGGACCTCCGTTTATTTGTGTTTAGAGTTGTGTTGTGATATCTTCCCGTGAGTCCCTGGGTTTGATCGTACACGTTTGCGTGTATGATTAGTGTACGATTGAACCGGGGGCGTCACAATGACATGAGTCTTCAGAATTGGATACCGCAATTTCATTTGTTCAGACGTGCACAGTATTAACATGACTTTATGCTTATTCCAAATGTATTTAACGATGGAACATGCAAGCTATATATTGATTACCTTTAGGTAATATATGAGCCTTTGTATTCCCCCGACAAAAGTTAAGCTAGAGAGAAAACTCTTATTACAATTTCGTTGTCATAATATATATAAAAATGTTGTAGCAATAAGATTGATA
Organism: Thinopyrum elongatum; assembly: GCA_011799875.1. Lineage (NCBI taxonomy): Eukaryota > Viridiplantae > Streptophyta > Magnoliopsida > Poales > Poaceae > Thinopyrum > Thinopyrum elongatum. Next base: position 492,077,230 of record CM022302.1, on the reverse strand, counting down.
AAATAACAGCTGCTTGAAGGAAAAAAATTGCACACAACAAAAACTATTCTTACTTGGCGAATATATAAAGCAATGCGTTATTTTCTAGTAATTCGTAAATTTACCATCAGCTTCAATCATTTCTTGTTAGATATATTGTTTTCTAGTTTTTTTTCTTATTTTAATCATGAATATCCAGAGTTTGATCCGCAACATCCGCCCATCTGCTGCTACCGCTGTTGCTTCTGACCCAAACATCCTTCTCCTGCTACCACCAACACCAGACATGGGGAATTGCTTACCACGACAGTTGCTTGATCTGAAATTATAACGCAAAATTGAGAGTAGCATCTCATGGGGAAAATTGCTCTCCTTTCATGAACCTGCATATAAGCAGATACAAAAACATAATTATTTTCAGGATTCCTAAGCAAATGGGGTGATAGATCATATTCAGATACACTTATTTTGCAAGCACGTGGATATGTGGACCTACTGATAGGCAATGGTGGCTGACCAGCTGAAATAAATCACGTGAACCTACTACCAAATGTACTAGGCTGCCAACTCGTTCATCCAAGCCGAGAAAAATAGAGATAGATTGGAGAGCCATGGCCGGTGAGCCTCCACCCACATCTCGTGTCGCTTTGCAGTGCTGATAAATGATCAGTTGAACTCGTCGCTCTAATATTCCCACCCCTGCCCGCCTTTGTCGCTCTACCATGGCCACCTGCGGGGACGCCGTTGACGCCCTCATGTCCTTCTTCTTAAATCAGATTAGAATGTCTCTTGATTCCGATTTCCTTCCTTATTTCTCTATTACCTCGTGTCCATAATCTGATTTTCCTTCCTTATTTCTTCTCTATCACCTCGTGTCCTTGCTATATTAGGATTCTGATTTCCTTCCTTATTTCTTTCTTCTATCACCTCGTTTGCCTCGCTTTCCCATTATATTTAGCCTCCCTTTTCTTCCTCATGTTTTTATCACGACTTCAAGATAACTTCCTGATATCCAGAAAACTCAAAGATGTATATAAATTGGGTAGATCAGATGTAACAGAGCAATGTGGGACTATTTAATAATGGAAGCAATCGCTCATTGTACAAATAGCATAGCTTAGCTCAGTTGGTTGTGCTGTTATTTTCTTCTTGTTAGATCTTGAGTTCGAGCCCCCGCAACAGCAAATATTTTTGCCTCAAATGGGATATATGGGCTGTGTTCATTTGGCCCACAGTGCAAGGGCTAGTTCGTTCGCTCGGCCTAGGTGGGCCGGATTCATTGGGCCACATCGCACAGATTCGGTTGGCTGGATTGCGGGTTCAATAAAGAAAAAATATAAGGACTTTTTTTAAAAACGCCGCGACAGTGAACCCAACGGAGTCAATCCGTGCTTTATTATTAGGGAAAGATTTTTTGCATATGTTATTTTTAGTTATATAATTTTAGTTGCATAAGTTTAATATAATTTTAGTTGCATAAATTTTATATAATTTTAGTTCCATAAGTTTTATTTTTTAATGATTCTTTTTAGTTGATTCCTTTTGTTATTAGAGTTTTATAAAAGCTTTTTAGTTTTCTATTAAAGTTTGTAACAAAAAATACTTTATGAAAATTCTTTTTACTGTTAAAGTTTTTAACAAATAAATACTTTGATAATTTTAGTTAATATTATTTTGATTCTTTTTAGTTGATTCTTTTTGCTATTGAAGAATATTATATTTAATTGATTCTTTTTAGTTCATTCTTTTTGCTATTAAAGTTTTATAAAAGCTTTTTAGTTCATTCTTTTTGCTATTAGAGTTTTATAAAAGCTTTTTAATTCATTCTTTTTGCTATTAGTTCATTCTTAGAGCTAAATGACCCTGAAATTGAAAAGCAGTACAAATGAACTCTGAAAAGGTTGAAAGTTGGCATGGTATCATCATTTCACCAACATAGCATGTGCTAAAAAGTTGAGAGGGTTACAGTAAAAACTGGATGCACTTAGTGTGCAAAATGGACAATCTCTTTCGAAGTATCAGGGTTTCGGACGAAAACTCATCTGTTACAAAGGCATTTCATTTTTTTATCTTATTTCAACCCCAGACTTTTTGTGCCTTCAACATGCACCATTCAAAGCCAAATCATCAATTTTCAACCCTTTCTGACTTCATTTGCTATTTTTCATGCATTTACTGATTTTTTTAGCTAAGTGACCCTAAAATTGAAAAGCAATACAAATGAACTCTGAAAAGGTTGAAAGTTGGCATGGTATCATCATTTCACCCACATAGCATGTGCTAAAAAGTTGAGAGGGTTACGGCAAAAACTGGATGCACTTCATGTACAAAATGGACGATCTCTTTCGAAGTATCAGGGTTTCGAATGAAAACTCATCTGTTACAAAGGCATTTCATTTTTTTAACTTATTTCAACTCCAGACTTTTTGTGCATTCAAAATGCACCATTCAAAGCCACATCATCAATTTTCAACCCTTTCTGACTCCATTTGCTATTTTTCATGCATTTACTAATTTTTTTAAGCTAAATGACCCTGAAATTGAAAAGCAGTACAAATGAACTCTGAAAAGGTTGAAAGTTGGCATGGTATCATAATTTCACCCACATAGCATGTGCTAAAAAGTTGAGAGGGTTACGGCAAAAACTGGATGCACTTCGTGTACAAAATGGACAATCTCTTTCGAAGTATCAGGGTTTCGGACGAAAACTCATCTGTTACAAAAGGCATTTCATTTCTTGACATGTAACTGCAGTGATATTCTAGATAAAAGCCATCATCAGAATAGTTGTGGAGAGAAAGTCTTCACTTTTTCTTCACGTGTGTCCCTTGCTTATTGCGCCGTAACCATGGATAATCTTCATCGTTTAACAGGATGCTTGGGTCAGCCTTCACTTTGAAGGGAGGAATTTCATGAAACTTTTCATAATCTTTAGACATGTCTGTCTTGCCCTCCACTCCCACAATGTCTCTTTTCCTTGAAAGAACTATGTGGCGCTTTGGCTCATCGTATGATGTATTCGCTTCCTTATCTTTTCTTTTTCTCGGTTTGGTAGACATGCCCTTCACATAGAAAACCTGCGCCACATCATTGGCTAGGACGAATGGTTCGTCTGTGTACCCAAGATTGTTCAAATCCACTGTTGTCATTCTGTACTGTGGGTCTACCTGTACCCCGCCTCCTGACAGATTGACCCATTTGCACCGAAACAAAGGGACCTTAAAATCATGTCCATAGTCAAGTTCCCATATGTCCACTATGTAACCATAATATGTGTCCTTTCCCCTCTTGGTTGCTGCATCAAAGTGGACACCACAGTTTTGGTTGGTGCTCTTTTGATTTTGGGCGATCGTGTAAAATGTATTCCCATTTATCTCGTACCCTTTGTAAGTCAATATAGTCAAAGATGGTGTCCTGGCCAATGAGTACAGCTCATCTCCAACACTGGTGTTACCCATGAGATGTGTTTGCAACCAACTACCGAAAGTCCTGATGTGTTCACATGTAATCCAGTCATCACACCGCTCTAGGTGTTTGGAGCACAGAATATTCTTGTGTTCATTGACATACGGGGTCACCAAGGTAGAATTCTGTAGAACTGTGTAGTGTGCTTGAGCCCAAGAATGCCCGTCCCTACATATTATTGAGTCCGCTCCTAGCGTGCCTTTTCTAGTCAGTCTCCCCTCATACCGCGATTGAGGGACACCAATCGGCTTAAGGTCAGGAATGAAGTCAACACAAAACCCAATGACCTCCTCTGTTTGCCGGCCCATGGAGATGCTTCCTTCTGGCCTAGCACGGTTACGAACATATTTCTTTAAGACTCCCATGAACCTCTCAAAGGGGAACATATTGTGTAGAAATACAAGACCCAGAATGGCAATCTCGTCGACTAGATGAACTAGGACGTGCGTCATGATATTGAAGAAGGATGGTGGGAACACCAACTCGACACTGACAAGACATTGCACCAAATCATTCTTTAACCTTGGTAGGATTTCTGGATCGATTACCTTCTGATATTACATTGAGGAATGCACATAGCTTCACAATGGCTAATCGAACGTTTTCCGGTAGAAGCCCCCTCAATGCAACCGGAAGCAGTTGCATCATAATCACGTGGCAGTCATGAGACTTTAGGTTCTGGAACTTTTTCTCTGCCATATTTATTATTCCCTTTATATACGATGAGAAGCCAGACGGGACCTTCATACTGAGCAGGCATTCGAAGAAGATTTCCTTCTCTTCTTTGGTAAGAGCGTAGCTGGCAGGACCTTGATACTGCTTTGGATGCATGCCGTCTTTTTCGTGCACACATTGCTGGTTCTCCCATGCCTCCGGTATATCTTTTGTCTTCCCATACACGCCCAAGAAGCCTAGCAGGTTCACGCAAAGATTCTTCGTCACGTGCATCACGTCGATTGCAGAGCGGAACCCTAGGTCTTTCCAATAGGGTAGGTCCCAAAATATAGATTTATTCTTCCACATGGGTACGCGTCCCTTAGCATCATTCGGAACAGATTGTCTGTCAGGACCCTTTCTAAAGATTACTTGTAAATCCTTGACCATATCAAGTATGTGATCACCAGTACGGAGGGCGGGCTTCTTCCGGTGATCCACCTCACCTTTGAAATGCTTGCCTTTCTTTCGACGTTGATGGTTGGTCAGAAGAAATCGACGATGTCCCAGGTACACATTCTTCCTGCATTTGTCCAAATATATACTTTCGGTGTCATCTAAACAGTGCGTGCATGCGTGGTATCCCTTGTTTGTCTGTCCTGAAAGGTTACTGAGAGCAGGACAATCATTGATGGTTACAAACAACAACGCATGTAGGTCAAATTCCTCCTGTTTGTGCTCATCCCACACACGTACACCTTTTCCATTCCACAGCTGTAAAAGTTCTTCAACTAATGGCCTTAGTTACACATCAATGTCGTTGCTGGGTTGCTTAGGGCCTTGGATGAGCACTGGCATCATAATGAACTTCCGCTCCATGCACAACCAAGGAGGAAGGTTATAGATACATAGAGTCACGGGCCGCTATGATTGCTGCTCTGCTCCCCAAAAGGATTAATGCCATCTGCGCTTAAACCAAACCATATGTTCCTTGCGTCACCTGCAAAGTCCCCCCACCTTCTCTTGATTTTTCTCCACTGCGACCCATCAGCGGGTGCACTCAACTTCCCGTATTTCTTACGGTCCTCTTTGTGCCATCGCATCAACTTGGCATGCTCTTTGTTTCTGAACAGACGTTTCAACCGTGGTATTATAGGAGCATACCACATCACCTTGGCAAGAACCCTCTTCCTGGGGCGCTCGCCCTCAACATCATCAGGGTCATCTCGTCTGATCTTGTACCACAATGCACCGCATACCGGGCATGCGTTCAAATCCTCGTACTCACTGCGGTAGAGGATGCAGTCATTAGGGCATGCATGTATCTTCTGCACCTCCAATCCTATAGGGCATAGAACCTTCTTTGCTTCGTACGTACTATCGGGCAATTTGTTATCCTTTGGAAGCTTCTTCTTCATTATTTTTAGTAGCTTCCCAAATCCGTTGTCAGATACACCATGGTCTGCCTTCCATTGCAGCAATTCCAGTGTGGTACCGAGCTTTGTGTTGTAATCTTCGCAATTTGGGTACAACCCCTTTTTGTGATCCTCTAACATGCGATCGAACTTCAACTTCTCCCTTTCACTTTGACATTGTCTCTTCGCATCAACAATGACCCGGCGAAGATCAACATCGGGCACATCGTCTGGTGCCTCTTGATCTTTAGCTTCCCCCATTGCAGTATCACCGTCTTCAGGGGGATAGTTGTCATCATCCTCTTCTTCTTTGTTGTCTTCCATCATAACCCCTCTTTCTCCGTGCTTGGTTGATGACCCACAAGTATAGGGGATCTATCGTAGTCCTTTCGATAAGTAAGAGTGTCGAACCTAATGAGGAACAGAAGGAAATGACAAGCGGTTTTCAGCAAGGTATTCTCTGCAAGCACTGAAATTATTGGTAACAGATAGTTGTGTGATAAGATAAATCGTAACAGGTAACAAGTAACAAAAGTAACTAAGGTGCAGCAAGGTGGCCCAATCCTTTTTGCAGCAAAGGACAAGCCTGGACAAACTCTTATATAAAGCAAAGCGCTCCCGAGGACCCATGGGAATTACTGTCAAGCTAATTTTCATCATGCTCATATGATTCACGTTCGTTACATTGATAATTTGATATGTGGGTGGACCGGTGCTTGGGTGCTTCCCTTACTTGTACAAGCCTCCCACTTATGATTAACCCCTCTCGCAAGCATCCGCAACTACGAAAGAAGAATTAAGATAAATCTAACCATAGCATGAAACATATGGATCCAAATTAACCCCTTACGAAGCAACGCATAAACTAGGGTTTAAGCTTCTGTCACTCTAGCAACCCATCATCTACTTATTACTTCCCAATGCCTTCCCCTAGGCGCAAATCATGGTGAATTGTCATGTAGTCGACATTCACATAACACCACTAAAGGAAAGACAACATACATCTCATCAAAATATCGAACGAATACCAAATTCACATGATTACTTATAACAAGACTTCTCCCATGTCCTCAGGAACAAACGTAAATACTCACAAAGCATATTCATGTTCATAATCAAAGGGGTATTGAATAGCATTAAGGATCTGAACATATGACCTCCCACCGAATAAACCAACTAGCATCAACTACAAGGAGTAATCAACACTACTAGCAACCCACAGGTACCAATCTGAGGTTTTGAGACAAAGATCGGATACAAGAGATGAACTAGGGTTTGAGAGGAGATGGTGCTGGTGAAGATGTTGATGGAGATTGACCCCCTCTCGATGAGAGGATCATTAGTGATGACGATGGCTTCGATTTCCCCCTCCCGGAGGGAAGTTTCTCCGGCAGAACAGCTCCGCCAGAGCCCTAGATTGGTTCTGCCTAGGTTCCGCCTTGAGACGGTGGCACTTTGTCCCGAAAGCTTCCTTCTAATTTTTTTCCAGGTCAAAACACACCATATAGAAGAATATGGGCATCAAGGGCCTGCCAGGTGGCCCACAAGGTAGGGAGGCGCGCCCAGGGGGTAGGGCGCGCCCCCCACCCTTGTGGCTTCATGGTGGGTCCCCTCAGGTGCTTTCTTCACCCAATATTTTTTATATATTCCAAAATAATTCTCTGTGAAGTTTCAGGACTTTTGGAGTTGTGTAGAATAGGTCTCTCAGATTTGCTCCTTTTCCAGCCCAGAATTCCAGCTGTCGGCATTCTCCCTCTTCATGTAAACCTTGTAAAATAAGAGAGAAAAGGCATAAGTATTGTGCTAGAATGTGTAATAACAGCCCATAATGCAATAAATATTAATATAAAAGCATGATGCAAAATGGACGTATCAACTACCCCAAGCTTAGACCTCGCTTGTCCTCGAGCGAAAGCCGAAATCGAAAAATATGTCCACATGTTTTAGAGATAGAGGTGTTGATAAAATAAATTACGGACATGAGGGCATCATGATCATCTTTAGAACAGGAACATATATTGACATATAATTTCTTATGCAAAAGTAACAATTCATTCACAAGGTAAAGTATGAATCAGAAATTTTATTGAAAACTAACAAACTATGATCTCAGTCATTGAAGCAATTGCAATTTATCATAAAATCGAAAAGAGTCAATATAAGAGCTTTTCAGCAAGTCCACATACTCAACTATCATTTAACCTTTCACAATTGCTAACACTCACGCGATACTTATGGGTTCAAAGCCTCACTCGGACACAGACAAAGATAGGGGCTTATAGTTTCGCCTCCCAACCTTTTGCCTCAAGGGTAATGTCAACAATAATACTTTATGATAACCTACATCCGAGTGGATATATATATTGTGACGCCCCCGACTTAATCGTGCACTAACCATACACGCAAATGCACACGATCAAGCCTAAGGACTCACTTGAACATATCACAACACAACTCTAAAACATAAATAAAGTCATACAAGCTTTATATTACAAGCTAGGGGCCTCGAGGGCTCGAATACATAAGCTCGCATACAAGCGTCAGCGGAAGCATCAGATATCAGAGTACAGATATAAAAGAAAGACAGACAGGCCTTTAAAAGGCGAGGCAAAAGAAAACACTACGATCGAAAAGGCGCAGGCCTCCTGCCTGGGACCCTCCGAACCTACTCCAGGTCGTCAGCCAACTCGAAGTAGAAGCCATCCTCGGGGTAGTAGTAGTGACCGTCGACAGGGGCAGCTGGCTCCGAGGCTCCGTCATCTGGTTGCATCAAATGGATATGGGGAAAAGAGGAAGCAAAGCAACCGTGAGTACTCATCCGAAGTACTCAGCAAGCAAGGATCTACACTACATATGCAACATTATCAAAGAAAGGTTGTATATGTGGACTGGGCTGCAGAAATGCCAGAATAGAGGGAAGGCCTAGTCCTATCGAAGACTAGCATCTTCAGCGGTCTTGCACCATTAGAAGAGTGTAGATCAGCACAGTATAAAGTAGTAGCAGTATTATCAACATCACCCAGAGATCCTTCCTCGACTCCCTGCGAGAAAGCAATCCCAGAGCCATACTATCCATATCTCATCACAAGTATCCAGTTCTAGTTGTATCGATCGGGATACAACTACGAGCGTCCGTTACCGAGGATCCAGCTATGCATAGATTAGTTCTTCCCTGCAGGGGTGCACCAACTTACCCACCATGCTCGCTTAACTCCGGCCGGACACACTTTTCGGGGTCATGCCCGGCCTCGGCCAAACGATACACCGCAACCTGACCTAGGCTTAACAGAGAGGTCAGCACGCCGGACTAAACCTATGCCCCCAGGGGTCTTGGGCCATCGCCCCGGGAACTCATGCACGTTACGCGCACCGCCGGTGAGAAGACCTAGCAACCCCTTAATACAAGTACGGTTGCGTTCCCAGTCCAACCCAGCGTGTGCCGCACAGTCGCTGACGTCCATTAAGCTTCGGCTGATGCATATGACGCAGAGTGCCCATAACTTATCCCACGTGATGGTTAGTGCTATCGGGCCAGAGTCCCACTCGGATCAAATATCCAAATCGTTAGTGTATTGGGGGTTTCGGTAACGAGCAGAGACTCACGATCGATGTGACCCCGTCGCCCTGTCTCGAGGACTTGCGGCAAGGGCTATGAATGCCTGGCCACGCCTTGTAATTATCTCTTGGGTACCCTCCAGGTCAACCCGACTTCCCATCACTCGCGGGTACCCCTCAGGGTCAACCCGCCTTTCCAAATAACTATTGTAAAGTCCAAGTATCCATGTGTCCATAACATCAGGGGAATTTGAGGTATCACCCTCGTTGGATTCCTACTCGATGTATCGGTTAAGGTGAACTCAGAGGAATCACCCTCGACGGGTTCACACTTCAGGTGTTGCACGACAGCGTCGTTACCGGAAGTGGTGAAGGAGGAATCACCCTCGATGACCATGACCGAGTAACTACTCCATAGAGTTAACATCAGAAGTGCTTATGAGGTATCACCCTCGGCACTCGATAGTAACACTGCAGTGTCGTACAGATAAAGGGGTGTGATGTGCGGTGCCGGGGCCTAGTTGTCGAGTCTTCCGATAATCCAGCGGGGGCAACTGGGACAAGTGGGGTCACTGGGGTTTACTAACCATCCTATTCTAAGCAGTTTAGGATAAGCAGGTAATTATCAAAAGTAGGTTACAAAATCAGGCTATGCATCAGAATAGGTAAAGCAGTAGCAGCAGCAATTTCTAATGCAAGCATAAGAGAGAAAGAATAGGCAATATCGGCATGTTCAAGGGTGGGTGCTTGCCTGGAAGCTCTGCGGCAAGAGAAGGGTCGTCAGCAGTGTAGCCGGTCTCTGGAGCTGCGTCGGTCTTAGGGACTACGTCGGTGTCGGGGTCTACCGAGAGAGAAGAGGGGGAGGAAACAGATAAATACACAGCAAACATATGCAACACAGAGCATATCATGCTAATGTGCAGTGCACGGTTGCCTAAAGACATGTCTAAATCATTTTAGTTATTTTAGGATTAAAGTTGGATTTATTAACCGGTATGTATGCACTATTCATCTATCGAAAACAGGCTAAAAGTTACAGGTTCACCTCTGTAGAGGGTCCCGACACGGAAACGGATGGCACGGTTGGGTTCGTCTCATCGTTCTGAGCAACTTTCATGTATAAAGTTTTTCCATCCGAGCTACGGATTAATTTCTATGATTTTTCAAAGATTTTAGCATTTTGGGAATTATTTAAATTAATAGAAAAGGAATATGATGTCAGCATGACATCATTGGTGACATCAGCAGCCAGCTAAGGGTTTGACTAGTCAACTGGGTCCAATGGGACCCAGTGGTCAGTCTCTGTCTAGACTAACAGTGGGTTAGTTTAGCTAATTAACCTAATCTTGTAGTGGGCCCAACCTGTCAGTGTCTGCAACTAATTAGCAGATTTAATCTAATTATCTATTAACAGTAATTAGTCACTCGGGCCCACTCGTTAGTGACCGAGGTGAATAGTGCGAGCGCATTGACCGGAGTCAACGCGGTCAAACGGCGTCGGGGGCCCACTGGCAGTTTCACAGAGCGGGCCCCACCACTGGCCAGGTCAGCGCCGGCACCGGAAATACGCCGGCGAGCCTCCCGTGGCAGCAACCTCGCCGAAGGGGCTCGGGATTCCGCTACGATGGTCCAAAAGCAGCGCGGTTGTTCTCTTTCGAAAGCTGGTGGAGCCGCGCATCGAACTACGGCGTCGGCCTGTGCAGGGGAGCTCGGAAACGATGGCTACGGCGAGCTCAGGCGGCGGCCGGAATCGGTCCAACGCGGGCGCGTGGTTTTGGGGCGTTCTTGCCCGAACGGAGCATGTTGGCGGGTTCTACGGAGTTCAAGGAGCTCAACGGTGGCAACGGCTTGGCTTGAGATGGCCGAGCCCGACGGCAACATCAACGGCGGCGGGGCTTAGTTCGGCCATGGCGGCAGGGGTGGCTAGCAGCGATGGGGCAAGTAGAAAGGATGGGGAAACGAGGCAGTGCTCACCACGGGAGCACACTGTGGCTCGGTGACCGATTAGTAGCAGCAGGGGAGGCCGGCGGCGCTGGTGATCGCCGGTGATCCAGAAGCGGGGTCCAGCTCGATCTCGGCAATGTCGTGGCCTCCACCTCGAACGTGCGGTCGGGGAAGAAGGAGAGGACGACGGCGGGGCTGACGGTGAGCTTGGAGAGGCGAGGGAGGCATGGTGGTCACCATGGTGGAGCCGCGCGGCGACGGCATCGCTCGGGAGAGGAGGAAGAAGAGGCAAGCACGCGAGAAAGAGAAGGAAAGGGGAAGAGTGCGAGCGAGGGAGTCCAGGGGAAGTGGATGGCCTCGGCCTTATCCTCCCGCTGTCGGTGGCGTCACCGTGTCGCTGTTTCGCCGGAGCGCGCACGCGACCACGTGCGAGGCGACACGCGCGAGGAGAGAGAGGAGGGAGATGGTGGGGAGTGGGCTGGCCCGGCTCGGGATGCGACAGGTAAGCCCAGGTAGGCCTTCTAACCTCTTTTCTATTCTGTTTTTCCTTTTTATTTAATAACAGAAAGAGGAAACGAATTATTTAGGTTGTTTATTGACTCGGGAAAAACTTGGGAAGTGTCCCATTAAATCCTTGGTGATTTTAGACACTGCCACAAGAAGTTTGGGGAGTTTTGCAATCCATTTGAATTTTTCAAAAATGGAAATGGCATTTAAAGTGCTGTTTTGGCACTGTTTCAAATGCTTCTGCTCAAATAGCATTTAGGTGATGTTGTTTTCCTTAACAACAATTTGTTTTGGAATATTTGCTAGAGGATGAACATTTTTCCAGCAACTTTTGAGCAACTTCATTTTGCACTTAGAATTTGAATTGATTTTAGAGAAGTACTTTTGAAAAGAGTGGCCTCACCACTGTGTTCAAACATTGCAATGATGATGACTTGTCATGATTAAGAGGAGATCACAGTAGTTAATACATGGGGGTGTTACAATTCTCCTCCACTACAAGAAATCTCGTCCCGAGATTTAAGTGGGGAAGTGAAGAGTAACTTCGGAAGAACTGACCCTTATAGGGTTAATTATCTGATGAACAATTTAGGGAATGTGGCAGAATTATCTCTCGAGTTGAAACTTAGGAAAACATCGAGAGCAAAGTATGAAGGTACAATAAGAAGTTTCAAGCGAATGGACATCCGATCGATACCTGAACAGAGTGTGAAAAGAGGTTCAGAGCATCGGGAATGGATCATCCCTCGGAGGGTGGCTTGGGTTAAGCCAAGAGCAAAGGATACTTCGGAATCAAGGATGTACAGGAGAGTCAGGTTTCGATCCTGTGGAACTGTGGGGATTGTCAATCAAAAGTAGGGAGGGCGGTGACATCTTACCGGTCACGACATCAAGGTATATCAGAGGATAGTCTATCAGTTATGTCGGTAACAACGGCGGTACCAAGTGCGAGGGACGAAGAGAACCATTTTCCTGCTCGTTATAATGAGGCGGACTAATAGGCAAAGTTCTCCTCCATCGGGGGTTACCGGAATGTCATCAGCAGTAGTAATGGGACCTTTCTGACAGAGTTGTAGACCGAGGTGTTTTCATAAGTAGAGACTTAATACTGCTTAGGTCATATAGCTCACAAGAAAGATTAAACAGACCAATGGAAAGGAAAATGTGTTTACACACAAGAACTAGGAGTAAGTATATCATTTCCCAAGGAAAAGCGGAGCACGATATACCTGATAGGACAGAAAGTTCAAAAGTATTTAGGCAAAGGGGCGAGGGAAGAATCATGATATTATCCACCCCACGGTGTTTGGATAATAGATCAAGAAACATTCGGCAATGTGCTTCCAATGTTCTTGTTGATATTCGGAATACCACAATCATGCTTTGAGGTAGCAGTAACATGGTGTTTCAAGCAAAGATAATGGTGAAGCGAAAGGTTATTGGAACCACAGGTATGACACAAGCTCGAAATCAAGTTTGTTGTTCAAGGTGAAATGATAAGATGAGGAAGATTGATGTAAGCTTAGCGCGTCGTCGGAGGTTGCTCCGGGCATAAGGACCAGGTAGCACAGTTAAAGTTAGCACGATAATGATATAGCCGATCAGGCTAGGAATGACTTGAAGGATTATTAAGCTCGTAAGCAGCGAAAATTACTTAGAGTTATTGAGTCAGAGTGCATAATTGATTCACTTATCGGTGTTCTCAAGTGACAAACAACTCAGAACCCGGGAAAATTGGAATTGGTGTTCAATGATAGTAGATGAAGAACTCATAAGAAATTATGTAGTTCCTGTGATATTCTCGAGATACCAGGGGTAATACTCGATGGTAGATCAGAATAGAGGTTGGACAGGTGAAATGATCCGCAGAGGACAAGTATTTTAACTTGTTCGGGAAATGTAAGGAAGAAGAAAATATGGTCGGAACCACGATTGCAAAGTATCAATTCTCAGATACAAAATCAATTTGTACCAAGGAAATAATTATTTTTACGAGCAGCTTCCATGATAATTTCTACATCGGGTCCATGGGCATGAACACAAAGGTTCAAGGTCGACTCCCACTTCTTCAATGCATAACCTTTCATTCACTGCTCTGTTAAAAATTATATGAACGTGAAGAACTACCTGGTGAAATACCAGAGGAGTATGACCCGCGAAAATTATCGGGTTCACACAGATTAAAATGGCATAGGTCCAACCCATCGGGGCATCTTAGGAACATATACCATGAACTTTAGGAGTACATAACTCAAGCTTGATGGTAGAGCATGGCTGACTAAAGGAGAGGATACATTTTACCAAAGGCATTATGTATCAGGGGAGAACTTACAAGATTTCAGATGTTAAGGACACTGTCGGATAACAACCCAACAATGGATCTGGCGATTCACGACGGGGTTGATGTGAGTATCGGTAATCAATCAGAGGGAGAAGGGTGCAAGGGCATTGACAAGGAATGTCAACGAAGATTGCTAAACATATGGAATTAACCGTAATGCAAGCAGGCAAAAATTTCAAGAGCAATAGTCTGCAGAGGATTTTCGGAAGATCGACTAATAATGGAAAGTATTTTACGAAACACCTGAACAACTGGGGATGAACGGATCCCTAGTAAATGTGAGGAATTATCCGTAGTGCGAAAGAAGCTGCACGACAGTAGGCTCAAAGGATTCCCGGATTAAGGAGGAGTATTTCGGGGTATCTCGTACATAAAGGAGTATCTGGGAATGAAGATACAAACGGAAAAGATGTGTAGCTGTCCTCGGTGATTATCGGCAGTAGGGAACTTGCAAAAGCAGTGGGCATAATGCTCTCGGGAAACATCAAGGAGTATCTGCAGAATCTTCTGGCGAAGCAAGCGATCATCTGTGGTGAAGGAGCTCTCCGGGATGAAGTGGTTACGAGAACCTAATGTCAGAGTTACTAAAATCTTTAACCCGAGTAGAAGAGAGATCAGAATCCCAGAGTATAGACGAGGAATAAAAGATCCTAATACCACCCAATTGGCGACGTGGGCCTGTAAGCCACACAGCCAAGTTAGTAAAATAGTTTTTGAAAGACTAGACTCATCTTCGGCCAAGGAGTTGGGAAGGGGGATTCCTACAGGCAGTCGGGTCTGATACCAGCCTGTGGCGTCCCCGACTTAATCGTGCACTAACCATACACGCAAATGCACACGATCAAGCCTAAGGACTCACTTGAAGATATCACAACACAACTCTAACACATAAATAAAGTCATACAAGCTTTATATTACAAGCCAGGGGCCTCAAGGGCTCAAATACATATGCTCGCATACAAGCGTCAGCGGAAGCATCAGATATCTGAGTACAGATATAAAAGAAAGATAGAAAGGCCTTTAAAAGGCGAGGCAAAAGAAAACACTACGATCGAAAAGGCGCAGGCCTCCTGCCTGGAACCCTCCGAACCTACTCCTGGTGGTCAGCCAACTCGAAGTAGAAGTCATCCTTGGAGTAGTAGTAGTGACCGTCGACAGGGGCAGCTGGCTCCGGGGCTCCGTCATCTGGTTGCATCAAAGGGATATGGGGAAAAGAGGAAGCAAAGCAACCGTGAGTACTCATCCGACGTACTCAGCAAGCAAGAATCTACACTACATATGCAACATTATCAAAGAAAGGCTGTATATGTGGACTGGGCTGCAGAAATGCCAGAATAGAGGGAAGGCCTAGTCCTATTGAAGACTAGCATCTTCAGCGGTCTTGCAGCATTAGAAGAGTGTAGATCAGCACAGTATAAAGTAGTAGCAATGTTATCAACCTCACCCAGAGATCCTTCCTCGACTCCCTGCGAGAAAGCAATCCCAGAGCCATACTATCCATATCTCATCACAAGTATCCAGTTCTAGTTGTATCGATCGGGATACAACTCCGAGCGTCCGTTACTGAGGATCCGGCTATGCATAGATTAGTTCTTCCCTGCACGGGTGCACCAACTTACCCACCACGCTCGCTTAACTCCGGCCGGACACACTTTTTGGGGTCATGCCCGGCCTCGGCCAAACGATACGCCGCAACCCGACCTAGGCTTAACAGAGAGGTCAGCACGCCGGACTAAACCTATGCCCCTAGGGGTCTTGGGCCATCGCCCCAGGAACTCCTGCATGTTACGTGCACCGCCGGTGAGCAGACCTAGCAACCCCTTAATGCAAGTGCGGTTGTGTTCCTAGTCCAACCCAGCGTGTGCCACACAGTCGCTGACGTCCATTAAGCTTCGGCTGATGCATACGACGCAGAGTGCCCATAACTTATCCCACGTGATGGTTAGTGCTATCGGGCCAGAGGCCCACTCGGATCAAATATCCAAATCGTTAGTGTATTGGGGGTTTGCGGTAACGAGCAGAGACTCATGATCGATGTGACCCCGTTGCCCCGTCTCGAGGACTTGCGGCAAGGGCTATGAATGCCCGGCCATGCCTCGTAATTATCTCTCGGGTACCCTCCAGGTCAACCCGACTTCCCATCACTCGCGGGTACCCCTCAGGGTCGACCCGCCTATCCAAATAACAGTTGTAAAGTCCAAGTATCCGTGTGTCCATAACATTAGGGGAATCTAAGGTATCACCCTCGTTGGATTCCTACTCGATGTATCCGTCAAGGTGAACTCGGAGGAATCACCCTCGACGGGTTCACACTTGAGGTGTTGCACGACAGCGTCATTACTGGAAGTGGTGAAGGAGGAATCACCCTCGATGACCACGACCGAGTAACTACTCCACAGAGTTAACATCGAAAGTGCTTATGAGGTATCACCCTCGACACTCGATAGTAACGCTGAAGTGTCGTACAGATAAAGGGGTGTGATGTACGATGCCGGGGCCTGGTTGTCGAGTCTTCCGATAATCCAGCAGGGGCAACTGGGACAAGTGGGGTCACTGTGGTTTACTAACCAGCCGATTCTAAGCTGTTTAGGATAAGCAGGTAATTATCAAAAGCAGGTTACAAAATTAGGCTATGCATCAGAATAGGTAAAGCAGTAGCAGCAGCAATTTCTAATGCAAGCATAAGAGAGAAAGAATAGGCGATATCGGCATGTTCAAGGGGGGGGCGTCCTTGCCTGGAAGCTCTGCGGCAAGAGAAGGGTCGTCAGTAGTGTAGCCGGTCTCCAGAGCTGCGTCGGTCTCAGGGACTACATCGGTGTCGGGGTCTATCGAGAGAGAAGAGGGGGAGGAAACAGATAAATACACAGCAAACATATGCAACACAGAGCATATCATGCTAACGTGAAGTGCAAGGTTGCCTAAAGACATGTCTAAATCATTTTAGTTATTTTAGGATTAAAGTTGAATTTATTAACCGGTATGTATGCACTATTCATCTACCAAAAACAGCCTAAAAGTTGCGGGTTCACCTCCGTAGAGGGTCCTGACACGGAAACAGATGGCACGGTTGGGTTCGTCATGTCGTTCTGAGCAACTTTCATGTATAAAGTTTTTCCATCCGAGCTACGGATTAATTTCTATGATTTTTCAAAGATTTTAGCATTTTTGGAATTATTTAAATTAATAGAAAAGGAATATGACATCAGCATGACATCATTTGTGATGTCAGCAGCCAGTTGAGGGTTTGGCTAGACAACTGGGTCCAGTGGGACCCAGTGGTCAGTCTCTGTCTAGACTAACAATGGGTTAGTTTAGCTAATTAACCTAATCTTGTAGTGGGCCCAGCCTGTCAGTGTCTGTAACTAATTAGCAGATTTAATCTAATTATCTATTAACAGTAATTAGTCGCTCGGGCCCACTCATTAGTGACCGAGGTGAACAGTGTGCGTGCGTTGACCGGAGTCAACATGGTCAAACGGTGTCGGGGGCCCACTGGTAGCTTCTCAAAGCGGGCCCCACCACTGGCCAGGTCAGCGCCGGCGCCGGAAACACGCCGGCGAGCCTCCCGTGGCAGCAACCTCGTCGGAGGGGCTTGGGATTCCACTACGGTGGTCCAAAAGCGGTGCGGTTGGGCTCTTTCGAAAGCTGGTGGAGCCGCGCATCGAACTACAGCGTCGGCCCGTGCAGGGGAGCTCAGAAATGACGGCTACGGCGAGCTCAGGCGGCGGCCGGAATCGGTCCAACGCGGGCGCATGGTTTTTGGGCGTTCTTGCCCGAACGGAGCACGCTGGCGGGTTCTATGGAGTTCAAGGAGCTCAACGGTGGCAACGCCTTGGCTTGAGATGGCCGAGCACGACGGCAACATCAATGGCGGCGGGGCTCAGTTCGGCCATGGCGGCAGGGGTGGCTAGCAGCGACGGGGCAAGTGGAAAGGAAGGGGAAACGAGGCAGTGCTCACCACGGGAGAACACGGTGGCTCGGCGACCGATTAGTAGCAGCAGAGGAGGCCGGCGGCGCCGGTGATCCAGAAGTGGGGTCCGGCTCTATCTCGGCAATGTCGTGGCCTCCACCTCGAACGCGCGGTCGGGGAAGAAGGAGAGGACGACGGCGGGGCTGACGGTGAGCTTGGAGAGGGCGAGGAAGGCACGGTGGTCGCCGTGGTGGAGCCGCGCGGCGACGACATCGCTCGGGAGAGGAGAAAGAAGAGGCGAGCGCGCGAGAGAGAGAAGGAAAGGGGAAGAGTGCGGGCGAGGGCGTCCAGGGGGAGTGGATGGCCTCGGCCTTATCCTCCCACTGTTGGTGGCATCGCCGTGTCGCTGTTTCGCCGGAGCGCGCGTGCGACCACGGGCGAGGCGACACGCGTGAGGAGAGAGAGGAGGGAGATGGTGGGGAGTGGGCTGGCCCGGCTCGGGATGCGACAGGTAAGCCCAGGTAGGCCTTCTAACCTCTTTTCTATTCTGTTTTTCTTTTTTATTTAATAACAGAGAGAGGAAATGAATTATTTGGTAGTTTATTGACTCGGGAAAAACTTGGGAAGTGTCCCATTAAATCCCTGGTGATTTTAGACACTGCCACAAGAAGTTTGGGGAGTTTTGGAATCCATTTGAATTTTTCAAAAATGGAAATGGCATTTAAAGTGTTGTTTTGGCACTGTTTCAAATGCTTCTGCTCAAATAGCATTTAGGTGATGTTGTTTTCCTTAACAACAATTTTTTTTGGAATATTTGCTAAAAGATGAACATTTTTTTAGCAACTTTGTTTTGCACTTAGAATTTGAATTGATTTTAGAGAAGTATTTTTGAAAAGAGTGGCTTCACCACTGTGTTCAAACATTGCAATGATGATGACTTGTCATGATTAAGAGGAGATCACTGTAGTTAATACATGGGGGTGTTACATATATCTGGATCCTTCTCCAACACATAGTGCTTGCCAAAAGAAAAAGTGTAAAAAGGAAAGGTGAAGATCACCATGACTCTTGTATAAGGGTAGAAGATAAAAGTAAAAGATAGGCCCTTTGCAGCGGGAAGCAGAGGTTGTCATGCACTTTTATGGTTGGATGCACAAAATCTTAATGCAAAAGAATGTCACTTTATATTGCCGCTTGTGATAAAGAACTTTATTATACAGTCCGTCGCTTTTATTTCTTCCATATCACAAGTTTGTGTAAAGCTTATTTTCTTCACACTAATAGATCATACATATTTAGAGAGCAATTTTTATTGCTTGCACCGATGACAACTTACTTGAAGGATCTTACTCAATCCATGGGTAGGTATGGTGGACTCTCATGGCAAAACTAGTTTAAGGGATATTTCTATGCACAAGTAGTATCTCTACTTGGTGCAAAGGATTTGGCTAGCATAAGAGGGAAAAGCAAGCTCAACATGTTGGAGGATCCAAGACACTATAACTTCTTTCTGGATATAAGAGAACATAACCCATTATGTTGTCTTCCTTGTCCATCATCAACTTTTTAGCATGTCATACTTTAATGAGTGCTCACAATTACAAAAGATGTCCAAGATAGTATATTTATATGTGAAACCTCTCTTTCTTTATTACTTCCTATTAATTGCAACAATGACCAAAACTATGTTTGTCAACTCTCAACAATTTTATTCATCATACTCTTTATACGTGAAGTCATCACTCTCCATAAGATCATTATACGATCTTTTTATTTCTTTTTATTCTTTCTTTTATTATATTCCCTCAAGATCATAGCAAGAAAGCAAAGCCCTCAACTCAAAACCATTCTTTATTATATATAACTCACAGACTCGATTACATAGGTAGATCTCAAAGCAAAAACTCAAAGCTAGATCATACTAAAACTTTATTCTACTAGATCAGGATATAACCAAAAGGATCAAACTAAAAAAATGGTAAAAGTAAAGGTGTGATGGTGATACGATACCAAGGCACCTCCCCCAAGCTTGGCAGTTGCCAAGGGGAGTGCCCATACCCATGTATTTAGATCTCTTTCTTCGGAGGTGATGATGATGGAGTTGTTGATGATGAAATTTTATCCTTTTTCCTCAACTTATGCTTGAGGATTAGATTTTCCCCCCTTAGGTCAGAGATCTCCTGTTCCAGTGTTAATATCTTTTTGCATAATTCTTTCTTGTTCTCCTGCAAAAGACGGAAAGGGATAAACTCGATCTTAGGTTTCTTTGTCTTATTTGGGAGACTTGACTTTTTGAACTCCACGTGCATGTCCCCAGGTTGGGGTAATGGAGCTTCATCTTCATTTGAGCTTGTCTCCTCCTTTCCCTTTGGATCATAATCTTCTTCTTCTTCCGTAGTCCAACCATAATGCTCCACATCCCCATAAACCTTTGGGTTCGTGACATAATCAGCTACATAGCTCTCTCCCTTCGAATCTTGGGATGACATATTTTCAGATCTGCCAGGCAAAACAGCACGAAACAAGAACAGAGGGTTTGACCATGGTACGGTGGTCGAAACCTTCGGGAGATTGTATAATGAATTTTTACCGACCAAAAGAAGTATCATGCAAGAAAACGGAGTCCGGAGGGCACACGAGGTGGCGGCAAGGGTGGGGGCGCGCCCAGGGGGTAGGCGCGCCTCCCTGCCTTGTCGCTTCCTCATGCACTTTTCGGACTACTTTTAATTTTCCTAATTTTTTAAATATTCCAGAACGGAGAAAAATTGCCATTAGAATAGTTCTGGAGTAGGTTTACTTACCGTACCACATACCTATTCCATTTCAGAGTCTGAAACATTTTGGAAAGTATCCCTTATGTACTCCTCCGGTGTCACGGTATTAATAATATTTGACTCAACATTTATGGGAGTACCTGAAATATAATGTTTGATTCTTTGACCGTTTACCACCTTCGGGTTTATGCCTTCGGCATTGTTGATCTTAATGGCACCGGAACGATAGACCTCCTTGCTAACGTAAGGACCTTCCCATTTAGAGAGAAGCTTTCATGCAAAAAATCTTAAATGGGAGTTGTATAGCAAAACATGATCATCTACATTAAACTCACGCTTTTGTATCCTTTTGTCATGCCATCTTTTAACTTTTTCTTTAAACAACTTGGCATTCTCATAAGCTTGGGTTCTCCATTCATCAAGTGAGCTAATGTCAAATAACCTCTTCTCACTGGCAAGTTTGAAATCATAGTTGAGCTCTTTAATAGCCCAATAAGCTTTATGTTCAAGTTCAAGAGGTAAGTGACATGCTTTTCCATAAACCATTTTATACGGAGACATACCCATATGATTTTTATAAGTAGTTCTATAAGCCCATAATGCATAGCCAAGTTTCTTAGACCAATTCTTTCTAGATCTATTAATGGTCTTTTGCAAAATCAATTTAATCTCTCTATTGCTCAATTCTACTTGACCACTAGACTGAGGGTGATATGGAGATGCAATTCCATGGTTGACATCATATTTAGCAAGCATTTTACGGAAAGCACCATGAATAAAATGTGAACCACCATCAGTCATTAAATATCTAGGGACTCCAAACCTCGGAAAAATAACTTCTTTAAGCATCTTAATAGAAGTGTTATGATCAGCACTACTAGTTGGAATAGCTTCTACCCACTTAGTAATGTAATCAACAGCAACTAAAATATGTGTATACCCATTAGAGGAAGGAAAAGGTCCCATATAATCAAAGCCCCAAACATCAAATGGTTCGATAACAAGTGAATAATTCATAGGCATTTCCTGACGTCTACTAATATTGCCAATTCTCTGGCATTCATCACAAGACAAAACAAACTTACGGGCATCTTTGAAGAGAGTAGGCCAATAAAAACCAGATTGCAATACCTTTTGTGCAGTTCTATCTCCAGCATAGTGTCCTCCGTAAGCTTCGGAGTGGCACTTGCATAGGATCTGTTCCTGTTCATGCTTAGGTACACAACGTCTAATAACACCATCTACTCCTTCTTTATAAAGGTGTGGGTCATCCCAAAAGTAATGTCTTAAATCATAAAAAAAAACTTTTTCTTTTGCTGGTATGTAAAACTAGGTGGTATAAATTTAGCAACAATGTAATTAGCATAATCAGCATACCATGGAGTATTACGAGAAGCATTTATGACAGCTAATTGCTCATCAGGAAAGCTATCATCAATAGGCAGTGGGTTATCAAGAACATTTTCTAACCTAGACAAGTTGTCTGCAACGGGGTTCTCAGCTCCCTTTCTATCAATAATATGCAAATCAAATTCTTGTAGTAAGAGAACCCATCTAATAAGTCTAGGTTTAGCATCTTTCTTTTCCATAAGATATTTAATAGCAGCATGATCAGTGTGAACAGTTACTTTGGAATCAACAATATAAGATCTGAACTTATCACAAGCAAAAACAACTGCTAAAAATTCTTTTTCAGTAGTAGCATAATTTCTCTGGGCACTGTCTAGAGTTTTACTAGCATAATGAATAACATTCAGTTTTTTATCAACTCTTTGTCCTAGAACAGCACCAATAGCATAATCACTAGCATCACACATAATTTCAAAGGGTAAATTCCAATCAGGTGGTTGAACTATAGGTGCAGAAATCAAGGCTTTCTTAAGTATTTCAAATGCTTCTACACAATCATCATCAAAAACAAAAGGAACATCTTTTTGCAAGAGATTAGTGAGAGGCCTAGAAATTTTAGAGAAGTCTTTAATAAACCTCCTATAGAAACCAGCATGACCAAGGAAACTTCTTATACCTTTGATATCTTTAGGACACGGCATCTTTTCAATGGCATCTACTTTAGCTTTATCAACTTCAATACCTCTTTCAGAAATTTTATGCCCCAAGACAATACCTTCATTAACCATAAAGTGGCACTTCTCCCAATTCAAGACAAGATTAGTTTCTTCACATCTCTGCAAAACTCGATCAAGGTTACTTAAGCAATCATCAAAAGAAGTTCCGTAAACGGAGGAATCATCCATGAAAACCTCAACAATCTTTTCACAAAAGTCGGAGAATATAGCAGTCATACATCTTTGAAAGGTAGCAGGTGCATTGCATAAACCAAAAGGCATACGTCTAGAAGCAAAGGTACCGAAAGGGCAAGTAAAAGTGGTCTTTTCTTGGTCCTCTTTTGACACAGGTATTTGAGAGAAACTAGAATAACCATCTAGCAAAAATGTGTATGTTTGGATAATCTTTCTAGCATTTGATCAATAAAAGGTAGAGGGTAATGATCTTTTCTAGTAGCTTTGTTTAATTTGCGAAAATCAATTACCATTCTATAACCTGTAACAATTCTTTGTGGAACCAATTCATTCTTGTCATTAGGAACAACAGTAATACCTCCCTTCTTAGGGACACAATGAACAGGACCTACCCATCTACTATCAGCAATAGGATAAATTATACCTGCCTCCAGAAGTTTTAGTATTTCATTTCTTACCACTTCCTTCATCTTAGGATTTAACCGTCGTTGGTGATCAACAACTAGTTTAGCATCAGGCTCCATATTAATTTTGTGCTGACATAGAGTGGGACTAATGCCCTTAAGATCATCTAGAGTATATCCAATAGCGGCACGGTGCTTCCTCAGAGTTTTCAATAATTTCTTTTCTTCATGCTCTGAAAGGTTAGCACTAATAATAACATGATATATCTTCTTTTCATCAAGATAAGCATATTTCAAAGTATCAGGTAATTGTTTAAGCTCAAAAACGGGATCACCCTTGGGTGGAGGAGGATCTCCAAGGATTTCAACAGGCAAATTGTGTTTCAAAATAGGCATTTCGTTAAAGAATATTTCATCTAACTCCTTTCTTTCATTCATAAACGTATCATTTTCATGATCTAGCAAATATTGTTCTAAAGGATCAGTAGGAGGCATGGCAATAGAAGCAAGACCAATGATTTCATCTTTACTAGGCAATTCTTTATCATGGGGTTGTCTATGAAATTTAGAGAAATTAAAATCATGAGACACATCCCCAAAACTTACAGTAACAATTTCTTTCTCACAGTCTATCCTAGCATTAACAGTATTCAAGAAAGGTCTACCAAATATAATGGGACAAAAATCATCTTGTGGGGAACCAAGAACAAGAAAATCAGTAGGGTATTTTATTTTCCCACACAAGACTTCAACATCTCTAACAATCCCAATTGGTGATATAGTATCTCTATTGGCAAGTTTAATAGTAACATCAATATCTTCTATCTCAGCAGGTGCAATATCATTCATAATTTCTTGATATAAGGTATAAGGAATTGCACTCACACTAGCACCCATATCACATAAACCATGATAACAATGATCTCCTATTTTAATAGAAACAATAGGCATGCCAACAACGGGTCTATGTTTATCTTTAATATCAGGTTTAGCAATTCTAGCAGCTTCACCATAGAAATAAATAACAAGCTCATCAATATTATCGACCAAGAGATCTTTAACCATAGCAATACTAGGTTCAACTTTAATTTGTTCAGGGGGTGTAGGTGTTCTAATATTACTCTTACGAACCACAGTCGAAGCTTTAGCATGATCCTTTATTCTAACAGGAAAAGGTGGCTTCTCAATATAAGCAGTAGGAACAATAGGATCAACATTATAAGTAATGGTTTATTCTTCAACTTTAATAGCTTCTACTACTTTTAATTCAATGGGGGGATGATATTTAAACCACTTCTCCTTAGGGAGATCAACATGAGTAGCAAATGATTCACAAAAGGAAGCTACTATCTCAGAGTCAAGTGCATATTTAGTGCTAAATTTATGAAAAGCGTCGGTATCCATGAAAGATTTAACACAATCAAACTTAAGGTTTATACCTGTCTCATTACCTTCATCGAGTTCCCAATCTTCAGAGTTGCATTTAATTCTTTCCAATAAATCCCATTTGAATTCAATATCCTTCTTCATAAAAGAACCAGTGCAAGAAGTATCAAGCATGGATTGATCATTACGAGAAAGCCGAGCATAAAAATTCTGAATAATAATTTCCCTTGAGAGCTCATGATTGGGGCATGAATATAACATTAACTTAAGCCTCCCCCAAGCTTGAGCGATACTTTCTCCTTCACGAGGCCAAAAATTATAAATATAATTCCGATCACGATGAACCAGATGCATAGGATAAAACTTCTGATGAAATTCCAATTTCAATCGGTAGTAGTTCCATGATCCAATATCATCACATAGCCTATACCATGTCAATGCCTTTCCCTTCAAATATAAAGGGAAGACCTTCTTCTTGACATCATCCTCGGGCAAACCTGCAAGCTTAAATAATCCACAAACTTCATCCACATAGATTATGTGCATATCAGGATGTAATGTTCCATCTCCTGCATAAGGATTAGCTAGCAGTTTCTCTATCATACCCGAAGGAATTTCATAATAAATATTTCCAGTAGGTGCAGTAGGTTGAGGAGCAACTCTTTGCTCTTCCGGTCGAGGTGAAGATACCCCGAACAAGCCCATCAAAGGATTATTTTCCATAGTGACAAGTGACAGTAAATTTCAGCACACTATATAAATGTTTCCTTACCAAATTCCACTTACCAAAGGCGCTTCACTCCCTGGCAATGGCGCTAGAAAATAGTCTTGATGACCCACAAGTATAGGGGATCTATCATAGTCCTTTCGATAAGTAAGAGTGTCGAACCCAATGAGGAGCAGAAGGAAATGACAAGCGGTTTTCAGCAAGGTATTCTTTGCAAGCACTGAAATTATCGGTAATAGATAGTTGTGTGATAGATAAATCGTAACAGGTAACAAGAAACAAAAGTAACTAAGGTGCAGCAAGGTGGACCAATCCTTTTTGTAGCAAAGGACAAGCCTGGACAAACTCTTATATAAAGCAAAGCACTCCCGAGGACACATGGGAATTACTGTCAAGCTAGTTTTCATCATGCTCATATGATTCGCGTTCGTTACTTTGATAATTTGATATGTGGGTGGACCGGTGCTTGGGTTCTGCCCTTACTTGGACAAGCCTCCCACTTATTATTAACCCCTCTCGCAAGCATCCGCAACTACGAAAGAAGAATTAAGATAAATCTAACCATAGCATGAAACATATGGATCCAAATCAGCCCCTTACGAAGCAACGCATAAAATAGGGTTTAAGCTTCTGTCACTCTAGCAACCCATCATCTACTTATTACTTCCCAATGCCTTCCCCTAGGCCCAAATCATGGTGAAGTGTCATGTAGTCGACGTTCACATAACACCACTAAAGGAAAGACAACATACATCTCATCAAAATATCGAACGAATACCAAATTCACATGATTACTTATAACAAGACTTCTCCCATGTCCTCAGGAACAAACGTAACTACTCACAAAGCATATTCATGTTCATAATCAGAGGGGTATTAAATAGCATTAAGGATCTGAACATATGATCTTCCACCGAATAAACCAACTAGCATCAACTACAAGGAGTAATCAACACTACTAGCAACGCACAGGTACCAATCTGAGGTTTTGAGACAAAGATCGGATACAAGAGATGAACTAGGGTTTGAGAGGAGATGGTGCTAGTGAAGATGTTGATGGAGATTGACCCCCCCCCCCTCGATGAGAGGATCATTAGTGATGACGATGGCTTCGATTTCCCCCTCCCGGAGGGAAGTTTCTCTGGCAGAACAGCTCCGCCGGAGCCCTAGATTGGTTCTGCCCAGGTTCCGCCTCAAGACGGTGGCGCTTCGTCCCGAAATCTTCCTTCTGATTTTTTTTCCAGGTCATAACACACCATATAGTAGAAGATGGGCATCGGGGGCCTGCCAGGTGGCCCACAAGGTAGGGAGGTGCGCCCAGGGGGTTAGGGTGCGCCCCCCACCCTTGTGGCTGCCTGGTGGGTCCCCTCAGGTGCTTTCTTCGCCCAATATTTTTTATATATTCCAAAATAATTCTCCGTGAAGTTTCAGGGCTTTTGGAGTTGTGCAGAATAGGTCCCTTAGATTTGCTCCTTTTCCAGCCCAGAATTCCAGCTGCCGGCATTCTACCTCTTCATGTAAACCTTGTAAAATAAGAGAGAAAGGCATAAGTATTGTGCTAGAATGTGTAATAACAGCCCATAATGCAATAAATATTAATGTAAAAGCATGATGCAAAATGGACGTATCATTGGTCCAAACATTATAGTGTTTCATGAAACCCTTCTCAAGCTGGTGGACGTGAAGGGTTTTCGAGGAAGAGTGATCCTTTGTATTCTCACAGACAGTACATGGACAATACATAAAACCATTCTGCTTGTTTGCCTCAGCCACTTCGAGAAATTTATGCAGGCCCTCAATATACTCGGAGGTGCGTCGGTCACCGTACATCCATTGCCAGTTCATCTGCGTGCATTATATAATTAAGTGTATCAAAAACAATTACAGAACATCATGAATAGAGAAGTGACCAAATTAATACAAGTTCATCATCACATTAAAACCAAAGTAAATTAGTGATCAAATGTTATTACTGAAAAAATAAATACATAAAGTTCATACATAGTTCTCATAGAACAACATATAGCTCTCTAGAGCATCTAATTAAAACATACATTGAAACTATGTAAAACATTTAAATGCAACAACAAATGCGATCATAATCGCAACTAAGGTAACAATTGATCCAACAGCATAATGATACCAAGCCTCAGTATCAATGGCATATTTTCTAATCTTCTAATCTTCAAGCGTATTGCATCCATCTTGATCTTGTGATCATCGACGACATTGGCAACATGCAACTCCAATTCCATCTTCTCCTCCTCAATTCTTTTCAATTTTTTCTTCAAGTAATTGTTTTCTTTTTCAACTAAATTTAACCTCTCGACAAGAGGGTCGGTTGGAATTTCCAATTCACATACCTCCTAGATAAAAACATCTATGTCACGTTGGTCGGCATAATTGTCATAAACACTAAATGAAACAAATTGTTATAAAAGATAATATACCACATCCGAATCATAGATAGGACAAGGGCCAACAGGGGCGGATACCAAAACCATGGCACTATATAATAACAAACAATAATAAAAGTAAGAAAATTATACAAGTATCTATCTAAACCATACAAGTACAAAAAAATTTCTTTTAGAAAGAAGATAAGAACAAGAGGCTCACCACGGTGGTGCCGGCGACGAGATCGGCGCGGGCGATCGACGGCGGTGAGGACGGGGACGGGACGGGATGGACCACCAAACCTAGACAAATCTTGAGGAAAATGGAGCTTGGAGGTCGAGCTTGGAGAGGAGAAAGCTTAAGTGTGGCTCGGGCATTTCATCGAACACGTCATGTGCATAGAAGGTGAGAGCAGAGCAGCACACACCTCCCACACGCCGGCCGGCCAAAAAACAGAGGAGTGAGCGGGCAGGGGCGAGCATATATATAGGCATCTCTTTAGTCCCGGTTGGTGGCTAGAACCGGGACAGAAGATCGACCTTTAGTCTCGGTTCCAGCCACCAACCGGGACTAAAGGGGCTGCGCCAGTAGCGAGGTCCATTGGTCCCGGTTCGTGTCTGGAACCGGGACCAAAGGGGTCAGACGAACTGGGACCCATGGCCCCCGAGGCCCGGCCGGCGCCCTGGCCGCACGAACCGGGACTGATGCACCCATTGGTCCCGGTTCGTAAGAGAACCGGGATTAATGCCCTTATCTGGCCTGGACCAAAGCCCTGTTTTCTACTAGTGTTATGTCATATTATATCATGATTATTTTGACAAAGTGTT
This sequence comes from Thinopyrum elongatum, assembly GCA_011799875.1. Classification (NCBI taxonomy): domain Eukaryota; kingdom Viridiplantae; phylum Streptophyta; class Magnoliopsida; order Poales; family Poaceae; genus Thinopyrum; species Thinopyrum elongatum. Next base: position 492,048,684 of record CM022302.1, on the reverse strand, counting down.
GTCATCCAAGATATCTTATTATTGATCGCTAGTTTGTTATGATATTGATATGAGTAAACATGAGACCTAAATGTTATTGTGAATATGGTTAGTTCATAATCTTTGCTGAAAACTTGAACATGGTTAGACATATTTGCAACAACAAGATCAAACAGAGTTTGTAAAAGGATTTCTTTGTCACTTTCAGTTTGTCAACTGAATTTCTTGAGGACATGCAATGGGTTAAGCTTGGGGGAGTTGATACGTCTCCATCGTATCTACTTTTTCAAACTCTTTTGCCCTTGTTTTGGACTCTAATTTGCATGATTTGGATGGAACTAACCTGGACTGACGATGTTTCTAGCAGAATTGCCATGGTGTTATTTTTGTGCAGAAATCAAAGTTCTCGGATTGACCTGAAAATTTACGGAGAATTTTTATGGAATATATAAAAAATACTGGCAAAAAAAGATACCAGAGGGGGCCACCCAGGAGCCACAAGCTCTGGTGGAGCGCCTACCCCCCCCCCCTAGGGCGCGCCTCCCAGGCTTGTGTCCCCCCTGGAGCTCCGACAACCCTAACTCCAACTCCATATATACCTCTTCGCGGAGAAAAAAATCAGAGAGAAGGATTCATTGCGTTTTACAATAAGGAGCCGCCGCCACCTCTTGTTCTTTAATCGGGAGGGCTGATCTGGAATCCGTTTGGGGCTCCGGAGGGTGGAATCTGTCACCATCATCATCATCAACCTTCCTCCATCGCCAATTTCATGATGCTCACCGTCAGGAGTGAGTAATTCCTTTGTAGGCTTGCTGGACGGTGATGGGTTGGATGAGATTTATCATGTAATCGAGTTAGTTTTAATAGCGCTTGATCCCTAGTATCTAGTATGTTCTGAGATTGATGTTGTTATGGCTTTGCCATGCTTAATGCTTGTCACTAGGGCCCGAGTGCCATGATTTCAGATCTGAGTCGATTATGTTTTCATGAATATAAGTGTGTTCTTGATCCTATCTTGCAAGTTGTAGACACCTATTACGTGTTATGATCCGCATACCCCAAGGTGACAATAATTGGGATTCTTTTCGGTGATTATCGTAATTTGAAGAGTTCATGTATTCACTAAGTGCTAATGCTTTGTTCTGGTTCTCTATTAAAAGGAGGCCTTAATATCCCTTAGTTTCCTTATGGACCCCCTGCCACGGGAGGGTAGGACAAAAGATGTCATGCAAGTTCTTTTCCATAAGCATGTATGACTATATACGGAATACATGCCTACATTGCATTGATGAATTGGAGCTAGTTCTGTGTCGCCCTAGGTTGTGACTGCTGCATGATGAATGCTATCCAACACAATTATCCATCGTTGATCCAATGCTTACGAGCTTTTCACATATTGATATTTGCTAAGTTACTTTTGTTGTTACTGCTGTTACAATCACTACAAAACTGCTACTGTTACTGATATGACCAGTTCTAGTTCTAGCTATGCTGACATTGACGACATACAAGCTGTTGGTCAGGACCAAGCTATCGCTTCTCTAGTAAGGATTACAATTAGCGGCATATATGTTCCGACCAATTTGCGTCTAAGCTGGGACGACAGGTGTGAGTTATTTGCTAATGATTTGAACTAGTTGACAGAGAGCACCATTACATGTGTTGATCAGAATATCAAACTTGAGTTGACTAAGGGAGCAAGCATGGAGGTCACACAATGGACTAGTATGAAGAATGTTGATGCATGCGTACATGGGAGAGATGAATATTATTTTATTCCACCAAATAAAAATCAGCAAACCATGGACGTTTTTGCATGGAAGGAGATTTCTTGGAGTTGCAAAATTAAAAGGATATCACATGGGTTTGGTAGTTATGGATGCAAGACAACGCGACGGATGATGTGTTTATTCCTACCATGCAAGCAAAATTACAGGTCGTATACGAGTAGAAGACTCAGCTTGTGGAGCTGTTTGTCCTTGAAGGAAGTAGGCTAGGGCCCACCAGGATAAATCAAACATAGATGGCGCACCAAAGTTTGAAGGTTAATTAGGCAAAATTAGCTAGAAAATCCAATCTAAGATGTAAACGGATTGGACTCTATTATTTTATGTTTTCTTTCCTTAGTATGGATGTGTGCTTGCGTGAGGGGCCTTAGGTCAGGTTTAGTCAGCTTATTTAAAGGCATGGTGCGGCCATGTAATAGGGAGGTTATTTTATGATGAATTAGACATCGTGTGTGTTTTGGCCGTCGACCCTTATCGAGTTTAGAGAAACCTTATCAAAATCTCTACTGGCGTGTGAGTTCTTGCGACGCGACTCGTAGGTGATTACAAGTTGAGCCTATACGGTTCGTCCATGTTATTCTTTCGGATTGAAGGGTTGGCATGTTGTTTCGGTGGGATTTACGAACATATTCATAAACCTACTACGATTACTTGCTGCGATGGAGGTTTTTGCCGTGAAAGATCGGGCCAACAACGAATCGACCCTCATCTCGAGGTTTGCACCACATCAATTACTATTACCACTGTTATCGTTACTTCCATACTACTTTGCTACTAAATACTTTGCTGCAGATATTAAGTCTTTCAGGTGTGGTTGAATTGACAACTCAACTACTAATACTCGTGAATATTCTTTGGCTCCCCTTGTGTCGAATCAATAACTTTGGGTTGAAAACTCTACCCTCGAAAACTGTTGCGATCCCCTTTACTTGTGGGTTATCAGCGGCAGAGAGAGCGCCACCGGCGCGGCATTCCGGTGCAAGCGACTGCTCCACATTAATGACACCATGACCATCCGTCCGGCTGCCGCCCACATTAATGATACACGGCTGCCGATGAACCTACTCTGGCGCTAGCCGTTCGTCCATCTGCCGCGGCTCATTGCCATTCGCCCACTATATTAACTTCAGCTCGGCCATAGCCACAGACCCAAAGTCATTCTCCTTCAGTCCCTTCCTTCTATCGGCACCACTCCAACCATGGCCTCCTCGCGCTCCAAAGCTCTCTGGGATGTACAGTCGCTGGAGCAGACAAAGGACATTGCCAGCTCCACTCCGGGCGCGCTCCAAAGCTCTGTTGGACGTACTATCACAGGAGCAGACGAAGGACATCGCCGGCTCCCCCCTGGCCGCCCTCCGCCGCCACGACCACGAAGCCGGCACGTGTGCACGGGCGCAGCCGGTAGCGAGGAAGAGTAGTGCATGGTAGGTCACCGCCGCTCTGGTCCCAGGAAGGCCACCGCTCCTCCCCTCCGTCGACGCCAAGCTTGGTGGGATAAACATCAGCGGCCGATTAGCCTCTTGACGGCGACGTGGAGGCGGAAATCTTCACAACCTTGTGCTCCAGAAGAGGAGGTTATGGAGGCGGAGCTGGACAGAGCTGAGGCGGATGAGGAGGAGGCGAAGGCAATAGCTGGAGCGTCAGTTCTCGGGGCTCATGGCCGGACATGGTGGTCGGGCACCGGCGATCATTTAGATTAGGTTTAGTGTAGGTTTTAGTACGGTTTGTGCAAAAAATGTAATGAATTTCGTCCGATTTATAGGAAAAGTTTTCGAAATGTAATGAATTTCATCCGATTAATATAAAAAATGTAATGAATTTCGTCCTGTTTATAGGAAAACCATCATGCTATAATCCCTAATAGTGCTCCATTATTTTGCAGGGAACAGTTATCCCTTGATCAAAATCAGATCCGCCATGTTTCACACTCCTCCCTTGTAAGAGTGTAGAAGCTTGCTTACATAAAAATGGAACAAGTGGAGATGCTCTACCACGCTGTTCATGTCCTCGTCAATCCGCAGGAGGCGTGGTCAACAATCTTCCAGTCATTTTTTTGTTTCAAAAAATCTTCAAGTCATCAAGTCAAGAAACAAAAATCTTCAAGTCATCAAGTCAAGTTAACAAAATCTTCGTGTCATCGGACGAAGAAACCATCATGACTTCGTTGAATCCGCTTCTTCAAGAAAACTTATTGTACCAGCAATACTGCTAGCACACGCGAACACTAGACGACACTGTAGCACGTCATATCACTCAAACCAACTAGGCCAAACTAGCTCGCCTAACGTGCGGGAAAGCCCTGCCCTCGTCATTTTGTTCTGGATTTCTATCGATCGATCACATGAACAAGCGAAAGAAAAGAGTAGAAAATGTTACACTTTGCAAGTTCAAAAGGAAAAGGCGGCACACTTAAAGCCCGCCTGTCACGTTCGCGTCGCACCCCCGATAGTTGGTCTGGCACGCCGCTCACCAAAGGGGACACGCGTTGTCTTGCATTTTCACTAACATGTGGGACTGCAATTGAATAAATCGACGATAGCTGAAATCTAATCGCCCGCCGAGCGTTGGCTGAGAAGAGAGAGACAGGGAGGGAGAAGAGATCGGCCGCCCGCCGCGCACGGACTCCAAGAAATATGGACAGATGCCGGAAGTTTTCTGCGGGTTGCCGTTGGAGATGCCCTAATGTGAATGTATCCGTGAAGCAGCTCTTTAAGTTTGATGTGAATGTTGAACATGGAATGCATCGCATCTGTACATTAATGTATAATTGTGGACTATTGTCTGATCGATCCTAAGACAAGTAGTACTACTATGAACTACTCCCTCGGTCCGTGAAAAACTGTACATCTAGCATTAGAAATTTTTCCAACAAAGAGTGTACATCTACACTTCCAATGCACTTAGCCTTTAATCTAATCGGTATTGATTGACTAATGCAACAACTTGTGCTCTAGCTATAGGCTGCATGTCTATCCTTAATTAAAGCATGCAACAAACTTCATTTAATCTTCTTCTCTCAATGGTCGCATGCACACATAAGTCTGCTACTTTTGGGTGTTAATTATTCCATGGAGTTTCGGTTCCTCTTGGTCAATGTGTAAATCTCTATATGTACAGTCTTTCATAGACGGTGGGAGTTGTGCACATGCCAAGTTCACTGGACTGCCATGTTTCACACTCCTCCGTCGTAAGAGTGGAGACAATAGCTTTCATCAAAAATAAACACTGAATAGTATAAAAGAGCACTGACATTATACCGCCCGTTTCCTTGCTCGTCCTCGATATCAGAAAGAATACTTTCATTCGCCGACATGTGGGACGTCGACCATCCTGGTCCACTTGCCATGCACCAAAATTAGAGTGCATCACACAGTACTGCAGGGGAGACTCATCCCGATCGTAGCGCTGCAGTAATAAATGACTAATGAGCCATCAAATCGCAGGCCCAATCTTACCCACTGTAAGTTGCTCGGACGAAGGAACCATTATGACTTCGTTGAATCCGCTTCTTCAAGAAGTACCAGCAATACTGCTACCACACGCGAAGATTGGACATCACTGTAGCACGTCATATCACTCAAATCCACTAGGCCAAACTAGCCCGCCTAACGCCAATGTTCTAGGATTTGTACGTCTCTATACTGCTATGATTTTGTTGACGACTAGAAAGAAATTGAGGGCCTTTCTCTCTCTCTAGATCTCTCTCCATCCCACAACCACTCTCTACCACATGTACACACTCTCTATAGCCACTCCAAAAGTACGACGTCACTACACATTCACGCTTCCAGCAAAAAAATTACACATTCGCGCATGTTACAGGTACGTGCCAATTTTGTTCTAAATGCTGGCTATTAAGGTGAATGTATCCGTGAACCAACTCTTTGAGTTTGATGTGAATTAATGTATAATTGTGGACTATTGTCTGATCGATCGCTAAGCGTACAATTTTAGGAGCTTGGGCTATTAGCTGATCGACGACCAGACCTATAAGTGTACCACGACCTCATCAGCCCCAACGTTTCTCCTTGGTGAGTGTTTGCAAGTACTATAGTAGCTCGCACAGTAGCTAGCCTACTAACACAACACGGAATCAGTCGAGGTTTGACAACAAGAATCATCAAACAATTTTTTCATCAAACAAGCCCTGCTTATATGATAAACAGTTCAAACTTATTACATCTAAGCATGCCATATGTTACATCAAAAGCTGGTGAGGATACATCTGTTTCCATAACTCAGAGAGTGTTCGCATGATTCACTATCAACCAAAAGTAGCAAGTACCGCCCACACAAGATAGTGCACTAGTCCTAAGATGGTTTTATAACACACATCGTTCTGGTAATTAAACACAATGCAAACTACGTTGAAGGATTAGCGCGACCAACTATTTCTTGTCATCGATCTCTCGGGCAATGTCCACATGACGGACAGCGGCATGGGAATCGATCTGTGGGGCAATGTCCACGGGACGGACAGTGTCATGGGAATCGATCTCTGGGGCGATGTCCACAGGACAGACGATGGCATGGGAATCGATCTTGGGGCGATGTCCACAGGACTGACGGCGGCATGGAAATCGATCTCTGGGGCGATGTCCATAGGATGGACAACGGCATGGGAATCGATCTCTGGGGCGATGTCCACAGGACGAACCATGACATTGGAATCATCAAGGACGTCCACCGGCACCTGCACAACCCTAACATATTAGCAAGAACATTGCAAATAATCAAAAACCACAACTATGGTAAGCCATTTTTTTTACCTTGTGCTGCTCACCGGGGGATCCCATCCCTCTGGGGGCCATCTCCTCGAATGGGGCCATCGCCTTGCCAGGTAAATACTGCTTCTCAATGGCGACTATCTCCTCAAACCCGGCCTTGAGCCTTTCATAGGTGGCCATTAGAGCTTCTGGGGTAGGCACGGTGGGGCCCTTGCTGTTCTTCCAGCTTTCTTTTTCAGGAGTTCGTCCGCCAATGTCGTCAACTCTTTAGCTAGTGCTTATTTCTTAGAGTTCTTCGTCTCCATGGGTTGGCCCGCCAACTCATTGGCCGGTGCTCGCTTCCTGGAGATCTCTGTCTCGAGTGAGTTGTTCACCGACAACTCTTTGCCTAGTGCTCCAGGATCCATCAATAAACTGACAAACAAAAAGCAATCGAAAAGAAACCACAATCGCAATGAAAACGGGAAAAGAATAGGCAGTGAGAATCGGTCGGTGCTTCGCAAAAAGAAGATTCTTGGAATGAAAATTGAGTAGCATCACTGATTCGCCCACCTTTCCTTCGTAGGTACAGAAGAAAAATGGCAGAAGTGAGTAGCCTGGAGTGAGGTTTTCTTCAACATAGGGGAGAAAGGGCTTCACGAGCATTCTAGTGAAATGATGGTTGCTTCGTCCCGTCCAAGTTCGAGGCCACTTTACCACTGCTGGTAAAGGTGTGGGTTTTGTGATATGACGGGTCATGACAGCCACACTGGGGTGACTGGTGAGTCTCGACCGGAGCACCTCGCTATGATTTGGTGGATGGCATGCGGGCCCGGATGCTTGATGTCCCGCATGTCCGTCAAACAATGTAATAGAGCGGCTAGTCATAGAGTTTGGACGACAGAGGAGGAGCTAGCAATAGTAGTACTCCATACAGATTGTACTCTCACATTTTGTTTTGAGGATTAACTGTACTCCCACATGGAAAATATAAATAATAATGCATGTTGGTGTAGCCCACATTTCTGATAATTTGAGTCGTGGGCTTGTTCACAAATATTATGAGGCGGTGGTGTTCACTCAGTAGAGGGTCTAGTACCAGAGGTGAACGATACAAAGAGCGACCTGGCACACCATCAGGGCTGGAACAAAAGCCCGTAGCTGGCAAGCTTAATGAGCCCTCGAAAGTTCGGCTTGTTATCCTCGTGGGTCGCTTCTTAATGAACAAAGCCAATCATCAATTTCTTAAGGAGCTTAATGAACGAGCTAACAAGTTTCACACTAAGTTCATTAGTAACAACACAACACATGTTTCATCTTACGTGTAAAAATTGTTAACGAGCGTTCACTGGCTTAACGAGCTTCAAACGAACTGAGCCGAGTAGGGTTTTTTGCTCGTTAATCTTTCTGAGCTTAACGAGCCGAGCCTTAACGACCACGAGCTTAACGACCACGAACTTAACGAGCCGAGCAGCTCGTTAATCCACCCCTGCACACCGCTTGTAATAAGCGGGTAGCTATCTCAAAAAACAATCAACAACTCAAAAAAAATAGCAACCTGGCATGTACACAATCTTAAATGATTGTTTCGATCGAGTGAAAAAATAAAACTACCCCACTATATGTATATATATATATAGGCAGGAGCATCCGCGCTTGCTTGCTAGGGTTGCTCTATTCACACACTCTCATACTCTCCAGATCTAAACAAGATAGCGGTGGTCACACTGTCTTTCTATCCTCACCGCTGGTTACAGATCCGGACGCATCCCCTCCGCCGAGTAAGGGGAGGAGGGGCAGCGTTTAGGCCGTTGATGTATACTACACAACTTGTTCTTGTAGCCTTGTGTTGGGCCTCCAAGCGCAGAGTTTTGTAGGACAGTAGCAAATTTCCCTCAAGTGGATGACCTAAGGTTTATCAATCCGTGGGAGGTGTAGGATGAAGATGGTCTCTCTCAAACAACCCTGCAACCAAATAACAAAAAGTCTCTTGTGTCACCAACACACCCACTACAATGGCAAATTGTATAGGTGCACTAGTTCGGTGAAGAGATGTTGATAAAAGTGCAATATGGATGGTAGAAATATATTTTTATAATCTGAATAAATAAAAACAGCAAGGTAGAAGACTATTATGCTTTTATGCTTGGCTTTCTCGTAATGATCAATCCATGCTTGATACTTCTTGTACTGGTTCTTTTATGTAGAAGACTATTGAATTCCGGTGGGATCTTTTGGAAAGAATTAAACGCAACTCTGAAGATTGGGAACTCGACGAAGGTAAAGAGTCAGGTAGTAAGCTTAAGTATGATTGTGTTAAATCTTTTATGAATACCGATGCTTTTCAAAAGTTTAGCACTAAATATGGACTTGACTCTGAGATAGTAGCCTCCTTTTGTGAATCTTTTGCTACTCATGTTGATCTTCCTAAGGAGAAGTGGTTCAAATATCACCCACCTATTAAAGAAGAAGTTAAAGAACCAGTACCAATTAAAGAGGAAACCATAATTTATAATGTTGATCCAGTTGTTCCTGCTGCTTATATTGAGAAACCACCTTTCCCTGTTAGGATAAAGGAACATGCTAAAGTTTCAACTGTGGTTAACAAAAGTTATATTAGAACACCTAAACCTGATGAACAAATTAAAGTAGAACCTAGTGTTGCTATGATTAAGGATCTCCTGGAAGAAAACATAGATGGGCATGTTATTTACTTCTGTGAAGAAGCTGCTAGAATTGCCAAACCTGATAAAAAAGATAATCATAGACCTGTTGTTGGCATGCCTGTTGTCTCAGTTAAAATAGGAGATCACTGTTATCATGGTCTATGTGACATAGGTGCTAGTGTGAGTGCTATTCCTTATTCCTTATATCAAGAAATTATGAATGACATAGCACCCGCAAAAATAGAAGACATAGATGTTACTATTAAACTTGCTAATAGAGACACTATATCACCAATTGGGATTGTTAGAGATGTTGAAGTCTTGTGTGGGAAAATAAAATACCCTACTGATTTCCTTGTTCTTGGTTCCCCACAAGATGACTTTTGTCCCATTATCTTTGGTAGACCTTTCTTGAACACCGTTAATGCTAAAATAGATTGTGAAAAACAAATTGTCGGTGATAGCTTTGGTGATGAGTCTCATGAGTTTAATTTTTCCAAGTTTAGTAGAAAGCTTCATGAAAAAGAATTGCCTAGTAAGGATGACATAATTGGTCTTGCTTCTATTGTTGTGCCTCCTACTGATCCTTTAGAACAATATTTGCTAGACCATGAAAATGATTTACATATGCATGAGAGAAATGAAATAGATAAGATTTTCTTTGAACAACGTCCTCTGCTTAAACACAATTTGCCTATTGAAACTCTAGGAGGTCCTCCTCCACCTAAAGGTGATCCTGTGTTTGAATTAAAACAATTGCCAGACACTTTGAAATATGCTTATCTTGATGAAAAGAAGATATATCCTGTTATTATTAGTGCTAACCTTTCAGAACATGAAGAAGAAAGATTATTGAAAGTTCTATGGAAGCACCGAGCTGCTATTGGGTATACTCTTGATGATTTAAAGGGCGTTAGTCCCACTCTATGTCAGCACAAGATTAATATGGAACCTGATGCTAAACCAGTTGTTGATCACCAACGTCGATTAAATCAGAAGATGAAAGAAGTGGTAAGAACAGAAATCTTAAAACTTCTGGAAGTAGGTATAATCTATCCTATAGCTGATAGTAGATGGGTAAGTCCTATTCATTGTGTTCCTAAGAAAGGAGGTATTACTGTTGTTCCTAATGATAAGAATGAACTTATCCCACAAAGAATTGTTATAGGCTATAGAATGGTAATTGATTTCAGAAAATTAAATAAAGCAACTAGAAAAGATCATTACCCTCTGCCTTTTATTGATCAAATGTTAGAAAGATTATCTAAGCACACACACTTTTGCTTCCTTGATGGATATTCTGGTTTTTCACAAATACCTGTTTCTCTACCTGATCAAGAAAAGACCACTACTTGCCCCTTTGGAACTTATGCTTATAGACGTATGCCTTTCGGTTTATGCAATGCACCTGCTACCTTTCAAAGATGTATGACTGCTATATTCTCTGACTTTTGTGAAAAGATTGTAGAGGTTTTCATGGATGACTTCTCTGTTTATGGGAAGTCTTTTGATGATTGTTTAAGCAATCTTGATCGAGTTTTGCAGAGATGTGACCAAACAAATCTTGTCTTGAATTGGGAGAAGTGCCACTTTATGGTTAATGAAGGTATCGTCTTGGGACATAAAATTTATGAAAGAGGTATTGAAGTGGACAAAGCTAAGGTTGATGCAACTGAGAAAATGCCATGTCCTAAAGATATCAAAGGTATTCGTAGTTTCCTAGGTCATGCTGGTTTCTATAGGAGATTTATCAAGGACTTTTCTAAAATTTCTAGGCCTCTTACAAATCTTTTGCAAAAGGATACTCCTTTTGTTTTTGATGATGATTGTTTAGAAACCTTTGAAACACTCAAGAAAGCCTTAATTTCTGCACCTATTGTTCAACCACCAGATTGGAACTTGCCTTTTGAAATTATGTGTGATGCTAGTGATTATGCTGTTGGTGCTGTTCTAGGACAAAGAGTTGATAAGAAACTGAATGTTATTCATTATGCTAGTAAAACTCTAGACATTGCACAACGGAATTATGCTACTACTGAAAAGGAATTTCTAGCAGTGGTGTTTGCTTGTGATAAATTTAGATCTTATATTGTTGATTCAAAAGTAATTGTTCACACCGATCATGCTGCTATTAAATATCTTATGCAAAAGAAAGATGCTAAACCTAGACTTATTCGATGGGTTCTCTTGCTACAAGAATTTGGTTTACATATCACTGATAGAAAAGGAGCTGAGAACCCCGTAGCTGATAACTTGTCTAGGCTTGAAAATGTGCTTGATGACCCACTACCTATTGATGATAGTTTTCCTGATGAGCAGTTAGCTGCAATAAATATTTCTAATAACACTCCTTGGTATGCTGACTATGCTAATTACATTGTTGCTAAATATTTACCACCCAGCTTTACATACCAACAAAAGAAAAAATTCTTCTATGATTAAAGACACTACTTTTGGGATGACCCACATCTTTATAAAGAAGGAGTAGATGGTATTATTAGACATTGTGTACCTGAGCATGAACATGGACAAATCCTACGGAAATGTCACTCCGAAGCTTATGGAGGGCATCATGCTGGAGATAGAACTGCTCACAGGGTATTGCAATCTGGATTTTATTAGCCTACTCTCTTCAAGGATGCCCGTAAGTTTGTCTTATCTTGTGATGAATGCCAAAGAATAGGTAATATTGGTAAGTGTCAAGAAATGCCTATGAATTATTCACTTGCTGTTGAACCATTTGATGTTTGGGGATTTGATTACATGGGACCTTTTCCTTCCTCTAATGGGTATACACATATTTTGGTTGCTGTTGATTATGTTACTAAGTGGGTAGAAGCTATTCCAACCAGTAGTGCTGATCACAACACCTCTATTAAAATGCTTAAGGAAGTTATTTTCCCAAGGTTTGGAGTCCCTAGATATTTAATGACTGATGGTGGTTCACACTTTATTCATGGTGCTTTCCGTAAAATGCTTCCCAAGTACGATGTTAACCATAGGATTGCATCACCCTATCATCCTCAGTCTAGTGGTCAAGTTGAACTTAGTAATAGAGAAATAAAACTAATCTTGCAAAAGACTGTCAATAGGTCATGGAAGAATTGGTCTAAGAAATTAGATGATGCACTTTGGGCCTATAGGACAGCATATAAAAATCCTATGGGTATGTCTCCTTATAAAATGGTTTATGGAAAAGCTTGTCATTTGCCTCTTGAGTTAGAACATAAAGCATATTGGGCAGTCAAAGAACTCAACTATGATTTCAAACTTGCCGGTGAAAAGAGGTTATTTGATATTAGCTCTTTAGATGAATGGAGAACCCAAGCTTATGAAAATGCCAAGTTATTTAAAGAGAAAGTTAAAAGATGGCATGATAAAAGAATCCAAAAGCGTGAGTTCAAAGTCGGAGAATATATTCTTTTGTACAACTCTCGTTTCAGATTTTTTGCAGGAAAACTCCTCTCCAAATGGGAAGTACCCTATGTTATCGAGGAGGTTTATCGGTCTGGAGCTATCAAAATAAATAATGCCGAAGGTAATAACCCAAAGGTTGTTAATGGGCAACAAATAAAACATTATATCTCAGGTACGCCCATTAATGTTGAAAGTAATACTATCCAAACTTTGACACCGGAAGAACACATAAAAGAGTCCATCCGGAACACTCCAGAATTGTGAAAATATGGAGGTACGTGATACGGTAAGTAAACGGACTCTGAAAAATCCGCAAAAATATTTTTTATCAGTTTTGGAATATTTAGAAAATTAGGAAAATAAGAAACTTCCAGGAAGCGTACCCTGGTGGGCACAAGACACCAGGGCGTGCCTGGCTTGCTAGGCGCGCCCAGGTGGGTTGTGCCCACCTGGGACACCTTCCGGACTCCGTTTTTCTTCCGTTTGCTTGTTTCCCAAGATAAAAAATCTTTATATACTCCCCGAACCTGTTGACCACCGCATCGCAGAGAAATCTTCTGTTTTCTTTTCTTGCTGTTTTCCTAGCAGATCTGAAAATATGTCATCTCAAGACTCGGAGGGTGAGAGCTATGTTGCTGACTATATCGCAAACCCTAAGGTTTATGGGGATGTTGAGCACTACGGCTAGACTACGAAAGAAGAAGAAGATTATGATCCTAAGAGGAAGGAGGAGACGAGCTCAGACGAGGATGAAGCCCCATTACCTCAACCTGGGGACATGCATATTGAATTTAAGAAATCGAGTCTCCCCAATAAAGCAAAGAAGCCTAACATTCAGTTTATCCCCTTTCATCTCTTGCAGGAAAACAAGCAAGACTTATGCAAAAAGATATTGGAGCTTGAGTAGGAGATAGGTGAATTGAAAGATGAGAATTCCATCCTCAAGCGTAAGCCAAGGAAGAAGGACAAGATCGCCTCTACTCCATCACCACCACCTCCTCCTTCTTCATCACCAAAAGAAAATTGAGTATCGGGTATGGGCACTCCCCTTGGCTTCCGCCAAGCTTGGGGGAGGTGCCCCGGTATCGTATCATCCCCACTATCTTTTTGCCTTTACTTATTTTAGTTCGATCTTTTGCTTTAGATGAATAAAAGTTTAGTTCGATCCTTTCTTTTCGAGAGCTTGCTTAGTGGTCTATCCTTGTAATCATGTGCAAGATATATAATAAAGTTTAGTTTGAGTTTTTGCTTTCTTTACTTTCATGTTGCAATAAAAAGAAAGGAAATAAAAGAAAAAAGATCATATGCTAATCTTATCGTAGGTGATGGCACCACATAAGGAAAAGTATAAATAGAAAATTTTATTAGAGATTGACAAACATAGCATTGTTCAATGATGCAACTCATGAAAGAATTAATAAGGGAAGAGAGGATTCACATATAAATACACTATCCTAGAAATCTTTTTTGATTGTGGGCCCCCATCAAAATATTATATGCCAAAAATTGTTGACGTTGGACAAGGAAGACAACGTAATGATTTATGTTTGTTCATATTCACATAGAAGTTATATTGTCATAGATCCTTCAACATGTGGTGCTTGCTCCCTATCTTTGCTAGCCAAAAATTCCGCACTAAGTAGAGATACTACTTGTGCATCCAAAAACCCTTAAACCCAAATCTTCTTTTCAAGAGTCCACCATACCTACCTAGGGATTGAGCAAGATCCCTGAGGTAAGTTGTCATCGGTGCAAAAAGGCAATAAAATTGCTTCTAAATGTGTGAGATCATTTAGTGTAAGAGAAAATTGAGCGTTGCACGAACTTGTGATGGTGAAGAATAAAAGCGACAGACTGCATAATAAAGGTTGCTATCACAAGGGGCAATGCAACGTGATGTTCTTTTGCACTAAAGGGTTGAGCATACAAACAAATAAGCGCATGGCAACCTCTGCTTCCCTCTGTGAAGGGCCTATCTTTTACTTTTATGTACTTACTTTTATGCAAGGAGTCAAAGTTTCTTCTCTCTATTCCTTTTTATTTTCTCCTTTTGCAAGCATCATGTGGTGAGGAAAGATCTAGGCACATATGTCCAGTTGAATATGGGTGGCATAAGTTATTATTGTTGACATCGCCCTTGAGGTGAATACATTGGGAGGCGAAACTATAGGCCCCTATCTTTCTATGTGTCCGGTTGAAATGTTTTGCTCATGTGTATGCGATGAGTGTTAGCAATCATAGAAGACTATATGATGGTTGAGTATGTGGACTTGCCTAAAGGCTCCGATACGTGACCCTTCCTGAAAAGATGATGAATTGTAGTTGCAAAGTTGACTGAGAACACAGTTTGTTGGTTTCTAAAAGAGTTTATGCGTTATACATCTATTGTGTGATGAACTGTTACTTATTCATGAGAAGTTTATGATAAAAGCTCTGTGATAAAAGTCTTATGTTTAAATTTGTTGCTGTTATAATAATCTACATGATGCTTCTATGTCCGTATTTTGTTTTTATCGACACCTCTCTCTCTAAGCATGTGGACATGTTTTTTGATTTCGGTTTTCGCTTGAGGACAAGCGAGGTCTAAGCTTGGGGGAGTTGATACGTCCATTTTGCATCATGTTTTCCTACTGTTATTTATGATGTTTTTATGCATAATAATGCTTTTTGGAGAAATTCTAATGCCTTTTCTCTCATAATTTGCAAGGAACACACAAAGAGGGAGAATTCCGGCAGCTAGAAATCTGGACCTGGAAAAGCTACGTCAGGCTACCTATTCTGCACAACTCCAAACAAGATGAAACTTTCCAAAGAATTTTTATGGAATATTTGAGGAATATTGGAGCTAATAAGTACCAGAGGGGGCCCACCAGGTGGGCACAACCCACCTGGGCGCGCCAGGGAGCCCAGGCGCGCCCTGGTGGGTTGTGCTCACCCAGGCCCACCTCCAGTGCCCATCTTCTGGTATATAGGTCATTTTGACCTAGAAAAAATAAGGAGAGGACTTTCGGGATGGAGCGCCGCCGTCTCGAGGCAGAACTTGGGCAGGAGCACTTTTGCCCTTCGGCGGAGCGATTCCGCCGGGGGAACTTCCCTCCCGGAGGTGGAAATCATCGTCATCATCATCACCAACAACTCTCCCATCTTGGGGAGGGCAATCTCCATCAACATCTTCAACAGCACCATCTCATCTCAAACCCTACTTCATCTCTTGTATTCAATCTTGTTACCGAAACTATAGATTGGGGCTTGTGGGTGACTAGTAGTGTTGATTACATCTTGTAGTTGATTACTATATGGTTTATTTGGTGGAAGATTATATGTTCTGATCCAATATGCTATTTAATACCCCTCTTATCTTGAGCATGATTATCATTTGTGAGTAGTTACTTTTGTTCTTGAGGTCACGGGAGAAATCATGTTGCAAGTAATCATGTGAACTTGATATGTGTTCGATATTTTGATAGTATGTATGTTGTGATTCCCTTAGTGGTGTCATGTGAACGTCGACTACATGACACTTCACCATATTTGGGCCTAAGGGAATGCATTGTGGAGTAGTAAGTAGATGATGGGTTGCGAGAGTGACAGAAGCTTAAACCCCAGTTTATGCGCTATTTCGTAAGGGACCGATTGGATCCAAAAGTTTAATGCTATGGTTAGAATTTATTCTTAATACTTTTCTCATAGTTGCGGATGCTTGCGAGAGGGTTAATCATAAGTAGGAGGCTTGTTCAAATAAGAACAGCACCTAAGCACCGGTCCACCCACATATCAAATTATCAAAGTAGCAAACACAAATCGAATCAACATGGTGAAAGTGACTAGATGAAATTCCCGTGTACCCTCAAGAACGCTTTACTTATTATAAGAGACCGTTTTGGCCTGTCCTTTGCCTCAAAAGGATTGGGCTACCTTGCTGCACTTTTGTTACTACTATCGTTACTTGCTCGTTACAAATTATCTTGCTATCAAACTACTCTGCTACTTACAATTTCAGCACTTGCAGACATTACCTTGCTGAAAACCACTTGTCATTTCCTTATGCTCCTAGTTAGGTTCGACACTCTTACTTATCGAAAAGAGATACAATTGATCCCCTATACTTGTAGGTCATCAGTTTCACGCTAAGATGGGCCTCGAGGTGAGCACAACCCACCGGGGCATGGGCAAGGGCCCAGGCGCGCCCCGGTGTCTTGTGCCCTACTCCTTCACCTTCTGGTCCTTCCACGAAGCTTCGGGGGTCTCTTTTGTTCAAAAAAAAAGTCAAAAGTTTCAGCTCATTTGGAGAACTTTCATTTCTGCACAAAAAACAACACCACGGTAGTTCTGCTGAAAACAGCGTCAGTCCGGGTTAGGTCCATGCAAATCATACCAAAACCATATAAAATTGTTGTAAACATGGCATGAATACTTCATAAATTATTGATACGTTGGAGATGTATCAGCATCCCCAAGCTTAATTCCTACTCGTCCTCGAGTAGGTAAATGAAAAAAGAAATAATTTATGAAGTGTGAATGCTAGCAAAGTGCACAAGTTTGATCAATGATAATTTCAATCACTTTTCCTAGCATCATAACAGCAATTCTTTCTCATAAAATTTCTCATGTTAAAGTAGCAATTGAAAACAGAATATGTTTTTTGATGTGGAATGCTACCTATCATATTTACCATATACTCTTTTCTTTTGTAGCATGGACATTTGGACTTGAATGATTCAAAGCAATAGTCTATAATTTGACATGAGGATATCAATACTCAAGCATATCAACAAGCAACCATGTCTTTCAAAATATCAACACTAAAGAAAGCTATCCCTAGCCCATCATGCTCAATCATTCATCCATTCATGAAACACACTCGCATATTAGCTACATCCAATGCTCGAGTACGATCATAGTGCCCCTCAGTTGGTGCTTTATAAGAGAAGATGGAGACTCAAATAAAAAAATAAAAATTGCATAAAGTAAATAGATAGGCCCTTCGCAGAGGGAAGTAGGGATTTGTAGATGTAACATCCCAAATTTTTAATTTGGAATGTTATACATAGATCATTCACTGCATGTCATATTTTATTGCATTTCGTTTTGCGATCCTCGAAAATTCTAAGCAACTCAAGGACCCACGGAGAGAGTTGGGGATTTCACCGTTTTCATATTTGAATTTTCTCAAATATTGAAACAGGGATCAATTTGGTTTAATTATTTTTCTCTCCAAAAATATTTCATATTAAAAATATATGAGAGGAGATAATATGACTTCTCCAAAATAAATGGAATATTGGAGGAAAAATATTAAAAATCAAATAAATATATTTTTTTTGGATTTTTATTGCAATTTTATTTGAATTTAGAAAAATATGCATTTTTCAAAATTTGCATTAGAGTCCCAAATAAATGTTTACCTTGTCCGGGAGATTTTTAGAGGACGGGAAAATTTTATTTCGGGAATTTTGGAGTCCGTTTAGTATTTCTTTTATTTGTTTTTCTGCGCGGAATTATTTAAAAAAAAAAAACTTCGCGGACCGAACTGGGCCGAAGCCCAGCCGGCCCAGCAGGCCGCCGCCGCCTTCATCCCCGTCCCCGAGCCGGACTCCTCCAGGGAGTCCGAGCCGCCGCCCTCGCCGCCCTCGCCCCTGCCCCAAGCCACCCTGCCCAGCCCCCCCCCTTAAATACCGCCGCCCCCCTCTCTCTCCTGGCCATGCCCATCCCCTCCGCCAAGCCGTTCTGCTCTGCACACTCTGCCGTCTGCCCCGGGAGTCACCTAGTCCCCGTCACTCGCTCACCTCCCTCCTCCTCTGTCCTCCGCTATTTTCCATCCTTCCTCCGCGCCTCCTCCCTCCCCCCGACCATCCTCCCCCCCCCCACACCTCCCCCCCACCGCGCACCACTCCGCCGCTCCCCTTCTCCCTCCCCAGAGGTTCCATCAACCGTTCTCCGGGCTCCTCCGAGTCCTACTCCAATGTGGATCCATCCCTCTTACTGTCTGAGATGTCCGTAACGAGGGACCTCGAACTGAGAGAAAGCTCGAAGAATCTGTCCGGGGTTGAAAGGGATCACGGAGAGAGAGAGAGGACCTCCGGACGAAGAGGCATGGTGAATACGCTAGAAAGAACGAAGGAAATATTCTCCTCCGCTCCTCGCCAGAAGAAGATCTCTCTTGCACGCATTCGCTCCTCATCCTTCTTCTCCGCCGTCCGCCTTCTTTTTCGTGAGAAAAACCGATCGGTTTTTTGTTTAAACCCTAGATCTAGATTCGGTTTTTTTTTTAAATTCCGTTTATTCTTTTTTAGATCGGTTTTCCGTCGGTTTAGTTATTAGCGGACGTTCGTCCGTACGTTCATTTTAACGAACGGTTTTCACCGTTTAACCGCAGACAGTGAACGTTCGTTCGTTACCTGTTTTCTTTAGTTTTTCTTTTTCTCGGTGTTTTCGCGATTATTTTCGATCGCGATTTCTGATCCGATTTTTGTTTTAGTATACTTTTCGCTCGTTGTCGGAATCAGGCGATTCAAGCGCGAATCTTCGTCTCGAAGCCCTCTTTCTGTTTAACCAACTTAAACAAGTTTTTGCTACTACTGTAAATTTGACTTTAGTCCAGATTAGCAATCAAAGCTTGTTTCTTTCGCAGTTTGAGTTCGTTGCTCCGTTTGATTTGATTCTTTTTGCAAACCGGAGTTCTTCAGTTGAACTTTCTGGTTAGGTCTTCTCATTTGGGTTTTACCCGTTGCATCTTCGCTTGATTGCTTATGTATGCTTTGGTTGTTTGCGATAGAATTCCGGAGTGCGAAGCGTGCTACTACGAGTCTCTAGGATTGGCAGATCGTCAGCAAGGCAGTACACATTGATCAACTTCTTCGTTACCCAGTTTTATGCATTAGTTCGACCTCATATTTGCATGATTAGATGTGATTAACTTGTGGGTACTGGGAAGTAGATGATGAGGTAGAACCTATTGCCCTTTTTAATAACAAACCCTTGGAGTATCTATTCTACGCTATGCTTATGTTGCCATGCTATGCTCAGACGTGGATTGGGTTTGAGTGTATCCATGACAGATGTGAGATTTTAATTAATGTCAACTTAAGGTGGCAACTTTAATACACATCTGGGTGGATTGCTTGTTTGGGCACCTGGGGATATACCAGTGTTGTCCTAGGAGATCCCGGGGATATAACCGTGTGATCCTCCTACGGTCCGCCACCCAGGCTCAAGGATCATAAGATTATTCATGCTAGAAACTTCCGTGTGCAGCCACAAGCTATTATGGGCTCTAGCATAGTTGAGTATGTTACATGACCTCTTTCAGTGGTAGGCTAGCAGATGTAGGGGAAAGTAGTGTAACTGTCTACCCATGATAAGAGTAAATGTTTCTGAAAGACTGTGCTCTGTCATCCGTTTCTCAAACACAATGTAGTGCGAGAATCCAACGGGGAATCGAGTCTTGTGGGGAAAGTGCACAAACCTCTGCAGAGTGTACAACTAATCATGATTAGCCGTGTCCCCGGTTATGGACATCTTGAGTATCTGGTTCTTGGATCATCATATTGAATCCCATCACTCTAAATTAATTTGTTGGGATTAATGATTACTTTTAATTGGGATTGGGAGGGGGTTTTACCTTCTCAATGCTCAACAACCAAACCATGATAGTTAAATAAAATATATTCCTTTGTTGTAGGGAAAAATTGGCTTTTCGCAAAACAGTATAACCCTAGAGCTTTTCCACCAGCCAAATATGCATGTAGTATTAGCAATTATTCTGTTCATTGCTCTACTGTGTTATATTGCCAGCATATTCCATGTGCTGACCCGTTTCGGGCTGCAACGTGTCATGTTGCAGACTTTTCAGACGAAGAGTAAGGTGTGCTAGGTCGTTGTCGTGCACTCAGCTATGCCGTTGGAGTTGATGGACTCACTTTATCTTCCAAGCCTTCCGCTGTTATCTTATTTAGATGGCCTTAAGCCATATTTATTGTAATCAGTTCTCTTTTGAGACATTCGATGTAATAAGTGTGTGATTGCACTCTATTATAAATCCTTCGAGTACTGTGTGTGTCAGCATTACCGATCCAGGGATGACACTTGAACACAGAGATTCGATCCATTCGGGTCGGGTCGCTACAGAGATGGTATCAGAGCACACGCTGACTGTAGGACACGACCACTAAGAAAAGACATAGGTCACTCTTCTCTACTCATTTCTGACTTCTCTCCATCTTCTATTCTCTAGGATGGCGGACTCAAGGAACAAGTTTACACAACCGGATGAAGACACACCTTTTGAACGACACTTGAAGGAAGTCACTAGGTACCTGAACATCGGAATACCAAGCTTCACCGGGACCTACACCACCACTGTACCAGAAGAGGAGCGTTGGATGATTCGAGTTCAAATTCCAGGAAGGACATTCACACCAGTTACGGAGCCCATAGAGTTTTCCTTTGATGCACCAACCTGGAGTCTAGGAAAGAGCATGGCAGCCCACATCGCCATGGGACGCATCGGCGTAGTGTATCACAAGGATCTTAAGGACACAATCTACCAGTTATGTGGGCGCCGAGATGAGCAATGGGAGATGATCAGCACCCGGAGGGACAGGTCCATTGCAGCTTTCATCCAGGAGTTAAACCAGCACATTCATCGACAGGAGAACCAGATGTGTGCAAGCATGATAGATTTGAAGAAGGTGATGACCAGGAACATGGAGCTAGAAGAGGAACTCAAGTCTACACGCGATGGATACGAGGAGGAAATCGCAATACTAGTGGAAAAGAATGACGACCTGACAAGGAAGCTAGGAGTATTCATGGGAGACCCCGCGCCCGGAGAAGAAGACGACGAACCTGAGGAAATTCGATCTGAAGACTACATCATCATCGACGACACCGACTCCGACCCCGACAGTAGTGATGATGATTATGAAGACGAAGCTGGAGCGGATATCATGGAGTCTTCCACCGGTCAAAATTTCTAGATGACCACCATATTATCATTAGTATTTTCCCCATGTAAATAGTAATAGTCCGAGCACTTTTGTAATGGTAGTTAGATCGATTGTATGCTCTTGCTTGAATTGAGTGGTGTGTTATGAATGTGTTTGTCTCATGTGCATATGGGTAGTGCCTTCTCACTAGACCTTACTCTATTCTAATCTCTTCCCTCTAAACCCATCAGATGCCTCCGAGACGCGACACCGGATTTGTTTTCCCACCGGAGCTCACTCAGTTGATTCAACAGCAGAATACCCTGATGCAGCTACTAGTTCAGAACCAAGGCAACAACAACAACAACAACCCACCGCCACCACCACCAGTTGACAACTTAGCCCGTTTTCTGAGGTTGCAGCCGCCGGTGTTTTCCAGTAGCACCGAGCCAATAGTTGCGGATGACTGGCTACGCAGGATTGGAAGGGAGTTGACCACCGCAGGATGCACAGACGCTGAGAAGGTGCGTTTTGCCGCACATCAATTGGATGGACCCGCAGCCTCATGGTGGGAGAATTACACAACCACATTCCCTATAGCCAATGTCACTTGGGATCAGTTTCAGCAAGCTTTCCGCACTGCACATGTCTCAGCAGGAGCTATGAGCATGAAGAAGCGTGAGTTTCGCAACTTACGCCAGGGAAACCGTACCGTGGGGCAGTACGTGGATGAGTTCAGTAAATTAGCTCGCTATGCCCCGGATGATGTGGCCACTGATGCCGCGAAGCAGGAGAAGTTTATGGAAGGGTTGAATGATGAGCTGAGTATGCAGTTGATGGTGGCAACATTCAACAACTACCAGGAGTTGGTAGACAAAGCTCTTATGATTGAAGGGAAGCAGCAGCAGATTGATAGCCGCAAGAGGAAGTATGGACAAGGGAAGTTCAACTCAGGAGCTCAGCAGAAGCCCCGGTTCACCCCGAACTCGGGAGGGCTTGTTCATAACCATGGAGGTCATAACCACAATGGAGGAAGTTCACACAACCATAATGGCCACAAGAATGGAAATGGACATGGAGCAGGCAGCAATCAGAACCGCTCTAACCCAGCCACACCCGCCAAGAAGGATCAAAGCCACATTACCTGTTTCAAGTGCGGGAAGACTGGACATTATGCCAACGAATGTCCAGAATTCAAGAACGGCAATGGTAATGGAAGCGCTGGGAAGAAGCCCAATCCATTCAACCGAGGACAAGTGAACCACGTGAACGTGGAGGAGGTTGAGGAGCAGCCTGATGCAGTTATCGGTAAGTTTTTGGTTAAGTCTTTTATTGCAATTGTTCTTTTCGATACTGGTGCATCGCATTCATACATATCAAGGGGATTCGTGGATAAGTATAAGTTGCCCACTAAGGTACTTAGGACACCCATGTTAGTAAGATCACCCGGTGCGGAGTATATGGCAAGACAAGGATGTTTTCAGATGCCATTGATCATTGGAAGTCATGTTTTCCCCTCAGACCTGATAGTTTTGAAGTCACAAGGATTGGATGTGATACTAGGCATGGATTGGCTATCGATGTATGGAGGAAGCATCAATTGTGCGAGTAAGTCGATTTTGCTTACCACCCCGGAGGGAAAAAGGATCAAGTATGTATCTAGGCATGTGCCTAGAAGGAGCCAAGTAAATTCTCTCACGGGAGTTGTTCAGGAGGAGGTGCCTATTGTGAAGGATTACCCAGATGTATTTCTAGAGGAGTTACCAGGCATGCCGCCGGATCGAGACATTGAATTCTTGATAGAGTTGTTGCCAGGCACCGGACCAATATCAAAGAGACCATACCGGATGCCCGCAAATGATCTGGAGGAGATTAAGAAGCAGATCAAGGAATTATTGGAGAAAGGTTACATTCGACGAAGTTCATCACCGTGGGGAGCCCCAGTGCTCTTAGTTGAGAAGAAGGATGGATCCTTGAGAATGGTTGTTGATTATCGCGCATTGAATGAAGTGACGATTAAGAACAAGTACCCGCTGCCAATGATTAATGACTTGTTTGATCAGTTGCAAGGAGCTAAAGTGTTCTCCAAGATCGATCTGAGATCAGGGTATCACCAGCTGAAGATCCGAGAACAGGATATACCTAAGACAGCCTTCACCACCCGGTATGGGCTATATGAGTACACAGTTATGTCATTTGGATTGACTAATGCCCCTGCCTATTTCATGAGTATGATGAACAAGGTGTTCATGGAGTTCTTGGATAAGTTTGTCGTGGTGTTCATTGATGATATCTTGGTATACTCAAAGAATGAAGAGGAGCACAAGGAGCATCTGCGTTTAGTTCTCGAGAAGCTCAGGGAACATCAGTTGTATGCCAAGTTCAGCAAATGTGAGTTTTGGTTGAAGGAAGTTGGATTTCTTGGACATGTTATATCGGGCGAAGGTATAGCAGTAGACCCCACTAAGGTTCAGTCTGTCAGTGAGTGGTTGGCACCCACCTCAGTGGGGGAGATCCGCAGTTTTCTTGGACTTGCAGGATATTATCGGAGATTTATCGAGAATTTTTCTAAGATTGCGAAGCCTATGACGGAGTTACTGAAGAAGGACACTAAGTTCAAATGGACAGATGAATGTGAGGCAAGTTTTCAGGAACTGAAGAAACGTTTGGTTACAGCCCCAGTTCTGATTCTGCCAGATATACGCAAGGATTTCCAAGTGTATTGCGACGCTTCTCGCTTAGGACTGGGAGGAGTACTTATGCAGGAAGGAAGAGTTGTTTCATATGCCTCACGTCAGCTTCGGCCGCATGAGTTGAATTATGCCACGCATGACTTGGAGTTAGCAGCTGTAGTTCATGCACTTAAGACTTGGAGACATTTTCTTATTGGGAACCGTTGTGATGTGTACACGGATCACAAGAGCTTGAAGTATATTTTCACTCAGAAGGAGCTGAACCTCAGGCAGAGGAGATGGTTGGAACTTATAAAGGACTATGATATGAAGTTGCATTATCATCCAGGAAAGGCCAATGTCGTAGCAGACGCTTTGAGCCGGAAAAGTTATGTCAATACCCTCAAAAGCGGAGGTTTACCAAAGGGGTTATCCGAAGATCTCAGGGAGTTTCGTTTGGGGATAGTCCCTAGAGGTTTTGTCGCAGTTATGGAAGTTCAGTCAACATTATTGGGAAGGATTCGAGAAGCTCAGAAAGATGACAAAGAAATTGCCGAGATAAAGGATAGAATGCGCAAAGGAAAAGCCAAAGGTTTTCGTGAAGATGAGCACGACACCTTATGGTTTGAGGACCGTGTGTATGTACCCAATAATGCCGAGATCAGGAAGTTGATACTACAGGAGGCTCATGACTCGCCATACTCGATACACCCCGGAAACACCAAGATGTATTTGGATTTAAAAGTGCGTTTCTGGTGGACGGGTATGAAGAGGGATATTGCTGAGTATGTAGCCGTATGTGATGTATGTCAGAGAGTGAAGGCAGAGCATCAGAAGCCCGCAGGATTGCTACAGCCTATGCCAATACCCGAATGGAAGTGGGATAAACTTGGCATGGATTTCATCACCGGATTACCCAGGACCCGATCAGGATATGATTCTATCTGGGTAGTAGTGGATCGTTTGACCAAAGTAGCTCACTTTATTCCAGTGAAAACCACGTATACGAGTGCGAAGTTGGCCAAGATATATATGACCAGGATCGTATGTCTGCACGGAGTTCCGAGGACCATCGTATCAGATAGAGGAACCCAGTTTACTTCCAAGTTTTGGCGCCAACTACACCAGACATTGGGAACCAGGCTAGAGTTTAGTACAGCTTTTCATCCGCAGACAGATGGACAGACCGAGAGAGTCAATCAGATTCTGGAGGACATGTTAAGAGCTTGTGCGCTAGATTATGGATCTAGTTGGGATGACAATTTGCCCTACGCGGAGTTCTCATACAACAACAGCTACCAAGCCAGTTTGAAGATGGCACCTTTCGAGGCTTTGTATGGAAGGAGGTGCAGAACACCGTTGATGTGGGATGAAGTTGGAGACCGTCAGTTGTTTGGACCGGATTTGATTAAGGAATCCGAAGAGAAGGTTAAGCTGATTCGAGATAGACTGAAAGTAGCCCAGTCCAGACAGAAGAGTTATGCCGATCCAAAACGCAAGGAGGTAACCTATGAAGTCGGAGACAGAGCATATCTACGAGTATCACCCTTACGAGGAGTGAAACGTTTTGGAGTTAAAGGAAAGTTAGCCCCGAGGTTTGTAGGACCATACCGAGTATTGGAACGTATGGGTGAAGTTGCCTACAAGTTGGAATTGCCCGAAGGACTGTCAGGAATTCATGATGTGTTTCACGTTTCCCAGTTAAAGAAGTGCCATGCGGAGATGGCTGATATTTCTCTAAGAGATACAGTGCCCCTAGAAGCAATTCAATTGGATAG
The DNA here is from genome assembly GCA_011799875.1 of Thinopyrum elongatum. Lineage (NCBI taxonomy): Eukaryota > Viridiplantae > Streptophyta > Magnoliopsida > Poales > Poaceae > Thinopyrum > Thinopyrum elongatum. The sequence goes on along the minus strand of CM022302.1, from coordinate 492,022,752 downwards.
TGATCTAACCTACGAGGAGAAACCCGTCAAGATTCTCGAGTTTGCCAGCCGAGTTACACGCAACAAAGTTATCAAGTTTTGCAAAGTTCAGTGGAGTCACCATACCGAAGATGAAGCCACCTGGGAGCGCGAAGAAGACCTCCGGAAGGACCACCCCCACCTATTTTCTAGCCAACCCGAATCTCGAGGGCGAGATTCATCTTAAGGGGGGTAGGTTTGTAACATCCCAAATTTTTAATTTGGAATGTTATACATAGATCATTCACTGCATGTCATATTTTATTGCATTTCGTTTTGCGATCCTCGAAAATTCTAAGCAACTCAAGGACCCACGGAGAGAGTTGGGGATTTCACCGTTTTCATATTTGAATTTTCTCAAATATTGAAACAGGGATCAATTTGGTTTAATTATTTTTCTCTCCGAAAATATTTCATATTAAAAATATATGAGAGGAGATAATATGACTTCTCCAAAATAAATGGAATATTGGAGGAAAAATATTAAAAATCAAATAAATATTTTTTTTTTGGATTTTTATTGCAATTTTATTTGAATTTAGAAAAATATGCATTTTTCAAAATTTGCATTAGAGTCCCAAATAAATGTTTACCTTGTCCGGGAGATTTTTAGAGGACGGGGAAAATTTATTTCGGGAATTTTGGAGTCCGTTTAGTATTTCTTTTATTTGTTTTTCTGCGCGGAATTATTTAAAAAAAAAAAACTTCGCGGACCGAACTGGGCCGAAGCCCAGCCGGCCCAGCAGGCCGCCGCCGCCTTCGTCCCCGTCCCCGAGCTGGACTCCTCCAGGGAGTCCGAGCCGCCGCCGTCGCCGCCCTCGCCCCTGCCCCAAGCCACCCTGCCCAGCCCCCCCCTTAAATACCGCCGCCCCCCTCTCTCTCGGCCAGCCCCGCCGCCGCCGCGCCGCTGCACGCTGCCGCTGCCGCTGCCGCCGCTCGCCGCCGCCAGAGCCGCTGCCGCCGCCGCCTCCCGACCCCGCCGCCGGAGCCGCCGCCGCACGCTGCTGCTGCCGCTGCCGCCGCTCGCCGCCGCCGCCGTCCCGCCGACCGCCGGAGGTAGCCGCCGCCGCCGTCGGTTTCGTGAGAAAAACCGATCGGTTTTTGTTTAAACCCTAGATCTAGATTCGGTTTTTTTTTTTAAATTCCGGTTTATTCTTTTTTAGATCGGTTTTCCGTCGGTTTAGTTATTTAGCGGACGTTCGTCCGTACGTTCGTTTTAACGAACGGTTTTCACCGTTTAACCGCAGACAGCGAACGTTCGTTCGTTAGCCTGTTCGTTAGTTTTTCTTTTTCTCGGGTTTTTCGCGATTATTTTCGATCGCGATTTCTGATCCGATTTTCGTTTTAGTATAACTTTTTGCTCGTTTGTCGGAATCAGGCGATTCAAGCGCCTAGATCTTCGTCTCGAAGCCCTCTTTCTGTTTAACCAACTTAAACAAGTTTTTGCTACTGTAAAATTTGACTTTAGTCCAGATTAGCAATCAAAGCGTGTTTCTTTCGCAGTTGAGTTTCGTTGCTCCGTTTGATTTGATTCTTTTTGCAAACCGGAGTTCTTCAGTTGAACTTTCTGGTTAGGTCTTCTCATTTGGGTTTTACCCGTGCATCTTCGCTTGATTGCTTATGTATGCTATTGGTTGTTTGCGATAGAATTCCCGGAGTGCGAAGCGTGCTACTACGAGTCTCTAGGATTTGCAGATCGTCAGCAAGGCAAGTAACACATTGATCATACTTCTTCGTTACCCAGTTTTATGCATTAGTTTCGACCCTCAAATATTGCATGATTAGGATGTGATTAACTTGTGGGTACTGGGAAGTAGATGATGAGGTAGAACCTATTGCCCTTTTTAATAACAAACCCTTGGGAGTTACTTCTACGCTATGCTTATGTTGCCATGCTATGCTCGTAGACGTGGATTGGGTTTGAGTGTATCCATGACAGATGTGAGATTTTTAATTAATGGTTCAACTTAAGGTGGCAACTTTAATACACATCTGGGTGGATTGCTTGTTTGGGCACCTGGGGATATACCAGTGTTGTCCTAGGAGATCCCAGGGATATACCGTGTGATCCTCCTACGGTCCGCCACCCAGGCTCAAAGGGATCATAAGATTATTCATGCTAGAAACTTCCGTGTGCAGCCACAAGCTATTATGGGCTCTAGCATAGTTGAGTATGTTACATGACCTCTTTCAGTGGTAGGCTAGCAGATGTAGGGGAAAGTAGGTGTAACTGTCTACCCAGAGTAAAGAGTAAATGCTTCAGAAAGACTGTGTCTCGGTCATCCGTTTCTCAAACACCATGTAGTGCGAGAAATCCAACGGAGGAGATCGAGTCTTGTGGGGAAAAGTGCACAAACCTCTGCAGAGTGTACAAACTAATCATGATTAGCCGTGTCCCCGGTTATGGACATCTTGAGTATCTGGTTCTTGGATCATCATATTGAATCCCATCACTCTAAATTAATTTGTTGGGATTAATGATTACTTTTAATTGGGATTGGGAGGGGGTTTTACCTTCTCAATGCTCAACAACCACCATGATAGTTAAATAAAATATATTCCTTTGTTGTAGGGAAAAATTGGCTTTTCGCAAAACAGTATAACCCTAGAGCTTTTCCACCAGCCAAATATGCATGTAGTATTAGCAATTATTCTGTTCATTGCTCTACTGTGTTATATTGCCAGCATATTCCATGTGCTGACCCGTTTCGGGCTGCAACGTGTCATGTTGCAGACTTTTCAGACGAAGAGTAAGGTGTGCTAGGTCGTTGTCGTGCACTCAGCTATGCCGTTGGAGTTGATGGACTCACTTTATCTTCCAAGCCTTCCGCTGTTATCTTATTTAGATGGCCTTAAGCCATATTTATTGTAATCAGTTCTCTTTTGAGACATTCGATGTAATAAGTGTGTGATTGCACTCTGTTATAAATCCTTCGAGTACTGTGTGTGTCAGCATTACCGATCCAGGGATGACACTTGAACACAGAGATTCGATCCATTCGGGTCGGGTCGCTACAGTAGAGGTGCTAGAGCTCAAAGCATAAATTGAGAGATAAAAATTTTGAGAGGCATACTTTTCTCGTCAACGAAAACGACCGAGTAATTCCCAATTCTTTCCATGCTAGATATATCATAGGCAGTTCCCAAACAGAAAATAAAGTTTATTCCTTTTTCCACCATTCTTTCACGATCCATGGCTAGCCGTATCCACGGGTGCCCTCCATACCAACACTTTCCAAGGAATTTATTATTTGACAACATAAAGTAAATTCATTTTTCATTTCGGGACTGAGCATCCCTAATACCTTTGCCGTATTCTTGTGCAATGACAAGTGAATAAACACTCATCTTGAGAATAACACATCTAGCATGGAAAATATTGGCCACCCCCTGCCGCTTCATGAGCGGTATGAGCACATAAAAAGGAAATTATTTTGAAAATTTAGAGATGGCACATACAAATTTGCTTAGAATGGCATGGAAATACCGCATATAGGTAGGTATGGTGGACTCATTTGGCACAACTTTGGATTTAAGAATTTGGATGCACAAGTAGTATTCCCACTTAGTACAAATGGAGGCTAGCAAATAGATTGATAAGCAACCAACCAAGAAACAAAAATTCATATAAACGAGCATTGAGCATAACTAACACCAAATAATGCACCACAAGTAGGATGTAATTTCATTGCATAATTATTGACTTTCATGTTTGCATAGGGAATCACAAACCTTAACACCAATATTCTTACTAAAGCATAATTACTCACCAACATGACTCACATATTATTATCTTCATATCGCAAAACTATTGCAACAAATCAAACTTATCATATCCAGTGATCTACATGAAAGTTTTTATTATATCCTTCTTGAATATCCATTACTTTGGGATTAAATTTATGTATTACCATTGCTACTAACAAGCTCTCAAATAAATTTAAGTGAAGCAGAAGAGTAAATTACAAACTACTCCAAAAAGATATAAGCGAAGATCAAGCGAGCAGTTAAGTAAAGGGGTAGCTAATTGAGGACTCTCTCTTATTTAAAAACTTTCAGATCTAAGTATTTTATTAAAACAGCAAGCAAAACAAAATAATATGACATTCTAAGAAAAGCACACATCATGTGAAGAAGCAAAAACTTAGGCTCAACCGATACTAACCGATAGTTGTTGATGAAGAAAGGTGGGATGCCTACCGGGGCATACCCAAGCTTAGATGCTTGAGACTTCTTGAAATATTAATTTGGGATGCCTTGGGCATCCTCAAGCTTGAGCTTTTGTGTCTCCTTAATTCCTTTTATATCACGGTTTCCCTAAATCTTAAAAAACTTCATCCACACAAAACTCAACAAGATCTCGTGAAAAAAGATAGTATGAATCAATGCAACACCTTATCGTTCTCTACTGTAGCAAATCACTAAAATTATTATTTAACATTGCATACTAAATGCCTATGCATATTTAATACTCCTATCCTCAAATAGAATCATTAAACAAGCAAACATATGCAAACATAACAGCAATCTGTCTAAACAGGACAGTCTGTAAAGAGTGCAATTGTACTCATACTTCCCTAATTTCAAAAATTCTGAAAATTATTCACACTGTATAAAATTTATCAGATCTTATTTTTCAAAAAGTTTCAACAATTTATCACATTCTGACTTTTCTAGAGAATTTTTGCAATAGCGATAAACTTTCTGTTTTGAAACAGCAACTCATATACTTGCAAAATAAGCATGGCAAAGGCTATACTTGACATTTTTATTGAAGTAAAAGATGCAAACATTATTATAAATAACAGAAAACAAATCCTATCAAAATAAAATGATTCTACTAGCAAAACACATATCATATGACGAATGAAAATATAGCTCCAACTGAGGTTACCGATAATGTTGGAGACGAAAGAGGGGATGCCTTCCGGGGCATCCCCAAGCTTAGTTGCTTGGATCTTCCTTGAATATTACCTTGGGGGTGCCTTGGTCATCCCCAAGCTTAGGGTCTTGTTACTCCTTATTCTCCTCATATCGATATCTCACCCAAAACTTGAAAACTTCAATCACACAAAACTTAACGGAACTTCGTGAGATGGGTTAGTATGATAAAGACAAATCATTCACTTTGGTACTGTCAAAGACAAGATTCATAATTGTTCTCACACAATGCCTAATGTACTCTACAATTTCCACAATTTATATTAAGCAATATAAGCCATAGAAACCATAAAACAAGCAAACTATGCATTGAAAACAGAATCTGTCAAAAATAGAATAGTACATAAGATCTGAATTAAGGTCATACTTATGTAACTCCAAAAATTCTGAAACATTAGGACAACGTAGGAAATTTGTATACCCATCAACTGTAAAAATTTCAGAATCTTTCCACGTTCCAGTAAAAGGCAGGAATTTCTGCACTGGAAGCAAAAGTTTCTGTTTTTGCACAGAATCAAGTCAACTATCATCCACACTATCCCAAAGGCTTTACTTGGCACTTTATTGAAACAAAAGCTATAAAACAAGATTAATACAGTAGCCTAACCATGTTAACACACAAAAACAGTAGGTAAAGTGTTGGGTTGTCTCCCAACAAGCATTTTCTTTAATGCCTTTTAGCTAGGCATGATGATTTCAATGATGCTCGCATAAAAGATAAGAATTGAAACACAAAGAGAGCATCATGAAGCATATGACTAGCACATTTAAGTCTAACTCACTTCCTATGCATAGAGATTTTGTGAGAAAACAACTTATGGGAACAAGAATCAACTAGCATAGGAAGGCAAAACAAGCAAAACTTCAAGATTTTCAACACATAGAGAGCAAACTTGATATTATTGAAATTCCTACAAGCATAAGTTCCTCCCTCATAATAATTTTCCATAGCATCGTAAATGAATTCAACAATATAACTATCACATAAATTATTCTTTTCATGATCCACAAGCATATAAATTTTATTATTCTCCACATAAGAAAATTTATTCTCATCAATAGTAGTGGGAGCAAATTCAACAAAATAACTATCATGTGATTGAAAATTAAAATCATGATGACAAGTTTCATGGTTATCATTATTCTTTATAGCATACATGTCATCACCATAATCATCATAAATAGGAGGCATGCTTTCATGATAGTAAATATTCTCATCAAAACTTGGGGGACTAAAAACATCATCTTCATCAAACATAGCATCCCCAAGCTTATGGCTTTGCATATCATTAGCATCATGGATATTCAAAGAGTTCATACCAACAATATTGCAATCATGCTCATCATTCAAAGATTTTTTTGTCAAACATTTTATTGAATTCTTCTTATATCAATTGAGCACAATTTTCATTTCCATCATTTTCAAGAAAGACATGATAAAGACGAATAATATGATGCAACCTCAATTCCATTTTTTGTAGTTTTCTTTTTACAAAACCAAACTAGTGATAAAACAAGAAACTAAAAGATTCGATTGCAAGATCTAAAGATATACCTTCAAGCACTCACCTCCCTGGCAACGGCGCTAGAAAAGAGCTTCGTTGAAGGGGTGTGAGTGCCACTTACCTAACCTCCCCAGCAACGGCGCCAGAAAAGAGCTTGATGTCTACTACACAACTTGTTCTTGTAGACTCGTGTTGGGCCTCCAAGCGCAGAGTTTTGTAGGACAGTAGCAAATTTCCCTAAAGTGGATGACCTAAGGTTTATCAATCCGTGGAGGTGTAGGATGAAGATGGTCTCTCTCAAACAACCCTGCAACCAAATAACAAAAAGTCTCTTGTGTCCCCAACACACCCAATACAATGGCAAATTGTATAGGTGCACTAGTTCGGCGAAGAGATGGTGATAAAAGTGTAATATGGATGGTAGAAATATATTTTTATAATCTGAATAAATAAAAACAGCAAGGTAGCAAGTGATAAAACGGAGCACAAACGGTATTGCAATGCTTGAAAACAAGGCCTAGGGTCCGTACTTTCGCTAGTGCAATCTCTCAACAATGCTAATCTAATTGGATCATATAACCATTCCTCAACGTGCGATGAAGAATCACTACAAAGTTCTTATCTAGCGGAGAACATAAGAAGAAATTGTTTGTAGGGTACGAAACCACCTTAAAGTTATTCTTTTCGTTCGATCTATTCAAGAGTTCGTACTAAAATAACACAAAGTTATTCTTTTCGTTCGATCTATCCAAGAGTTCGTACTAAAATAACACCATATGATACGCATCAACCAACTCTAATGTCACCTAGATACTCCAATGTCACCACAAGTATCCATGAGTTAATTATACGATACGCATCAAACAATTTCAGATTCATAATACTCGATCCAACACAAAGAACCTCAAAGAGTGCTCCGAGATTTCTACCAGAGAAACAAGGACGAAAATGTGCATCAACCCCTATGCATAGATTACCCCAATGTCACCTCGGGAATCCGCGAGTTGAGTGCCAAAATATATATCAAGTGAATCAATATAATACCCCATTGTCACCACGGGTATTCATATGCAAGACATATATCAAGTGCTCTCAAATCCATAAAAGTATTCAATCCAATAAAATGAGACCTCAAAGGGAAAACTCAATTCATCACAAGATAGAGAGGGGAAAACACCATATGATCCAACTATATTAACAAAGCCCACGATACATCAAGATCATGACATCTCAAGAACACGAGAGAGAGAGATTAAACACATAGCTACTGGTACAAACCTTCAGCCCCAAGGGTGGACTACTCCCTCCTCATCATGGTGGCCACTGGGATGATGAAGATGGCCACCGGTGATGATTTCCCCCTCCGGCAGGGTGCCGGAACGGGGTCTAGATTGGTTTTTCGTGGCTACAGAGGCTTGCGGCGGTGGAACTTCTGATCTAGGGTTACCCTTGATGGTTTCTCTATTTATAGAAATTTTTGGCGTTGGTTTCACGCTAAGATGGGCCTCGAGGTGAGCACAACCCACCGGGGCACGGGCAAGGGCCCAGGCACGCCCCGGTGTCTTGTGCCCTACTCCTTCACCTTCTGGTCCTTCCACAAAGCTTCGAGGGTCTCTTTTGTTCAAAAAAAATCGTCAAAAAGTTTCAGCTCATTTGGAGAACTTTCATTTCTGCACAAAAAACAACACCACGGTAGTTCTGCTGAAAACAGCGTCAGTCCGGGTTAGGTCCATGCAAATCATACCAAAACCATATAAAATTATTGTAAACATGGCATGAATACTTCATAAATTATAGATACGTTGGAGATGTATCAGCCGTCGTCGACGGCGAGGGAGGAGACCCACTGTCGGCCACACCGTTATCTCTGGCCGAGCGCGGGAGGTCCTCCGATCCCTTGGTCGCTTTCGTAGTGTCGGCAGATCTGGCCTCCCGCCCCCACTTAGCCACACCCCGATGACCTTCAGGTATATCTTCCTTCAAAACCGGCCTAGCTCTACTTCCCCAGCTCGCTACATCGCTACATGTGCATCATTTTCTACCTCTCAGCCCCCACGTAGCTAGGTTCGATCGGATTGTCCAACGCCACCTATTTTTTTCAATTATTAGAGGTAAAGCTACTTCATGGAGTCGAATCTTATAGTACTTGGTTCAAACATGATAGAAATGGGGAAAATATGTAGTATGTACATAGGACTTGGTACAAATAGGAAAGCAAAGGGGTGAAAGAAGTACAGACTGGCCATCCAACCGGTCTCTTGGTCGAAAACAGAAATAAAGGTGAAACGCTTTGCACACTGGTATGACTAGGACTAGATTTGCTATCCACACATCCGAATAGGTGGCTAAAGTGAACAAGAATGAGACCAACCCAGATATGTTGCTTGGATGTTTGTTTCTTGGGGCAACAAACTCTGAATCACCACTTTATGCCCCAGTTTAGGTACATGGTGCTGGACTGCTGGTGCACCCACTGTCCCATGTCCTTAGAGCAACTATTTAGCTATTCTTAATCTAATGCCCCTGGTAACATGAAGCCATGCCACTGTTACAAGTCATCACAAGTTTAACCAATTGTTTTGCCAGTAATTGTTTGAGAGTCTGACTGTTTCCTTTGTAGCTTTTTGTGCAAATAGGAATATATATACATTTCACCTTGTTGCTCTACACAAATGGAGATCTGTGTTCCAATCTTCATCCTCCATATTGGCACCCTAACCTTCCCTTAGGTAAGAATGATATTTAATGCATGTGTTCACCTCTATTTTGCAATTGCCATGAGAAAATAATGCTATTGTTTACTAGTAGACTTGTACTCCCTCACTGACAAAACCAAATCTGACATTGAAGGCCAATCATGTACTTGGTTTCACCAATTGGTGAGGAGAAAGATAAACAGAGCAAGAAGAGGAAGACAAAAATAAGAAGAAGGAAATGAAGACGGATCACACGCTGGTACTGTCCTTTTTTATCCTGACACTTTTTTATCCTAACATCTTGCTAGTGGTATTGTATTGCTGTGTTGCTACTAATATTAATTTACTTAAAGAAATACACTTGTAGTACGTAGCAGAGTAGTACTCGGCTTGACGACACATCATACTAATTAACTGGATTCTAGATGCATGTGTGACCCAGCCCTACATGATCAACAGTGCCAAGGTGATCTTCCTAAAGCCGAGGCCTCAGTCTAGGCCATTCGAGGGCTCCGGCAACATCTGCCTCACGTGTGAGACGATCTTCCAGGAGCCCTTCCACTTCTGCTGCCTCTCCTGCAAGGTCATTAATCAATTAGGAGTACTTAAGCGGCACTAATTAATCACTACCTAATTATCCTGTCGAAATTAAACAAATCTTTAGTAGCACCTCATGCTAAATCATGTACGTATGTGTGTGTGTCTGTGCAGGTGGACCGTGTGGTGGAGCCAGGAGGGGATCTTGGCAGTGTCATGAGATAGTAATGCTATTGTTTTGCATGTCAATTTATTGCCACTGGTTCAATGAGCCAATGTTTTGCTACTTTATTGTCACCATGATTTGATGCTACTGTTAAACTAATATGCTAATGTCTTTCTATCCTTCCTCACTAAGCTAATGAAGGTTTCACCTTGTTCCTACTTGTGCAAACAGGGATCATGTTGTGTCAATCGTACATTTTAGTGGAACTGCACAAGAGGATACAATGAACTGTATCCCAACCAGTGCTTTAACTCTGCTGGAAGTTCTTGATAATCTCTCGATATAATCTCACCACTAGTAAACAAGAGTGATGTCAACCGTACACTGGAAGTGCACAAAAATATATACTATTGAATGATTCTAGTCAATGCTTTATCTTCTCTTCTGGGACTAGTTGAATAAGCTTCCTTGCTCAGGTTGGTACCGGCCTAAGGCCTTCATCCATATTAGTGTGCTGTCATCTCTATTTGTATCATGCTACTGTTTTGCTACTGTCATGAGAAAGTCCTTTATCTTTGCACGTTAAATCTTTGCAAGCTATGATACATGGCAATGCTTTGGGTGTTGAGCTAATTGACACTGCTAAAATAAAATAATACCTCTCTTTAAGCAAGGCTACTATGTTGCTAACTTGACCCATTAAGATAATGGGGATGCTTCTATTTGTTAGTGTATGTCTTATCAACTAGTGCCACTATTACGGTAATCTCACTTTTTCAATATATGTGCCAACAGGGATGCTCGATTTCAGTTGAACTGCACAAAATCTTTGGGTGGTTCATTGCCTCGACTGCTTCCTTCCTTTCTTGTCAGTCGCTTATCTCGGCTTCCAGTCAAAGGAAGCACTAATTGATATGCTTCCTCACACAGGTTGGTACCTGTCTTCATCCTGATTATTGTGCTTGTCATATCTAATGGTAATTTTGTATTGTGCTACTGTTGGCCAGTTTCATAAAGGAGTAACTTCTGAGCCTAAACTCGCAGGCAAATCGTTACATTGGTCGATTTCAGTAGAACTGCACAAAAAGATCAGATGGACAGATACTTATGTTGCTGCTATGTACTCGCAAGTTCACTCAGACAAGCATCAATGTTGACAAGAAGAAGTGCCAGAGTGAACGCCAACAATATTGCTTGGCGCATAGCCCTGAAAAACGCAGCTCATTCTTTGGTCCAAACTTGCACTTTTTGGTTATCGGCTCGTATGCTGGTAGCGAACTGTATGCCATGGAGTCTAAAGATTCCAGACAAGTTGGTAGATGCATATATTTATATGGCACTTAACCAGTCTACATGCCTAGGATGCTCTATTTCAGTTGAACTGCACAAAAACTTTGGGTGGTTCATTTTGTCGACCGCCTTGTTTGTTGTCTGCAATGTAGAATTTTGGCAAGATACAGGACAAAGATGGGCCAGTAAACTAGTTGGATGAAAGTAGTGGCCAAGTTGCTCAAACCTCTCGTGGCATCAAGGCCACTATCATGAGGATAAACCTACAAGCAAAGTTCAGATGGTCAGTGCTGCCTCTTATGTACTCGAAAGTTTGCTCAGACAAGCATTAATTTTAGCAAGAAGTACCATCGAGTGAACATCACTTACCAGTCTGTACCCTCGGTGATTAAAGTGTGTCGATGGATGATATTGGTTGTGTTCTCTCAATCATTTGGCTGCATAAACATGTTGAACTTGTATATGTGAATCTTTTTGTGAATGTTAGCTATGAATATTGGCTTGTGATCTTTTGATCATTTGGATGCAAAGGGATGCTGAACTTGTCTATACATGAATCTTTTGAGTTGTTGATTGCCAATGTTGGCTATGAATATGAATGTATCCTATGAACCAGAGTTTGATCTGAAAGTTTACCTTTTTTGTTGTACTTAATGTATACTATGGGATTGTGACATGTGAGTGTCACATGGCACACCTTCATCCCGAGAAGAATGACACCTTCTTGTTAGGGTAGCAACGGCGCGTCAACTCCTTTTTTATCTTTTTGCTCAGTCTCCTCCCTCCCCACTCAACCCCCGCCATAATGTTTTTGTCCTAAAAAAACATAATACTGCATCATTTTTGGGCCTTGATGAAAAATCAAGTGCTGCTTTCTATAGGGTTGGCCCGCCCAGCAAATGGGCTGCTGGGGTGCCACGGACTGGGAGGCTAAAAATACAAGTTGTATCGTGCAGAGGCAAGTATAAAAAAAATATGCCATCGAGAGCCATCCACTGAAAAGAATAATTAGCATCTGATGTGCTTCTTCTGTCTTCCCTCTATTGTTCTCCCGCCGCCCAAACCAGCAGCGTGGCCGAACTACTTGCTGTTGCTCAGGGGCCGGCGGCGCTGCCTCGTGTCGTGCCCCCCGCCCCTCCTTAAATCCAGTTTGCTCCATTCCCCAAGTGCCATCACGGGAAGTAAGTTTCATCTTCTTCCCCCTCGCGCTGCCAGGGGATTGAAGAAGCGTGACATCCAATCCACCACGGGCGATGGCTGCCTGTCCAAGTGATATTCAGAGAAGAAATTGCAAGTTTCATTTTCAGATAAGAAACTGCATGTTTCAGAGGCAGAGTATTTAAATCAACATGCACTTTTCAAACATGGATAACAGAATGTTGGAAATCTTATTCGTAGTCGAAAATGGAACTAACAACAAATTAACATCATGCTGATCAACATTCATGTATAGCACATCTTCATATGATGCACAGTCAAAAATATATGCTATTTTCAAAATGCCAAGACAATGTTGAGTGTACGAAAAAACTGGGTAAACTAGGGATGAATTTTGGCAAGCGGCGGAGGTGGTGTGTGTAGATGACATGGCGGGACCCACATGTCAGTAATAGCTGAGGCAAAAAATTAGATATTTTTCAACTGCACCTGTAGAAATCGAACCCGGACAGCACAACTTTTGGGTGAGAGGGTTGTATGCACCAGGCTACTGCGGTATGTTCGAAAGAATGATGGCGCGCATTTTCACATTTCTAAGGCGTCTTCACTGGCTCCAGTTTGTTCCCGTCCGTGTCCATGACGTCGTCCTCCGGTTTATGCGTTTGCCGCGGCGCTGCCGTCTGCCGTTGTCGACATGCTCAACAAACAAGAGGAATCTGGAGAGGACTATACGCCGATAGGCTAACAGTCAGGACCTACGAGGTCCATGGCTGTACGTAAGCAAGTGGCTCATTGGAAAAAAAAGCTTCCTCCTAATTGTATACTGACGTTGGGGCCCACGGGTTTGTCAACCTAATCAATAAATGAAGATTGTCATCGGGGAGCTATTTTCTAGGGGTATCGGGGATCTAGCAGGTATCATATTTTTTAGAGGGCGAACAAGTATCAGCTCGGCCTAGGTTACGTTATTTAACATGCGCAGCCCACGCCATACCGAGACCGTGCTTTCAACTTAATTTTTTGAGGTCCATCATGTATGTACTGGCCTATGGGCCTCCCAGCCTAGGTTTTTATTTTTTCTTAAACATCGGCCGCCCAATTTATCTTTTTTTTAACAAAACACAGATCTTTGTTCTATTTTTCTATATATAAGAATAAGAATGTCGGGTCTAATTTATGTTTTCCCTTCTAACCACATTATATATATTTATATTATGAATATTATTATATTATATTTAATAGAAACTTATATATACATTATAAAAACATCCCACGTCTTATAAACTTATAAAAATATATGTTTAACATAAGTTGGCAAGGAAAATCGCTGCAAACTGATATTAGAAATGAAATTCAGCTCATCAGCTGCAAACGATCGCGCTGATCCTCTGAACATGGATATCAGAGAGGTTCAAACTAATATTACCACTTCTAAGTCTGGTTTCGAAACCTCATAATTTTTGCAAAGGGGTCAGCCACTGAGAAGTCATGTATGGGGTTGACACGATGACTTCCGATTACTCTGTCATCTGAAGTTCCAAAATGAAATTTAGCATTTTCGGGGCCTATTCCATTCTGCCGCTGCCGCCGGCGCTGATCAACAAACCATTCATTTTTGTGAAATAAATGTAGGGCAAACCTCATTATCTTCAGCACCATTGCTCTGACAACAAAGAACCTGGCGAATATAATCTCCGGTAAGGTCCCTCGGTAGGAGTTCAAAGTAATTTCTGAGAGATGCAGTTCTAGGCATTCGACGTGATTGTTATATTGTATCACATTATCCACCACTGGGCCTAATCTTATCTGCAAAAGAAGAAAACGTGTTAGTGCCTACATGTAGTTTTGAACACTACTACAGGCCTATTTGGTTTGCAGGATTTGTAAAATGCACTAACATGCCATCTTCAATCTAACATGATTAACATGGGCATTTGATTACAATCTAGAAAAATGTAGCCTTATTCACAAGAGGTTGGAGTGGATGAAAAGTTCCCTAAGAAAACTAGTACAGATGAATCCAAAGGAGAAATGCTTATGGATTGTAACCATATGGATCAAGCAACCAATATGGGGGGGAACATGTATGTACTAAAATCCTCCAAAAGAATCCTTTAGAAATCATAGTACATTGTCATTGTAAACTTGGAAAAAGGTGTCACAAATTGAACTCCCTTATGGTTAACATTTAATAGGAAAGGAACATCACCTCGATATATAGCTTCTCCAGGCACAGAAAGCATCTCAGAAAACTGACAACTTGCTCCAGGTTGGGGCCGATAGATTCTAGTGCCAAGACCTTCACTATGCGTAGTTTTGGGGTCAAGCTTGTCAGAATCATTTTCTGGATGACAGACAAACATACATCTTCAAAATTAGAAATAATGTTAATTTGTAGAAGGAGAGGTAGAAGGCAGCTGTTGTACCTGAACGGGTGTGGATCCAATAACAAGTTCGGAGTATTTGTCAGACGAGTAGCCCACCACTATCAATTTCAGTGCAGAAATGACATTGATTCTTGTTGGACCTTCTTGATCAATTACAAGTAATCTCTCAAGTGCAGGTGTGTCCTCAATGACCATACCGTGGTACACATCTTGTGATGTCTTCTTGCCGCACCAGCAACACACATAAATAGTCCAGAGAGTCATGGAGGTGATGTCGAAGCTACTCAACCCATTGATCACCTGAAGACGAAGGTACTCGAGTGCAGTACAGCCACGGAGCAGGCGCTCCATGTCACCGTTTGGGAGGCAGACGGCGACGAGCTCGAGGTGCTTCAGTCGTGGTAGAATAAGAGCGGGTGCGTCATTAAGGGGGGGAAATGGCAGTTCCTGAACTTGGCGACTCGCAGCGTGGGCGCGAGGTGGAGCGCGGATGTTGGCAGCGAGCGCTTATGCCCATCATCAAAAGTGAGCTCCTAGAGCTGATCTAGGGCGGGGGATCGGAACCAGTCATCAAGCTTGGCTCGGTCCTTGCCGTTGGAACGGAACTTGCCCATTCTAAGGCCTCTGGTTGGGCCAAGGTGACTACCGAGGATCTTGGAGAACGCATCCAAGCTTTTGCGATAGCCATGGCAGAGCTCGTGGGTGTCGATGAGGTCGAGAGGGGTGGAGTTCCATAGGGGGCGGCACCGCCGGGAAAGGACGGTTGTCCGCGCCCCATATTTGATTGGGAGGAGGGAGATGATGACTGTTAACATATCATCGGGGAGGCTACTGATGAAGTCTAGGCCTGCTGGAGTTGCTTGCGGTTCTTGCTCACCACGCCTCCGCTTGTTGGCAGCCCCATTCTCCACCTTCGGAGTCTCCTTGTCAGCGGCGCTTTCTAATAGAAGTGGGAGTACAGGGAATATTTAGTTAAACAGGGCAATAGAAAAGTGTATCAGTATCTAGAAGTTATTAGGTAGGAATATAGTAAGAAAATGGAATAACAATTGGTTGCTTAAATACTACACAATTCATTTGATATTGCTGGGTAAGTCAACATGCAGATACTTGAAAAGAAAACTTACTTCAAACAAAGTCTGGACGGATGATATCGTCGGGGAAGTTAGCATATATCTCATGACCAGGCTCTTTTATGTGCAGTGCAATTATAGTGCCAGCTTTTAGTACATAAAACTTAGAAATTTCTTCCCAAAGGCCAGTGCCAAAATAGGAGTCACCACATCCATCAAGTCTTACAGTAGCAACGATTGTAAATCCATGGTTTGTGTTCAGTATGACATCCCTGCAGTCTTGATTTATGTAAAGGGAAAGATTGTACACTACAAATTTTGTTGCATAGCAAGGGACGCGCTGCAAAAAATGGTAGGATTGTTAAAGAAAATATGGTAACATGCAAATATGGGCCCAAATTGAAAGAACTGTACAGCAGTTGAAATCGAAGGACAAAAATCTATAATTAAACAGATAGGGTAAACTTGATGTCATGGAAATATGAGAGTAATCGAAAGAACAATACATCATTAATTTGCCTAATATAGAAAGAAGAGGGGAAAAATCTCCTTTGACGTATATGGTGCATGTGGCACCTTTTATCCAAATGTAGCAATATTTAGTATATGTTCTGGAAAGTAGGCCATGCCAACCGATTTAGGGTGAGATTGAACATACCACGCACATCCTCAAGTCATCTGGTACGGTGAGATGGAATGTCTGGCGGAGGCCGCAAAGTCCTGATGTGTCCGTGCACTATACACTCTATGAATGAAAGAAAACCCTCAAATCAGCTCGAATAAAAATGAATTCACGGCGATTTCGGCCGGGTGATTAAAGAGGCAGATAAACTGGGATAAGAGATGAGATAATATCTCATTAAATTAGTTACCTTGTTCTCCATGAGAAAGAACCCTCAGTACGGCGGATTCCCCAATCGAGCGGAGCTGGGTCGACTGCGAGCAGCGTCGAGAAAGTCGATGGCGATAGGCGGCGGCAAGCGGAAGTGGCGAAATGCCGTGGGGTTTGCCGGCAGCCTGGCGGCGGCGGCAGGCGTTGAGCTAAGTGGTTGCCTCCGTGATAGGCGGTGCCATGCATAGACGCGGAGGAGCTTGTGCAGGTGTGAATGGGGACTGGAGGGGGTGGCGGGCGGGGTGAGGATTTTTGTGCATGGGGATGGTGAGGGTTGTCTTTTTTGTTTTTTGAGTTGGGTGGTGAGGGTTTTTTGTCCCACAAAGAATTTCGGAGGCAACGGTTTGCTAGGGCCAACCGTGTGTGATTGACGCAACAGGCAAAATGAAAGTCATTGCACACGGTTCCAATTTTGGGAACCGTGTGTGACTGACGTACTACCTCCGTCCGGGTTTATTGGTCCCCTTTGTAATTTGTACCAAATTTTGACCAAATATTTAACTAAGAAATGTTTATGCATGTCACCAAAAATTATATCATTGAACACTATGCTCAAATACGCATCCAACGATATAATTTTTGCTGACCTGCACTAACATTTTGTCAGTTAAATGTTTGGTCAAAATTTAACACAAATTACAAAGGGGACCAATAAACCAGGACGGAGGTAGATTCCATCAACCGAACTGATTGCATCCATATCCCACAGTTAGACATAAGTAAACATAGATTAAACATACCCAGACATAGATAATAAGCGTACACGTACACAAGCATAGTTCAACCATAAGTACATAGTTCAACCGTCATTAAGCATACTCAAGCATACATAGTTCGATCCCACATCTCATCTCACATGCCGGCACGATCCTGAAGCTTCTCCAGGTACTCGGCATACGCGCCGTGCGCCACCCTGCGAGAATACTTCTGCTTGAAGGAGCCAACGGCCCGTCCTCTTGCTTGCGCCAGAACACTTTGATACGCGTCATGAAGCTTGTGGTTGCAAAATGGGCATCGATAGCCGCCGTTCCAGGTCCTAATACGCTCGTTATGCATTCCCGCATAAAGCTCCCTCAGGATTTGCCTCTTGTACCTCCTCTGGCCATCTTCATCCTCGTTGTCCACATCGTCAGACAGCACCTATACAAATAGTAAAACAAATTTGGCATCAAATCAATGTTTACATGCCGTGAAGTAGGATTAGGAATTTATGGCTATTTTTTTATACATATCCAGAGATTATGGTTCGATTTTTAAGCACAGTCATCTATGTACAGACCAATCTTGAAGAAAATAATGGCACAAACATATATGTAGGTCATTCAAAATCAATTGTCAAGTCCTGGCTAGGAATTTTTAGCACGAACACTAACCCTAGTGGGATTACTGGCAGAAATCATTTGCACAGATGAAACAACTAATCACTTATCACTTGTACCATTCAAACAATCAATACACTACATGGATCTAACGAAACTTACTCAGACTTCATGGATTGGAAGAACATAACCATAGGATTTCTATTCCAAAAAGGGGGAGGCAGGAGTAACCAGAGAAACCCTAAGATCTATTTAACACATAAATGGGTATAGATGACTAACCAGTTGTCCGTCGTCGGAGTCGTCGTTGGAGTGGTCATCAGAGTCGTCGCCGGGGTCGTCGCCCGAGTCGTCACCAGAGTTGGTGTGGAACTCTGCCTCCGGCTGTGGAAGCTCGACGCCGTCGACGACGTCAGGGTGCAGCGATACCTCGCCAGCGGTGACGGCAACCTCTGTCTCCATCTCCACGCCATGCTCCGGTGCTTCAGCAGCCCCGGCGTCGCCACTCCCTCCGATGGGGCGCTTCGGCGGCATCCTCATACACTGACGGCTTTGAGGACTGAGAGCGGCGCCGAGGATGCAAGCGGAGAGAGAGGATTGTGTGTGTGGCAAGGATGGGGGGTGCGGCCGCTCAGGCGCACCATTAATATGGAGTAGTGGGAGAGAGGCGGGCGGCGGTCAAACTGCTGGCTCGCCTCCCGGTGAGCCTGCGCACCGGACTGCTGGCATGCCTACCGTCGTTTCACACAGCTACTCGCACGCCTCCCGATGACACTGCGCAGCGAGCACGCCTCCGTCAATTCACACACCTGCACGCACGCCTCCCGGTCTGCCTGCGCGGTGGACTGCTCGCATGTGTCCCGTCAACTCACGCCTGCTCGCACGGCACACGGGTCGTGTGGCGGCACGTATATTGTTTTTCTATTTGGATGATTAATGTTGCCGATTTATTGCTTAAACGAAGCATGGCACGTATCTATTGTTGGTCTAACACTCACGGTTCGAATAAATAATCCATTTGGGATATTGGTTCCCAATTATTAATAATCTCCCATTCGTAAGAAGATAAAGATTACATCAAAACTGGTCTCAAATTTGACAAAAAAAGTACAATGCCACTTTGTATTGGTGTCCATATGACAACACGATAAGTTTCATGAACTTCAAATAAGTTTTGGATGTACTAGAATTTAAGAATCAAGATTCTCAATGTTTGAAATTTCTTGCATGGGGAGTAAACATGCACCCAATGAGACACATGTGTTTTTGCAATCCATTTAGGTGCACTGTCACGTGTGCATGTAGCTCAAATTTGATTTTTGCACATTATACCCGTAGAAAATCAATCAATGTACTAAAACATCTTAATGATCTCAGTTTTTTTTAAATTAAAACGTCCCTCCTTTGGTAACATATGTTCACCGCGGGATAATTTAACATGCATCGTAGTTGCGGTGGATTCACGGTGTGTGTGTGGGTGTGTGCGTCTAGGGGGTGGCGGGTGGCTCGCAGTACACTACGAGTTGTGAGCCACCGTGTGGGTTGGCCGTTTTGTTAGGCAGGTGCCACATCAGAATCGTGAATTCGTTATTTAAAACATTACACAACCCTTTCATACATACATGTTTTGGCCACATGTAGTCGATGGTTGTCCTACACGACACTCGATACTCGCATGTGACACTTTCTGTGGGCCCGCGAGGTCGTCGTCCATCACTTTGATGAACAACCAGCAGTGAGGTTAATTTGACCAGCAAGGTAGAATCTTTTTTGTTTGTGTTATGGTGGGAGTATATATATAGTACCCGTCGAAGAGGTGGGAGGGGACTAGCATATATACTATACGTACGCGTACGTGAACAAGTACACCTCACTCAGTGTCGGGATTTCGTGGTTTCCGAGGCACGTGCCACATCAAAGTTGTGAAATTGGCTATTCAAACATCACACAACACATCTTTGGGCCACATGCATGCAGGCGGTGGTTATCCTAGCTAGGACACTCACGTGTGACGCTTCCATCTGTGGGCCCACGAGGGCATCATCGATGCATGCATCACTTTGACCTACATCGGGAGAGGTTAATTAATTTCACCATCGAGGAGGATTCTTTTTGGGTTGTATTACGGTAGGAGCATATAGTATGCATCGAAGAGGGGGAAGGGGACCATCATACGTAGTACGCTTCATGAACCTCGCTCTGTGTGGGGACTTTACGGCTTTTGAGGCATGTGGCACATCAAAGTTGTGCATTTTGGGTATTCAACATAAGTTTGGCCCACATGCAAAGCGATGGTGGTTGTCCTCTCGCACCCACTTAAGCAGTTATCAGCGATATCAATGCTTTCCATCTATGGGCCCACTTGATCCATCACTACTTTTTGCCTGACAACGAGAGAGGTTAATTTGACTTAGGAGGCGATTATTTTTTTGTTTGTAATACGGTATATATATATAGGTCATGCTCTGGGATGACATGATACAGTTTGAGCACACACACATGCATGTGTACGCATGAATCCCTCCCATCGAGTCGAAGTGGCTAGTACAATGACACGTCATGAACCAATCTCGCTCTATGTGGGGAATGTACGATTTTCGACGCAGACGCCACATCAATGTTGTGAAATGGTATTCAAACATGCATGCACACATCACCTCCATACATATGCATGTAGTGGTTGTCTTCGAACGGTACACTCCCTCGCGTGGTTATCGGCGACAAAGCCTATATATTCGTGGGCCCGCGTGGACATCCATGATCACCTTGACCGACAACAAGATAGGTTACCATGGCGGATTCTTCCTTTGGTTCGTGTTATCATAGTATAGGCCATGGTGAGATTTTGAGCGCATATACTATGCACGCATGCATGCATGAATCCCCGTCATCGGCTTGAAGTGTGGTGTGACATACATATGCATCGTCAACCTAACCCTCACTCAGTGTGGGGATTTCTGGTTCAAAAGCATGGTGCCACATCAAAGTTGTTCCATTGTGTATTCAAAACACACCTCTCCATACATATGTTTGGGCAACACGCATGCAGTGGTTTTCTTCGGGGACTAGCTACTTGTGTGATTATTGGTGAGCTAGCCCATCTCCGGGGTCGCATGGACAGCCATCACTTTGACCAACAACAAGAGAGAGGTTGTACGACCAAGGTGGATTATTCTTGGTCCGTTTTTACGATCCATCTTGGTGAGATGCCTCTCTGGCCCGCCGACTGAAAGTGGGTGTGTGGGGGGGGCTACTACTTCGCACTTTGCTAGGTGAACCTCGGTTGGGGGGGCATGCATTCATAGCTTAGGATTCCCTTCGTGCCGACACGAGGGGGGGCAAGCAATACCGTGCGATTTGCGAGATAGGTGCCACATCGAAGTTGCATTTGTTATTTGAACATCAAACCACGCTTTTCATACATAAATTTGGTCCACATGCAAGTGTGTTCGTGTTCTGACCATCTCCAGCGTCATTTTTCGCCAAATTTATGAACATTAGACAAGTCAGATGACACAACAGACACGGTTCACTCACACTTACCGTGTGCCACGCCGGTGCCCCTGTCACGCACATCCGCACAGTACATTGGGCTCCACGAGCCTTGCCCTCTCAAAAATATCTACCCGCCTGCAGCTTTTTTCTGTTTGATAACACGCGGTTATTATGTTTCGACCGTGTGTGATGTTTCTTGTTCCCAATCCCGCCTGCATCCCTCGAAAATATCTGCCCACCTCGAGGGTTTTTCTGTTCCATAACACACGGTTGTTATCTCCGGACCGTGTGCGATGCACCATCATCAAAATTTTCAATAGCCCCGGCATTTCACTCCCGCGTTTGACTCCCGCGTAGTAAAATTTTCAGTAGCCGCGTCATTTCCTCAAACACGCCCCCCCCCCTCCACACACACACACACACGCGCGCGCCAAAACCACCTCGGGCGCGCACGCGCACACACACACACCCTCCCTCACTCGAAACCCTGGCAAGGTCCCCCCCGCCGCCGCAAGGCCTCCATTGTCAACATCTGCCAGTTTGCCCGTGCAGCTTACCCACCGATCTCCATGCCCAGGCCACCCTGAGTTTCTTAGATGACGCCTGCCAAACGCCCCCTTTCCCACAGATCCCCATCCCCCACTCCAGAGCGTCGCAACCTAAGCCCGGCTACACTTCCCGTGGAGCTCAAGGAGCGACTGACCCAAAAGAGGTGTATCGCGGTCTCTTCGTCCGACGTCGCCGAGGAAGCTGACGACCATTAGTGGCCACAGGCACTCAATCAGTGGGCTAGAGTATGCGGGTATGTCGCGGACGCCGGCTATGACATCGAGGTCATTAACAGTGATGGCCTGAGGCGGGCTATGTCATAGGTTAAGTGGCCCACCCCCAACCCCTCGGGTTCAACCACCGTCGATCTCATCCATGGCCCCGCCGCTGATCTCCTCTGGCTCGCTGTCAAGAATTTTCCATCCTACATCGCCATCGAGCCCCTTTTTTCATTTCTGAAGGACACGTTCTGCGATGCTGGCTTGGGATCCACAGCTTCCAAGTCAGACCTCATCGACGGTGACCACGAGGAGGGCACCCTCTCCGGCTCTTCCAAGGGGAAAGAGCCCATCTGCTCTTCCAAGGGGAAAGAGACCGTCTGCGACATCAGGGAGGGCACCCTACAGCCGTGCTCTTCCAAGGGGAAGGAGCCCATATGCGACAACATGGAGTGCATCCAGGGTCCGTGCTCTTCCCACGGGAACGAGCCCATCTGTGACAAGTGAGGAAACCCATGATTTGTTTTGTCGTGCCTCTTCATAGGGGGGAACCCATGATTTGTTTTGTTGAGTCCCTTTTGTAGTGTAGTGAGAATACGCCCAGTTTTAATTGCTATATTTGGTTGTTTGTAGTATGCCTTGTTTATTTCAGTTGTTCACAATGTGATGCTCTATATGTGCAATTATTTACTGTGCAGTACATTTCATCAATCCAGTTTTAAACATACCGATGGGAATGCATATATTTGCTTGCTGTTAAGCCTGTTATAGCTAGCATATGCCTCTTTTAAAGTTTTTTGATTGTTCGGTTGTTTGTAGTTAGCATATGTCCAGTTTCAAATGCTATCTTTGGTTGTTCGTAGTATGCCTTGTTTATTCCAGTTATTCACAACGTGATGTTCTATATGTGCAAGTATGAACTGTGTAGTTCAATTTCATCAATACCAGTTTCAACAATATCACTATGAATGACTACATTTGGTTGTTGCATCTTGTAGTTAACATGCCTTTCCATTTTTATTTAACAATAACCAGTGTACTTAGACCGGCACAATACCAGTTTGAATGACTATGTTTGCTTGTTGTTAAATGTTAGGCATGTTGCAGTTAACACACCTTTCCACTTGTTTTGCTTTACTAGCGTGCTTAAACCTGCACACTGAAGCTATCTTTTGGGGATTATTTTGTCTGCCATGGATAATTTTGGTTGATGTTTAGCCTGTTGTGCTTAACATGCCTCTCGATGTACCTACACAGGACAATTTTGGGAACGACTGTTGTTTTCCATCGAGGTTAGTTTCATCCCATGGCTTATATATACTCACTGTTCAGGATATCGGTAGTTGGTACCATATAGGCCGGGGGCTGATAAGGGACTAATCGGTGAATCGGACTTTTAACTGAATATATCTGTAACCCATTTATCGTTAGGTTAACTAGGGCCATATGTAATAAATCTGAGGCTACATAGCAACATGCACTGTACTTAATGTCTAAATATGCAATCCTAGGATACATAGCAACAAGGAAGAGTGTTACCTTAATGTTTTGATGATGTCTAGATATACGTAGAAGAGCAGCAGCAACAACAGCAACAACAACAACAACACAGCCCTGTTTGGATACTCAACTTAGCTAGAGGTTAGAGTTAGTTTCTAGCTCATGACTAACCCTGAACTAACTCTATCCAAAGAGGTGTTTGGATGACAGGGTTAGATTGACAATAAATGCATTAGGAGAACTAGCTCCAATTAGCACCTCTTGGGTTGGATAGTTTTTTTGGGTGGGTTAGATGCAACTAGCTCAAACTAGCCCTCGTGTTTGGATATACTTTAGGGCTATTTGAGCCCGAACTAGCTCAAACTAACTCTAACCCATGGATACAGCAGCAGTTAATCAGCCGATAATTTGTAAGAATGCAATAAACTCCTTCCGGCCCATAATATAAGATGTTAATTCATCTAATATGTGAGTATATTGGATGTTATAAGATATTATAAAAGAGTGTTATACTACATCATTGTCCAATTGTTGTTTAGCTTCTAATATTAACTTGGTGCTTTTAGGTACATATGTCATTGGTAAAGATCCGCGCTTCGACCCTTTCTGCGTATGGGTCAATGAGATATCGATGAACCAGCATCAAGTGAGGAAGCTGATAAAGATTGTTAGTAAAATGGGTCAAAAGATGGCAATTAAACTATTTGTTTACACTTTATCCAAGACAACAGTGAACTGCAGGATGGTAAGTAAGAACTCTGCAGCCTTCTTTTTACTGCCCATAATGAGTTGTGTTAGATGACAATGTCTGAATCTTTTTTCCTTTGCAGTGGTTCCCAAAGCAGTTTACTCAAGATTACCTCTCAAACTACATGATTGGTGGGCATGCAAAGGTTAAAGTATTTCTACCAGAACACGATGATTATCTAGATGTTTTCATGAAGACCGTGAAGGATGGGCGGTCGGCCATCACAAGGGGTTGGACTAGAGTCGTGCGTGCCTTCTGCATGGAGGAGGGCACAATATGGGCATTCCGCTTCACCTTGTTCAGCAACCAGAATGTATTTCGCCTCTTTCTTTACCATCTTTAATAGTACAAGTATACAACTATGGTTCATCATTCTTTATTTGGTTCTTATGTAATTCTTGAACATATGTACTTATGAATCGAATAATGCATTGGTTATTTGAACCTGATGGATATGAATAAAGCTATAGCATACATTCAAATTCAAATTCAAGTCTGGTACAATTTGAAATAGCAGCAATTAAATTACGGTGAAATTACGCTCTCCAGGTCATTACGGCACACACGGTTGGTAAAACACAAACATTTGCGATATACACCATAATCCGACACGGTTCACAGAGAGGAAATGTGTGCAAGCATGCACACAGTTGCCGTTTGCAAAACGTGTGCGATGTCAGACAATATCACAAACGATGCGGCACAACTAAATGTTTGTGATAGTTGCCTTATCATACACGATTCACAACCATGAACTGGTTCTGATGAAGTATGCATCGTAAATGTTGCACCACAGAATAGCATGTGCGATAGTTATCATGTACGACGATGTTACGACGGTCCGACGTTTCGTAATCCTGTCTGACACTCGTACGACGATTAGCTAATCTTCTTAATTAGTTATCGCATACGGTTTGGGAAAAGCAAATGTGTGTGATTGTCTGCTTATCATACACGTTTTATAATAGTGAACCATTTGTGATGGGCCGCGCATCGTAAACGTAGCACCACAGAATACCGACTGCGATGGCAATGCAAGCACAAACGAGTAGGAGTACTGTATATGGATCTTGGCTCCCTATCCCCGACGGTTTCTGGGTTGTGTGGGAAGGACCCCCCTATCGCCCACACTCACTTGGCGACGGTTCCAAATGCCGTCGCGGAAAGGGGTTAAAAACCGTTAGTATAGCACCTCGCTGTACCAGTGCAGGCTGCACTGAACCAGTCAACCCTCGTACGTCGTACTCCTCTCCGGTTGCGACTCCACTGCCGCATCTTCCCCATCTCCGGGTCGTTCCCGTCCGGGGCCTCGCCGTCGTCCATCGTCTTGCTGCGCTTGGCGTGTCGTGGTCAACAAACGAGAGTCATCGGAAGAGGACTATACGTGGAGAGGCTGATAGCTGGGACCCACGAGGTAGATCCATGGTCGCACGTCAATGAGTCGCACGCAAGGAAAGTCCCTCCTTATTAAGCGGAAAAAAATGTTTCATCCCCCTAACAGCTGGGACCCACCAGCTACATCTTCGGATGCAAGGAAGTGCCTCCTTATTGCGTGAAAAAAATATGATTCCTCCCCATGACAGCTGGGACCCACCAGTTATATCTTCGCACGCAAGGATGTGCGTCCTTATACCGCTGACAGTTGGGACCTACCAGGTCGAAGCGTACGTACGGTTATCTGTCTGGTCGCAAACATGTACGTACATACTGGTCGATCCATCTCTCTGTACCGATGAACCGTGGTCGAGTAAGTAGAGGCACGTGTCGTAGTTGAGCCCTCGACGTACCAGTTCAGGCAGTCCCGTCTAAACTGTGTACACGTACGTACAGCCACAGGGCAAAAAATATGGCCACGTACATACATACGGGTGGGGTCTTGAATGCGTACTCCCACATACGGACGGCATCAATGGCGTCATGTTCATTCGGAGCCAACCGGCTGGGTTGGAACGGAGGAAACAACGTTGTGTTCATCGGAATGTGTCCTGTTCAACGAGAGCTAACCGGCTTGGATGGAACAGCCGAAACGGGGTCTGGCGTACCGCACAACGGAGGAAACGGCCTTCTGTTTGATAGGCTACGGTCGAAACGGGATCCTGTTCATCGGGAGGGGTCTGCCGTACCGCAAAACGGAGGAAACAGACTTCTCTTCGAGCTCCTACGGTCGAAACGGGGTCCTGTTGATCGGGACGAGTCTGGCGTACCACAAAACGGAGGAAACAGATTTCTCTTCGACCGCCTACGGTCGAAACGGGGTCCTGTTCATCGGGAGGGGTGTGGCGTACCACAGAACAGGACTCCACGGCCTACTGTTCATCCACCGTCTACTGCCTCGCTCCAGCCTCCACGGGGCTACTGTCCATCCACAGTCGACTTCCTCCGGCCTCCACCGGCTACTGTTCATACAGCCTCCATGGGGTACTGTACATCCACCCCCAACTGGCTGGGGTGTGGCGGCCTCCTTGGAGTACTATTCATCTAGCAGCAACCGCTTACTACCACGGGGTCCTGTTCATCCAACCCCCACCGGGAACTGTTCATCCACAGCCAACCAACCGGCTCGACTCACAACGTCTCAACTCGTTCTACGTACCGCGTGCACGGTAGCAATGATCACTGTTCATCATGAGGCAACCCAACACCGGCTAGCTACATCTCACACGGGGGCTCGATCGGCTTCAGTAAGCAGCAGCAGTGATCGATCGCTCAGGTTCAGTTAGCAGCAGCAGTGAAGGAATCGCTCGGGTTCAGTAAGTAGCGAATGAATCGCTCGGGCTCAGTTAACAGCCAAGGGATCGATCACTCGGGTTCAGTAATGTAGCTAGTGCGATCGCTCGGGTTCAGTTAGCCAATGCCTCACACACACGCGCGTACACGAGAGGAATGCGCAAACGACAGTGCATCGCTCGGCCCCGACCACCCACCGTAACCGAGAACTCCCCAAAAAATTCCTCGCCTTCGCTTCTACCATGGTTTTTTCCGTCATGGATGGCCCAAAGAATGTCATGCAGGTGCGTCTCCGGCCCGTCCAGGACGAAAAGCCCATTTTCTGTCATGATTTTTTGTTATAGAAGTAGGAGCCCACCACATCTATGATGATACGTGTTTTTGTCACAATTATCATCATCGAAGTGTCATAAGCATGACAGAAAAACTTTTCGTTCGGGCCAAAATGTCACGGATGTGTCTTTTTTTTGTAGTGTATGTTGTGTACGTAGGTAGCTAGTATTATTTGTTAAAACTGGTTAACCGCATGACTAAAATTTTGCTAAAACCAATTAGAGGACGTCTAACTTGGTTTTGCAGGGTATGCATATGATGTGGTATAGCCTTCATCATGATAATGTGTTTATGTATGAGATGGTTATATATTGTAATGTTAAGTGGCATGCGCGTCACGGCATGATGGCTGGAGCCACGAGGTTGCCATGTTAATGTAAATATCGTAGAGATAGCCTACAGGTTACATGTGACGATGGCAAAACGTACACGGAAGACCCCGACGTGGAGAAGGTGTACTAGGCGTGGAATGAGGAGCTATAATTTTGTGCCACATCGGAATTTCTGAATTTGGTGCCACGGCAACGTTTTTCTGAAATGGTCGCCACGGCAACGTTTTCTGAAATTGCCACCGCAACAACATTTTTGAAACGGTTGCCATGGCAATGAAATATCAGCCGTCATGACGCTTCAACAGATGATTGAAGATGATCACGGTGGATTCCCGATGCCCAGGGCTATACCATATCATGCTTTTATGAATTGCCTGAGATGTTAATCCCTTTTTTGTTTGCACCCTTTGATTGCATAGTAGTCTATTATTAGGGTGATCTCTCATAGTAAATATCAAGTCAAAAAGGCGCTCTTCCCAGTGTCGCAACTATCTACAACATTCTAGCATCACGGAGTACGTCATGTCCACATGAGTACAAACGAGGTAAGAGGTGTAAGACAGAGATGGTTAGACCATGTATGCAGATAGCACTCGGTTGTCTTGAAGTTCAGGAAGAATTGTTCTGAGCTCAGAGCACGAAGCATCAAAAGATGAACAAGAGTCATATGGTGATATGATCGGCAATATATTGCTCACCAGTCAAAATTCTTGTCATCAGTGATGTTCACATCAATAACTGAGAACTACATTTGGATCTTGAATCACTCACTATCAATTATTAGAGATAATGATTTGAGTGGGAGCGCACTTTATATTAAATTTGTTTAAACACTAGTGCAACATTAATTATGAATAAATGTCTAAGTGAATTTTGTGTCTATTGTTGTAGATCAATGGCTCGCAATATGTTCAAATTAGCCCCTGTGTTAGAGAAAGCAAAGTTGGCTGCTAATGGTGGAAACTATGCAGACCTGAGATTTGTTATCAGGAGTGCTAAGAAGGAGTGTGTGCTGGATCATCCCCTGGGTGATGCTCCTGGAAAGGATACAACACCAGAAGAAGAAGCGGCTTACACTGCCCGTAGTGATGACTATGATTCAGTCCAATGCCTCATGTTAACTTGCATGGATCCTGAACTACATAAGCGTTTTGAACGATCTAATACTCAATTTACAATTGGGTTAGTAGAAGTTATGCAGAAGAAGCAGACAAGGACCGAGCATTTTTAATTAACCAAGGCCTTGATAGAATGCAAGATGAAAGAGTGTTCCTCAATGAGTGAGCATATAGTAAAGCTTGCTGGCTATGTTGATAGACTGGCTTCTCTGGAATTTGGAATTCCTCCAACACTCGGTACAGATATTGTGCTTGCTTCACTCCCCCCATCTTATGATGGTTTTATCATGAATTACAACATGAATGAGACGGAGAAAAGTGCAAACGAGTTGTGTGCTATGCTCAAAATAGCGGAAGCTGGAATACAGAAGAACAAAATAGTGTTGATGGTCAATAAGACCACCAGTTTCAAGAAGAAGAGCATGTCCAAGAAGAAGAAATCTACTGAAGCCGGTAAGACCGAGTCTCATAAGAAGAACAAGGGTGGATCCTCGAAAGAGTTTGAATGCTTCTACTGCAAGCAGAAGGGACACTGGAAGCATAACTGCAAGAAGTATTTGGCAGATAAGAAGAACAATTCTTCCGGTAAAGGATAATTTTTATACAAAGTTAATGTTATTCTACTTGTAAATTTCTATATGTCATGAGTATTTGATACTGACCTATTGCTCCCATTTTGCAAACCGATGCAAGGACTATAGAGAGCTCACAAGGAGAGAAGAAATAAAGTCATGATACAAGTCGGCAATGGTGATGGGATCACTGCTCGGAGACCGTCAAAGTCATGTCTTCAGTTTATCTTAAAGATTTATCTAGAAATGAAATAATAGTTATTTTGCTTTGGAGTTATGTAATGCATTATCCTATGGGTTATGCGATGGATATTTTTATAAGTTTTAAAGAATAGTTGTTCGGATTATTATGAGAATGTGTTTTTTATTAAACCTCTATTTTGTGATGGTTTATTCATGATGAATCTTGAAGTTTGTGATCTATAACATTAAAGCTGAACGTCTTGAGAAGACTGATAAAACCACTTGTGTGCGGCACTGCTTGGTTATATCATAGAAATAATCTTTATAGTGATGAAGTATAAAAGTATTTTTATTGATTGAATATATTGTGATGTATAAAGTCCAATAGATACAACAGGGTGTGGTGAATAATTATACTTCATCAATGTTACTTGATAAAACATAAGGACTGAAAATATTTGAAATAGTTCAAAGAAATCCAGGATGAAGATATAATATCATTATGACAAAAGATAAACAAAGATTCTTCTTTCACGAAGAAATATATCTAAAGTCATAAGTTTAGCATGCAATTGAATAATTATGGAATTATTATTACCGGTCTGCTCTTATTAAATTTTGGGGATTTATAAATGAAACAACATAATATTCACTAAACATATGCACCATCTAAAATCTGATAAATACTATAGAGAGTTATAGAATATTTTATACCAAAGCTTCATTGTAGGTTTTGTGTTCCTCTCATTAAATTCAAAGGACAAAATGTTTGTCAAAGAATGAATATTTTTTTAGGCAAGGTTTTCTCGTTAAACGAAGTAAATGGGAGGATGATAAAACTTATTGAGATTATGAATCTCGGGCTCAAGTAAAAACAAGACTAAACCAGAAATGTTTTGGAGTATTTTTTTCTTGTAAAACAAACAAAAGAATCTACTACATTAGATGTAGGAACTTAAGTTAAGACTGTAACAAGCAAAGGTCAAGAAATATTATCAAATCTACTGAATATTTCATCTTAAAAGAAGATGAAACTTGCGCACTATGAGGAAGCAGTGATAGCGCCCAGCTAGAGAGGTATTACTTAAACCATTGAAATCCAAAATGAAGTCCAAAATGTATAAGTCGATCTTCAAATATTCATGGATAGTGATCCTGAAAAGGAAAGTTTTACAAAAGAGTTTTGTAGGAATGGAAGAGTTGATCTTGTCAAATCTTCTTGTTAGTAGCAATACTAAAAGTATAAATGGATTACAATGGTGAGTGTTGTGTATTATTGAAATATAATAGATAAGTAACAAAACTATTTTGAAAAGGATTTCAAATAGGATGTATATAAGATACAACCAAAATGTTTTGTTAGGAATACCGAAATGATATAAATATTTCAAGCCATGAGTATGATTTGAAATAAAGTATCAAGTAGCTGGAATTTGATGGAGTAATTAGAGAATTTAAACTTTATTACGAATATTGTGGATACAAAAAGTTTAGTGGGAGCTCTATGAAATTTCTGATCTTACATATGTATGACATATCACTTGATCAGAAATAATATATTAGCAAAAAGGGTTAAAATCATGTTTCTAAAAGGGAATTAGAATTATTGGATGAAAGTCTATATATAGATAGATTGAAACATCTGATTATGCTAAGACCTGTATTGTGACAAAGTTTTAAAGAAATTTAAAAGGAGAAATTGTTTTCTCAAGATATCACATAGCATAACACTGTGCTGAAATCAATAGTTGATGAGCATGTGTGGATGAATAGAATTCAATCTGATTCATAGATTGAATTAGTCATGTGTGCTATCAAATGTACGAAGCCATATGTTTCGTATGAACTAATCGTTATTAGTAAGTACCATAGTGATCCTAGAAAGGTTCACTAGGGTGATTGATTAAAGATTAGGTACCTCAGTTGGACAAAGATTTTGCTTCTTGTTCATAGAGGAGATGAAGAGATTGTTACAAATAGTTACACAAATTGTTCGTTGTAAAGGTTACACAAGAAAACTTCTTAATTGATATAAACTATCGGGCTATAATTGATACAGACTAGATATCACCGACACAAATAACATGAAGATTTGAAGAGTATCAGATCTAGTGATGAAGGCTATACCACTAGCAAAGCATGAGTAACACCGGATAGCCATGGGTGTTAGAAAAGCACGCAACTAGATTATTGACTCTAGTGCAAGTGGGAGACTATTGGAAATATGCCCTAGAGGCAATAATATTTGTATTATTATATTTCCACATTCATAATTAAAGAGTTTATGTTCTATGCTATAACTGCTATGATCCTAGAATATCCGATTCAGTGGAAAACTCACGTGAACGTGTGGAATGCTAAACGGTTAAATAAAAGGTTCCTAGTCTTGCGCTCAAGTATTGTTAGGATATCGTTAAGTGTTAAATGATAGTCCTAAAACAACATTAAGATTATGACGTTGGAAGAACGGTCATATTGAATCGACCCAATCTTGTCTGCTATGAATTGAGTTAATATCATCTGTAATCAATTGTAATAACACGGAGTGTTAACATGTGATTTTGCTCCTTAGACAATGAGAGTATCGTATTCACTTCTTACCATATAGTGGGCTTTGGGGTTGCTCAAACTTCACCTGTAACACGGTGATCATAACGACAACTTACAGGTTCACCGGAAAGTTTGACAAGGGACTAGATAGTTCGAGAGTGGGATTTGCTCCTCCGACGATGGAGAGATAGAAGCTAAGCACCCCCTAATGTAAAAATAAGAATCTGGGAAAGCCCAGCTGCACAAATCTGAAAAGTGAGAGTTGCTTTTATTTACACCAAGACTGCCACCGCTAGAGAAAACAGTTCAGCCTCACGACCATGACTTATCGATAGGTCCTCTCACTCCTCCTATATCCGTTGGATCGATACACTAATGGGTTTTTTTAGCCGGCCCAAAGAATTGCCGAACAGCCCAGGAGGATTCTACCAGGCCACAAAGCTATGAGAAGCTCCCCCTCGAGCCGAACGCCTCGTCGATCGCCACGGAAAGTTCGAAGCTAGCAAAAGAAGCTAGATTTGCAGATTATGAGAAGCTTGGAGAGGTTCAGAACATGCCCTATGTATGAGGACCATGTTGGACCTAGCCTGCCTGCAACTACGAGGACCATAAATGCAATTATCTCCAATCCTTGCCCATAATGTGGTGGTCTTCTACAATTAACTCAACAACAACGTCTACACGAATTTGAAACTTGCATGCATGCTCACCTCTATTCTTAGGGCCCTCTCGGTGTGATGGCATCCATCATCATCTGGCCAGACATAGGTGACTATGTCACGGGGATGCCAGAACACTATAACAAGAAAAAAGAACAAAATCGGTAACAAGGATATCTGTATAGTGAGCATGTGACGAGTCGGGAGAATACCGATGCATCCCGGGTTTTTTAAAGTATTGTGAAGCAAAGGGAACATCACATGATAACCAAAGGTTCACTCGAATATCATTTGTGTGCTCATTGGGGTCGATATGGACGTCCCCGGTTTCACTATCGGTCATTGAACGAACAGTTTCGTTCATGTCCATGAGTTACCGAACCTATGGGGTCACAAGCTTAAGGCAATCATGATCTGCTGAGTGTAAGTAGGACGGGAGTAATGAGAATATATTTGTGGAATTGCTTCATTAATATTCAGAATAATTTCGAGAGGATCCGGAAGCATTTCAGGGTCATCGGAAGGGTTTTGGAGCTTATCGGCAATACCGGTATTACCGATAATTAATATATAGGTGGAGAATGTTTCTGATGATTTTAAATTATATAGAAAAGGGTCTAATAATAATTAGAAGTCTTTTATATTAATTTAAATATCAACGGGCCTAAAAAGGCCAAGTGGTGGAAGGCAACTTGGGCCACCAAGGCCCAATTGGAGGAGGCGCCCCCTTTGCCATGGAAGGAGGCCGAATTGGAGAGGGGGAGGACTCCTCCTCCCCTCCCTTGGCCGGCGCCCCAAGGAGGGACTTTCCCTCCTTGGTGGCTACCCTCTCCCTGCCCTCCATGTTGGGGAACGTAGTAATTTCAAAAAAAATTCCTACGCACACACAGGATCATGGTGATGCATAGCAACGAGAGGGGAGAGTGTGTCCACGTACCCTCGTAGACCGAAAGCGGAAGCGTTAGCACAACGCGGTTGATGTAGTCGTACGTCTTCACGATTCGACCGATCCAAGTACCGAACGCACGGCACCTCCGAGTTCAGCACACGTTCAACTCGATGACGTCCCGCGAGCTCCGATCCAGCAAAGCTTCACAGGATAGTTTCGTCAGCACGACGGCGTGGTGACAGTGATGATGATGCTACCGACGCAGGGCTTCGCCTAAGCACCGCTACGATATGATCAAGGTGGATTATGGTGGAGGGGGGCACCGCACACGGCTAAGAGATCAATGATCAATTGTTGTGTCTATGGGGTGCCCCCTGGCCACGTATATAAAGGAGTGGAGGAGGGGGGAGGGCCGGCCTAGCTATGGCGCGCCCTAGAGGAGTCCTACTCCCACCGGGAGTAGGATTCCCCCCCTTCCAAGTAGTAGGAGTAGGAGAGAAGGAAGGGGAAGAGAGAAGAGAAGGAAGGAGGGGGCGCAGCCCCTCCCCCTAGTCCAATTCGGACTAGGCCTTGGGGGGGCGCGCGGCCTGCCTCTCTCTCTCCCCTAAAGCCCAATAAGGCCCATATACTTCTTCCCCGTATTCCCGTAACTCTCCGGTACTCCGAAAAATACCCGAACCACTCGGAACCTTTCTGATGTCCGAATATAGTCGTCCAATATATCGATCTTTACGTCTCGACCATTTCGAGACTCCTCGTCAAGTCCCCGATCTCATCCGAGACTCCGAACTACCTTCGGTACATCAAAACACATAAACTCATAACACAAATCGTCACAGAACTTTAAGCGTGCGGACCCTATGGGTTCGAGAACTATGTAGACATGACCGAGACACGTCTCCGGTCAATAACCAATAGCGGAAACTGGATGCTCATATTGGTTCCTACATATTCTCCGAAGATCTTTATCGGTCAAACCGCATAACAACATACGTTGTTCCCTTTGTCATCGGTATGTTACTTTCCCGAGATTCGATCGTCGGTATCTCAATACCTAGCTCAATCTCGTTACCGGCAAGTCTCTTTACTCGTTCCGTAATACATCATCCCACAACTAACTCATTAGTTACAATGCTTGCAAGGCTAATAGTGATGTGCATTACCGAGTGGGCCCAGAGATACCTCTCCGACAATCTGAGTGACAAATCCTAATCTCGAAATACGCCAACTCAACAAGTACATTCGGAGACACCTGTAGAGCACCTTTATAATCACCCAGTTACGTTGTGACGTTTGGTAGCACACAAAGTGTTCCTCCGGTAAACGGGAGTTGCATAATCTCATAGTCATAGGAACATGTATAAGTCATGAAGAAAGCAATAGCAACGTACTAAACGATCAAGTGCTAAGCTAACAGAATGGGTCAAGTCAATCACATCATTCTCCTAATGATGTGATCCCGTTTATCAAATGACAACTCATGTCTATGGTTAGGAAACATAACCATCTTTGATCAACGAGCTAGTCAAGTAGAGGCATACTAGTGACACTCTGTTTGTCTATGTATTCACACATGTATTATGTTTTCGGTTAATACAATTCTAGCATGAATAATAAACATTTATCTTGAAATAAGGAAATAAATAATAACTTTATTATTGCCTTTAGGGCATATTTCCTTCAGTCTCCCACTTGCACTAGAGTCAATAATCTAGTTCACATCGCCATGTGATTTAACACCAACAGTTCACATCACCATGTGATTAATATCCATAGTTCACATTGTCATGTGACCAACACCCAAAGGGTTTACTAGAGTCAATAATCTAGTTCACATCGCCATGTGATTAACACCCAAAGAGTACTAAGGTGTGATCATGTTTTGCTTGTGAGAGAAGTTTAGTCAATGGGTCTGCCAAATTCAGATCCGTATGTATTTTGCAAATTTCTATGTCAACAATGCTCCGCACGGAGCTACTCTAGCTAATTGCTCCCACTTTCAATATGTATCCAGATTGAGACTTAGAGTCATCTGGATCAGTCAAAACTTGTATCGACGTGACCCTTTACGACGAACCTTTTGGCACCTCCATAATCGAGAAACATATCCTTATTCCACTAAGGATAATTTTGACCGCTGTCCAGTGATCTACTCCTAGATCACTATTGTACTCCCTTGCCAAACTCAATGTAGGGTATACAATAGATTTGTTACATAGCATAGCATACTTTATAGAACCTATGACTGAGGCATAGAGAATGACTTTTCATTCTCTTTCTATTTTCTGCCGTGGTCGGGTTTTGAGTCTTCACTCAACTTCACACCTTAAAACACGGGCAAGAACTCCTTCTTTGACTGTTCCATTTTGAACTACTTCAAAAACTTTGTCAAGGTATGTACTCATTGAAAAAACTTATCAAGCGTCTTGATCTATCTCTATAGATCTTGATGCTCAATATGTAAGCAGCTTCACCAAGGTCTTTCTTTGAAAAACTCCTTTCAAATACTCCTTTATGCTTTCCAGAAAATTCTACATTATTTCCGATCAACAATATGTCATTCATATATACTTATCAGAAATGTTGTAGTGCTCCCACTCACTTTCTTGTAAATACAGGCTTCACCGCAAGTCTGTATAAAACTATATGCTTTGATCAACTCATCAAAGCGTATATTCCAACTCCGAGATGCTTGCACCAGTCCATAGATGGATCGCTGGAGCTTGCACACTTTGTTAGCATCCTTTGGATCGATAAAACCTTCAGGTTGCATCATATACAACTCTTCTTCCAGAAATCCATTCAGGAATGCAGTCTTTACATCCATTTGCCAAATTTCATAATCATAAAATGCGGCAATTGCTAACATGATTCGGAGACGGACTTAAGCATCGCTACGGGTGAGAAAGTTTCATCGTAGTCAACTCCTTGAACTTTGTCAACAACCTTTTTTGACAAGTCTAGCTTTGTAGATAGTAACACTACTATCAGCGTCCGTCTTCCTCTTGAAAATCCATTTATTTTCTATGGCTTGCCGATCATCGGGCAAGTCAACCAAAGTCCATACTTTGTTCTCATACGTGGATCCCATCTCAGATTTCATGGCCTCAAGCCATTTCGCGGAATTTGGGCTCATCATCGCTTCCTCATAGTTCGTAGGTTTGTCATGGTCTAGTAACATGACTTCCAGAACAGGATTACCGTACCACTCTGGAGCAGAACGTACTCTGGTTGACCTACGAGGTTCTGTAGTAACTTGATCTGAAGTTTCATGATCATCATCATTAGCTTCCTCACTAATTGGTGTAGGCATCACTGGAACTGATTTCTGTGATGAACTACTTTCCAATTCAAGAGAAGGTACCACTACCTCATCAAGTTCTACTTTCCTCCCACTCACTTCTTTCGAGAGAAACTCCTTCTCTAGAAAGGATCCATCCTTAGCAACAAATATCTTGCCTTCGGATCTGTGATAGAAGGTGTACCCAATAGTTTCTTTTGGGTATCCTATGAAGACGCACTTCTCCGATTTGGGTTCGAGCTTATCAGGTTGAAGCTTTTTCACATAAGCATCGCAGCCCCAAACTTTAAGAAATGACAGCTTAGGTTTCTTGCCAAACCACAGTTCATACGGTGTCGTCTCAACGGATTTAGATGGTGCCCTATTAAACGTGAATGCAGCTGTCTCTAATGCATAACCCCAAAATGATAGTGGTAAATCGGTAAGAGACATCATAGATCGCACCATATCTAATAAAGTACGGTTACGATGTTCGGACACACCATTACGCTGTGGTGTTCCAGGTGGCATGAGTTGCGAAACTATTCCACATTTTAAATGAAGACCAAACTCGTAACTCAAATATTTGCCTCTGCGATCAGATCGTAGAAACTCTATTTTCTTGTTACGATGATTTTCTACTTCACTCTGAAATTCTTTGAACTTTTCAAATGTTTCAGACTTGTGTTTCATTAAGTAGATATACCCATATCTGCTCAAATCATCTGTGAAGGTCAGAAAATAACGATACCCGCCGCGAGCCTCAATACTCATCGGACCGCATACATCGGTATGTATTATTTCCAATAAGTCCGTAGCTCGCTCCATTGTTCCGGAAAACGGAGTTTTAGTCATCTTGCCCATGAGGCATGGTTCGCAAGCATCAAATGATTCATAATCAAGTGATTCCAAAAGTCCATCAGTATGGAGTTTCTTCATGCGCTTTACACCAATATGACCTAAATGGCAGTGCCACAAATAAGTTGCACTATCATTACTAACTTTGCATCTTTTGGCTTCAATATTATGAATATATGTATCACTACGATCGAGATTCAATAAACCATTTACATTGGGTGTATGACCATAGAAGGTTTTTATTCATGTAAACAGAACAACAATTATTCTCTGACTTAAATGAATAACCGTATTGCAATAAACATGATCCAATCATATTCATGCTCAACGCAAACACCAAATAACATTTATTTTGCAATAAACATGATCCAATCATATTCATGCTCAACGCAAACACCAAATAACATTTATTTAGGTTCAACACTAATCCCAAAAATAGAGGGAGTGTGCGATGGTGATCTTATCAACCTTGGAATCACTTCCAACACACATCGTCACCTCGTCATTAACTAGTCTCTGTTCATTTTGCAACTCCTATTTCGAGTTACTAATGTTAGCAACTGAACCAGTATCAAATACCCAGGGGCTACTATGAACACTAGTAAAATACACATCAATAACATGTATATCAAATATACTTTTGTTCACTTTGCCATCCTTCTTATCCGCCAAATACTTGGGGCAGTTCCACTTCCAGTGACCAGTCCCTTTGCAGTAGAAGCACTCAGTTTCAGGCTTAGGTCCAGACTTGGGCTTCTTCCCGGGAGTAGCAACTTGCTTGCTATTCTTCTTGAAGTTCCCCTTCTTTCCTTTGCCCTTTTCTTGAAACTAGTGGTCTTGTTAACCATCAACACTTGATGCTCTTTCTTGATTTCTACCTTCGTTGATTTCAGCATCACGAAGAGCTCAGGAATCGTTTTTGTCATCCCTTGCATATTATAGTTCATCACGAAGTTCCAGTAACTTGGTGATAGTGACTAGAGAATTCTGTCAATTATTATCTTATCCGGAAGATCAACTCCCACTTGATTCAAGCAACTGTAGTACTCAGACATTCTGAGCACATGCTCACTGATTGAGCTATTCTCCTCCATCTTGTAGGCAAAGTACTTGTCAGAGGTTTCATACCTCTCGACACGGGCATGAGTCTGAAATACCAATTTCATCTCTTTGGAACATCTCATATGCTCCGTGGCGTTCAAAACGTTTTTGAAGTCCCGATTCTAAGCCGTAAATCATGGCGCACTAAACTATCAAGTAGTCATCACATCGAGCTTGCTAAACGTTCATAACGTTTGCATCTGCTCCTGCAATAGGTCTGTCACCTAGCGGTGCATCAAGGACATAATTCTTCTGTGCAGCAATGAGGATAATCCTCAGATCACGGAACCAGTCCGCATCATTGCTACTATCATCTTTCAACTTAGTTTTCTCTAGGAACATATCAAAAATAAAACAGGGGAGCTATACGCGAGCTATTGATCTACAATATAATTTGCAAATACTACCAGGACTAAGTTCATGATAAATTAAAGTTCAATTAATCATATTACTCAAGAACTCCCACTTAGATAGACATCTCTCTAATCATCTAAGTGATCACGTGATCCAAATCAACTTAACCATAACCGATCATCACGTGAAATGGAGTAGTTTTCAATGGTGAACATCACTATGTTGATCATATCTACTATATGATTCACACTCGACCTTTCGGTCTCAGTGTTCCGAGGCCATATCTGCATATGCTAGGCTCGTCAAGTTTAACCCGAGTATTCTGCGTGTGGAAAAACTGGCTTGCACCCATTGTAGATGAACGTTGAGCTTATCACACCCGATCATCACATGGTGTCTCGGCACGACGAGCTTTGGCAACGGTGCATACTTAGGGAGAACACTTTTACCTTGAAATTTAGTGAGAGATCATCTTATAATGCTACCGTCAAACAAAGCAAAATAAGATGCATAAAGGATAAACATCACATGCAATCAATATAAGTGATATGATATGGCCATCATCATCTTTGTGCTTGTGATCTCCATCTCCGAAGCACCGTCATGATCACCATCATTACTGGCGCAACACCTTGATCTCCATCGTAGCATCGTTGTCGTCTCGCCAACTATTGCTTCTACGACTATCGCTACCGCTTAGTGATAAAGTAAAGCAATTACAGGGCGATTGCATTGCATACAACAAAGCGACAACCATATGGCTCCTGCCAGTTGCCGATAACTCAGTTACAAAACATGATCATCTCATACAATAAAATATAGCATCATGTCTTGACCATATCACATCACAACATGCTCTGCAAAAACAAGTTAGACGTCCTCTACTTTGTTGTTGCAAGTTTTACGTGGCTGCTACGGGCTGAGCAAGAACCGTTCTTACCTACGCATCAAAACCATAATGATAGTTCGTCAAGTTAGTGTTGTTTTAACCTTCACAAGGATCGGGCGTAGCCACACTCGGTTCAACTAAAGTTGAAGAAACTGACACCCGCTAGTCACCTGTGTGCAAAGCACGGCGGTAAAACCGGTCTCGCGTAAGCGTACGCGTAATGTCGGTCCGGGCTGCTTCATCCAACAATACCGCCGAACCAAAGTGTGACATGCTGGTAAGCAGTATGACTTATATCGCCCACAACTCACTTGTGTTCTACTCGTGCATATAACATCTACGCATAAAACCAGGCTCTGATACCACTGTTGGGGAACGTAGTAATTTCAAAAAAAATTCCTAC
Organism: Thinopyrum elongatum; assembly: GCA_011799875.1. Classification (NCBI taxonomy): domain Eukaryota; kingdom Viridiplantae; phylum Streptophyta; class Magnoliopsida; order Poales; family Poaceae; genus Thinopyrum; species Thinopyrum elongatum. The sequence goes on along the minus strand of CM022302.1, from coordinate 491,982,012 downwards.
GCACACACAGGATCATGGTGATGCATAGCAACGAGAGGGGAGAGTGTGTCCACGTACCCTCGTAGACCGAAAGCGGAAGCGTTAGCACAACGCGGTTGATGTAGTCGTACGTCTTCACGATTCGACCGATCCAAGTACCGAACGCACGGCACCTCCGAGTTCAGCACACGTTCAACTCGATGACGTCCCGCGAGCTCCGATCCAGCAAAGCTTCACAGGATAGTTTCGTCAGCACGACGGCGTGGTGACGGTGATGTTGATGCTACCGACGCAGGGCTTCGCCTAAGCACCGCTACGATATGATCGAGGTGGATTATGGTGGAGGGGGGCACCGCACACGGCTAAGAGATCAATGATCAATTGTTGTGTCTATGGGGTGCCCCCTGGCCACGTATATAAAGGAGTGGAGGAGGGGGGAGGGCCGGCCTAGCTATGGCGCGCCCTGGAGGAGTCCTACTCCCACCGGGAGTAGGATTCCCCCCTTCCAAGTAGTAGGAGTAGGAGAGAAGGAAGGGGAAGAGAGAAGAGAAGGAAGGAGGGGGCGCAGCCCCTCCCCCTAGTCCAATTCGGACTAGGCCTTGGGGGGCGCGCGGCCTGCCTCTCTCTCTCCCCTAAAGCCCAATAAGGCCCATATACTTCTTCCCCGTATTCCCGTAACTCCCGAGTACTCCGAAAAATACCCGAACCACTCGGAACTTTTCCGATGTCCGAATATAGTCGTCCAATATATCGATCTTTACTTCTCGACCATTTCGAGACTCCTCGTCATGTCCCTGATCTCATCCGGGACTCCGAACTACCTTCGGTACATCAAAACACATAAACTCATAATACAAATCGTCACAGAACTTTAAGCGTGCGGACCCTACGGGTTCGAGAACTATGTAGACATGACCGAGACACGTCTCCGGTCAATAACCAATAGCGGAACCTGGATGCTCATATTGGTTCCTACATATTCTACGAAGATCTTTATCGGTCAAACCGCATAACAACATACGTTGTTCCCTTTGTCATCGGTATGTTACTTTCCCGAGATTCGATCGTCAGTATCTCAATACCTAGCTCAATCTCGTTACCAGCAAGTCTCTTTACTCGTTCTGTAATACATCATCCCACAACTAACTCATTAGTTACAATGCTTGCAAGGCTTATAGTGATGTGCATTACCGAGTGGGCCCAGAGATACCTCTCCGACAATCTGAGTGACAAATCCTAATCTCGAAATACGCCAACTCAACAAGTACCTTCGGAGACACCTGTAGAGCACCTTTATAATCACCCAGTTACGTTGTGACGTTTGGTAGCACACAAAGTGTTTCTCCGGTAAACGGGAGTTGCATAATCTCATAGTCATAGGAACATGTATAAGTCATGAAGAAAGCAATAGCAACGTACTAAACGATCAAGTGCTAAGCTAACGGAATGGATCAAGTCAATCACATCATTCTCCTAATGATGTGATCCCGTTTATCAAATGACAACTCATGTCTATGGTTAGGAAACATAACCATCTTTGATCAACGAGCTAGTCAAGTAGAGGCATACTAGTGACACTCTGTTTGTCTATGTATTCACACATGTATTATGTTTCAGGTTAATACAATTCTAGCATGAATAATAAATATTTATCATGAAATAAAGAAATAAATAATAACTTTATTATTGCCTCTAGGGCATATTTCCTTCACTCCAACCTATATATAGTAGAGGTTTTGCACCTTTTCAATACATAAGTTTTGGAGCCTCCTCTAGTTCGTCTAGCCCTAGTTCTAATTGGTCCTAGTTAACTAATTAGAGCTTGGTCTAGTTTCTCTAATCCTCATAATTAGAAGCCTAGTGTGGTTCTAATCTCCTCCCTCTAATTCTACAGCAACGATTAGCTCTGGAAGGTGAAGCGCTACCGGATCGTAAAAGCTGCACACTTGCAACCAAGTAGAAAGGCCGTCCTTTCAGTCTTCGGTTCGATGGACTATTCGTATGCGGTTCGCCGGATCATTCATCGACGGTTCGAGGGACTCCAATTATGATCTACACCGACACGTTCTTCTTCTGCTGCAACTCAGTGATGGTAACGATCGTGATCCCAACCCATTATGTATCTTCATATTGATCTTGAGTGTGCGTAGGAGCGAATTTTTTGTTTTCTACTACGTTTCCCAACAGGTGATGTGGTGGCACGGCAGATACACACCATGCAGCGCCCACACCCCAAGTCGGCGGCACCACACCGCCCCGGGCGACGACCTCCGGCCACCAGCCCGCTTAAGGCCAGATTGGGCCCAAAGACAGTGATCAACGCATCCCCGCGTCCGCCGGCAGCCCCACAAAGCACCACGCCTGCACATCCCCATGCCTCCAAGTTGCGCACGCCTAGAGCCCCTGACCAAGTAGGACCGTGCTCGCTGCGCGCCATGTTGGTAGGAACCGGACACACCGCTATCACCTTCCTTAGGGCCGGCCACAACTTCCTGAAGGCGAGGTCGTTCAGCGATGAGTAAGAGGGGAAGGGAATGGAGGCGGGTAGGGTTTCTCCCTCCGAGCCGCCAAGGAAGGAGACGCGGGGGTCTCACTATTCTTGTTCCGCGTGGGGTTTGCTTTTTCCTTGCTCAAACCTGGCCATATGGGTCGGCATGGCACGACCGGTATATAAAAAGGCCTAGCACTGTGTCGTGCCGACCCGAAGGTTGAGCCGAAGGATCGACCTGGCATACGACGTAAAAGGGCTAGATAGACACAACATAGTTGCGGGCCCACCCCATGTTAAAAAGCCTAAAACAAAACAATCCTAAAAATGGCAAAACTGGCCTTAGAAGGTCCTGCAATTAAAATGGTCATGTCATGCCTGACCTTGTTCAGATTTGGCTTCCTTCTAATTTTTTCGTGTTTTTGCACATATTATTTTTTATGGTCTTTGCAATATATTGTGAACATATTTCCCAATATACGGTGAACATTTTTTTTTCAAATACACGCTGGACTTTTTTTAGTATACAATAAACTTTTTTAAAAACACACCAAACATTTTTTATATACGCTGAACATTTGACGCTTATTTTTTTGAACTCTCCAAACTCCTTATTTATTAAGTGGTAAATAACAAAGAGTCTTTTACAATAAGAGGTACCAAGGCACTAGGGCCCTCATCAAACCATGTGCCAGGTGGAGAGAACCTAGCCAACTTGCTAACTCATGAGCAACTGAATTTTCTTCATGATGGCAGTGCTCGAATCGGACTTGAACTAGATCACGTGACATGTGGTAACAATCATCAATCACTGCTGCAGTCGAACTAGCAAATAAACCACCATCTTGCATTGCTTGTATCACATCACTATTACCTAAATTAATCACCAATCTTGAGCATCCAAAGCTTTGCGCCAGATTGAGTCCCAACCAAAGTGCAAGAGCTTCGGCCATGAAAATATCCATGCATTCACCTGCTACATTATTCCCTGCTGCCAAGAATTTCCCAGAAGAACTATCCCGAAGTACAGCACCCACCGTGTCTTGTAGAGACTTAGGGTCAAAGCCCGCATCAACATTAAGCTTTACTGTCCCGGCAGGCGGACGCACCCAGGGGTTTCTCTGAATTTTTGCTTTTGGAGTAGAGGCTGCAATGAAGTTTGCTGCAAGGCCCCGAATTGATGGCACAATCTCAGCCGGCTGTTTGGTCTGCTCCTTATGAACAAGCTTTCTTGGCTCCCACCACAAATACCACAAGCCAATAGCCACAAGGGCGTTTGATTTCTCCTGTCCTAGCACCATTGTTTCACTACTTGGTAGGTCCAATAGATGTTCGAGAATAGCCTCACCTGCATGGTAGACAACACATGCACGAGAAATCATTTCATCTAGCCCCAATTCTAACCAAACTTGTTTCGCTTTGAGGCATTGGAATAACATGTGTTTAACACTCTCGCGCCCTTCACAAGGCGGGCATTTCGTGCCACTTTCATATGCCTATCAGCCAGTGTCATCTTGCACGGTAAGGTACCATGCAAAGATCTCCAGAGAAACATTTGACGCTTATTTATATACACCTCCACCTTTTTTTTGCATGGTACCTCCAGCTTAATATATAGGTTTTGACTAGGAAAAGAGCCCGTGCGTTGCAACGGGAACAAATTCTAGTGATCAGTGTCAGTCGTATGTAACATACTGAGGACCCTCGTGCATATCAGGCGGCATTGTCGAATTGTTTTTACCCCTAAATCACCTTTTCTTCAACCCCCACCGCCGCCCATCATGAGGGGCTAGAGTAGCAAGACACCGACAACAACTGGTCCTCCTTCATTTCTTCTCGAGCGGCTCCATCCTCCGTCCCATTAGGGCATCTCCAACGGGAGACGCTAGGAGAGCGTCGGCATCGATTTCCTAGTGATTTCCCCGTCGATTGGCAGTTGAGCCCTGAAACCCCGGTGGTCGACGCTACATGGGCGCAAAGAGAGGCATCGTCTGCTTGTTCCTTTGCTGGCCCACAAGAGGTGGTTTGGTTGTTTAATTAGCGATCAATTAGCATTGACTGTTAGCACCTAGCGTTGGAAGATAAAGCGCTTAGTTGTTTTTTAATTTAATAACATTTTTCTCTATACGCGTCTATTTAAGCGTCTCCCGTTGGAGATGCCCTTAGCCCGCCTCCTTGTCCATCCACCTCACAATAGCCTCGTCTCTCTATTCACCACCCACACCCACACCCGCCCCCTCTTGCCGCCATGTTTGTCAATTATCCAACATTAAATACTATAGGAATATCAAAAAAGAAGTAGCAGAAGTGGTAGATTACCTTCCCCACACATAATACTTATTGTAACCACCTTTTCTGAAAGCTGGAGTACTTTCCTCATCATATCATGTGCCATGCTTTGCGAACGAAACAACCAATGTAAGATTAATGATCTACATAGATATCAATCAGAAATTAGATTCCTGCAAGTTAAGGATTAATGTAAGATTAATGATTGACATAGATATCACACACCCCTAATAAGAATGGCTCAAGACCTCATCAGAGGTCCATGTCCTCTATTTCAGCACCACACCTCATTTTAAAATGGTAGCCAGTTCAATGTTATTTGGTCAGATTTTAACTTATTAATTCCTCTAGAAAGGATGAACAGGTTAACTCTGCATCTTTTGAATAGCAATGCTTACTTTATGTGATGCTTGAATTGGATGGTGAACAACAAAAACTCACCTCTCATCTCTCATTTTTCCTAATGTCTACCCTTTGCTAGTTTCATTAAGATGACCTCTTTGAATACTCGACATAGTACCTGTAGAAAGCAAATAATATGATTAGTTTTGGAGAACAATAGTTGGGTAAATAAGATATGATGCTACTGTTTTCATTACAGAGTGATGTACCAGTGGAAAGCACCCATATGCATGTCTTCCCTCTTAATAATCTCATGCCACGATTGCATCCACAATCTAGGGAGAACTTTTCTCAAATAATGAAAAAAAAAATCAAACTATCATATAACCTAGGGAGAATTATTTGACTGAAGCTATAAGAAATGAATAAAATCATGCAGTAATTTAGTCCACGTGAAATCAATGAACATACTTCTCATGTCGCTGGCAGTTTACCTTTGATAAACGACAAGCAAATAGTAATATTTTTCTTGTCTGGAAAGGCAAATAAAATCCACCAGAAGACGGGTTTTTTTTTTTTTTTGCGGGTGAGAAGACATTTACTTACCATGCAATTGTATGTTTGTGTATGTTGTCGAGAGAAGGTTTTAGCAACCGTCAAATTGGGCAATTAAGCAAGTTGAGGCTATATGCATGGCGACTTGGAAATACCACACAGTGCCGAGTAATTTACTTCATAATTATGCACTCTGACAGGTAGCAACAGCAAGGTATTCCAGCGTTATTCCCTTCGAATATAACGCTGCCGCCATCCCTTCCATCCGTCCTCTGGTCTCTCTCCCTGCTGATTAACATTATTAGAATTCAGAATAGGACCAACAGTTTCTTACCTTACGGAACCTGAAAATTCATCGAGCAACCAGGGGCACAGGCACACACACGGATTCCATCACCATCAATTTTCTTGAATGGATAGATAGATAGTACACTACATCATCCAATACTAAAAAGTATTAGTGGTCTTCCGCTCTTCCTCGTTGAAGCCTGGTCTGACGTACATCTAGCCCCCATCAACTCAAAGGGAAACAAAAGAAGAAATCACAATTGCTGCTATCGATCACAGTCATGGCTCTTCACAAGCTTCTGCCGCTCTCCGTGCAGCCGCCCTGTAGAGCTACTCCACCGCGGACGCGCACTCCGACGGCGGCGCAGCGAGAGCAGAGGCCAAGCCAGTTGGCTACCACGGCCGCTGGGATGATCGGGCTATCGTTGGCGCTGGGCTGTACACGGCGCGCCAGCAGCTCGCAAAACATCCGCCTCGACAAGCTCAAGTCGAGATCGTGGGCTCGTGGCCGAGGTAGCGGACCTTGACCTCGCCCTCCATGACATCGAGCGTTTTCGTGGCTGCTCCATGTTCCAGAAGATCGCCCACGTCCGGGACGATCGCTCCCTCGCCGGATCTTGGTATGGTGGCGGCGATGGATCCGTGGAGGTTGGATTTCTCTGCGGGGTGGGAGATGCCAGAAGGACGTGCGTGTCGACCGACTTAGGAGCGGAGGACGTGTTCGGTTCTGTCTTATTTTTTATGGGCCTCTGATTTGTCTTCTAATCGGTCTGTTTGTTGGGCCGAACACGTTGAAGCCCAATATGCTGTAGGTCGCTTACGTTCGATCTGTTTCGTTTTTTCTTTTTGATCTGCGATCTGTTTCGATTTTGAACCAAACAAACTGATGAGTTGGACGTCGTACGAAAAAGGCTTTGACGTACGGACGAAAAACGGACGAAAATTCGGAAGGAAGAAGCAATAGCCCTTTTATTATTAGGTAAAGATAAAGAAATATCCAGCTTCTTAGAGCATCTCTAGTGGATGGTGTAAATTTGGACGTGTATATCTTCATATACACGTCCATATACACCTTGCTAAATTATACACCTTCCAGTTTTTCACTGGAACATGTAAATTAGGACGTGTATATTCCAACGGCTATATTTCCAACGGCCATATTTCCAACGGCCATATTTCCGATCTATATAAACCACCCCTACCACCTCTCTTCCAGCACACTTCTACCTGTGACTTCTCTTCTCACCTATATTTCTCTATTGTTTCTCACGCAACACAATGAACACATCCACTTGGGACATGAGTTCTTCGTCATCTTCATCTGGCGACGATGAACTCATACTTGCAGCATTCGCCGAGCGCGAGGAGGAAGAGAGGAAGAACGCTCGACGCCATGGCGGTTCCAAGCATGGACGTCAGTCAATCGATCGAGGAAGAGATGTCGGATTTCTTCTTCTGTGGGACGACTACTTCAAAGAGGTTCCTCGCTTTCCCGAACATTTGTTTCGACGAAGGTTCGTAATTAGTACACTTCTCTGCTTTGGTCCTTTTTTCATTTCCCTGTCTCATTTACTTTTTATGCACAGATTTAGGATGTCGCGTACTTTGTTCAACCGCATAACTGATGGTATACTTGAGCATGACTATGATGGTTTTTTTACGCAAAAAAGAAGTGCTTCTGGAGCTCTTGGGTTACATCCTCTGCAAAAGATGACCGCGGCAATGCGTATGCTAACATATGGAATAGCAGCTGATGGTGTTGATGAGTACATCCGGTCCGCTGAGTCTACTAATTTAGAGTCCTGCAAGAAATTTGTGATCAAAGTTTGTGAAGTTTTTGGGGAAAAGTACCTGAGATCTCCAAGTGAAGAAGACATTGCTAGGTTACTTGCAATAGGGGAGGAAAGAGGATTTCCCGGTATGTTAGGGAGCATAGATTGCATGCACTGGGGGTGGAAAAATTGCCCCAAAAAATGGCATGGCATGTTTAAAGGCCATGTGAGCGAGCCCACTATGATCTTGGAAGCAGTTGCTTCACAAGATCTTTGGATTTGGCATGCTTATTTTGGTTTACCAGGGTCTCTGAATGATATAAATGTTCTTCAACGTTCTCCAGTTTTTACAAAGCTAGCCGAAGGCCAAACTCCTCCAGTGAATTATAGCATCAATGGCCATCAGTACACAATGGGGTATTACCTTGCAGATGGTATCTATCCACGGTGGGCAACATTTGTGAAGAGCATACCAGCTCCAACTAGCAGAAAGCATAAAACTTTTGCCAAGAAGCAAGAGGGGGCTAGGAAAGATGTGGAACGAGCCTTTGGAGTTCTGCAATCCCGTTTTGCCATTGTTCGTGGACCTGCTAAAGGATGGAAACGTAAAGAAATCACTGATGTCATGAAAGCTTGTGTCATAATGCACAATATGATAGTTGAAGAGGAGCGACAAACTGGTCGGCAAAGCTGCACTTTTGAGGCAATGGGAGAAAGAGTCACAGTCTCTCGTACTCATGCGGAAGAACTGAGCTCTTTTATTCAGATGACTCACCGGATTAGAAATTTCGATGAACATGATCAGCTTAAACTTGATCTAATTGACCATGTGTGGCAAAAGTTTGGAAACGAGTGATGTCCTAGTTATAAGTTTGTAATCCATTTCTTTTCATCCAGTTTTAATTTATGCAATGAGTGATGTAATCCATGTTTTTGTAATGCAGCTATCAAAAAAAATATTTATGCAATGAGTGATGTAATCCATGTCCTCAACTAGCAGAAAGCAGTAAATAGTTCTTACAGCTACAACATATAGCTCACATTACCCTAGGCCGCGAGCAAGGATCTCCTTCTGCTTATCTTGGTAGAACTGCTTTTGCACATCAGTCATACCACTAGTGTCGATGAGCATGACCCTCTCATCTAATTCAAACTGTCTCCATGCATCCTCCCTCTCATTTCGTGCATCTTCATTCTTTTTGAGTGCAATCTCCTCTTTTCGCAATTCCAATTGATGTGCGTAGCGAGCATTTCTTGCCGCCTCTTTGATCTCATCCTTCTCTAGCTTTGCTGCCCACACAGTTTCTAATGACAGCTTGCAAGCACTGTCATCAGCTTTACCTCTCTTATCCTTCTTCACACCATCAGGTCTTTTCTCATGTTCAAGAGCATCAGTACGTATCGAGGTAGCATCAGTACGTACCGAGGATGCATCAGCCGGATCATTGGTGGCTGTGCCCGGACTTGCATCAATGGTCTTCTTTTGTTTCTTAAGAGAAGTTTCAACTTCTCTTGTCTGCCACTTTGGATACTTCGAAAACTCTACATAGCAATGCATCAGTGTGAAAGGCTTCTTTTTTTTAAGATCCATTTCCTTGAACAAAATGTGTGCATCGTTTGTCTGCACATATAAATATGTTGTTAAAATAAGCACAACACATATAAAATATTGCACATCACATATAGAATTACAAGAAAGGCGCATACCTTTTCTTCTATAGTCCTTCCACTTTCTTGCCTATTTAAAATCTGCTGAAGGCAACCACAAAATTTAGAGGTCTCTCTGTTAATTGTTGTGTAACGGCAATTGATTGCATTAGCATTACGCTCCGGCCATGATGATTCCTTGTGTGTGTTGTAGTACTCTGAAATTCTATCCCAATAAGCATCTCGGTTTTGATCTGTCCCAACAATATCCAAACTTGTATTTGCCCATGCTGCTATGAGAACCTTGTCCTCATCACTAGACCAATTTTTTTTGTTGGATTTTCCTTTCTCTGTTATTGCAGAACGATGCTGAGTTGATGGAGTTGCCTGCTCTCCAATTGGACTATCTGGTTGTGTTTGTGTGTAACCAAAACCAATGGTGTCCAAAAAGCTTTGGTCACCATCCATCTGCAAGCAACCAATGCACGGCTATTTTAGACCACAATCTGACATCAAATTGACATGGCCAAGCAACAATTTGCAATAGACAAATACCAAATATCAACACCAGATGGATAAAGCATTGCAATTTCCTGCTTTTCCCCACCCACTCGGCCTCACTGCTTCGATTCCGACGCTGCCTCTCCCCTGCCCGTCGACCTCTCTCCTCTCCCCAGGCCGCAGGCCGCCGGCCTCCCCAGCCCGTCGACCTCCTACCTCTCCCCAGGCCGCAGCTAGCGCCGCCCGCACCCCGCACTCCGCCGCCCGCATCCCGCACCCCGCCGCCCGCACAGCGTCGCCCGCATCCCGCACCCCGCCGCCCGCCGCCCGCATCTCGCACAACGTCGCCCGCAGCCCGCACAGCCTCCCCACGCGGCCGACCTCCCGCCGCCGCCAGATCTAGCTGCAGGGCGTGCGGCCCCCCGTCCCCGCCCTCCCGCTCGTGAGCAAGGCCGGAGAGGAAGAAATTGTTACCTTGGGCGACGGCCGGAGAAGAAACACGATGGCGACCTGGGGGCGAGCTCCTCCGATCCTTCCTCCGGGCGGGCGCGGGACGAAGCAGCGGTCTTCTTTTCGCGAGCTCACGAGCGTGGCTTGCTCGTGTATATTTCCACGCCTCGTACCGTCGTGGCCTGGGCGTGGATGTTTACACGCCCTTTTACACGAGTCGCTGGGAGCAGTTTTTTAGTTCGCATCGTGTATATTTGCTATACACGTCCATATAGATGATCCACTAGAGATGCTCTTAAAAACAACAGCCGTATTTTGGGTGAAAACCGACTAAAAGACAAAAGAGGCCCACTCAGCCCGCGCATCAGGGAAGCTGTGCCTATTTGACGCACACGGGTGGCACATAGGAGCTCTCATGATACGGCCCACTAAAAGAAGTACCTAGCTGATACGGTCCATCTGGATTCCCACACGGAGTCGGTTCGTGGAGACCGCTTATTTATACGCCACAAACGCCGGTTCTCATCGTCCACACAAACAACGCAAGGTCCGGATCTCATCCCCTTCATCACTGTAAAAAGGAAGAGGAGTCCCGATCCCCTTTTCAGAAGGATGGCTTCGCTGTTGCTAAGATCTGCCGCAGGCCGCGTTCTTCGGCGATCAATCCCGCTAGGCTTCTACCGTCGGGGCCCAGGCCGGTTCCTCTCCGGTGGTGCTGAGAGGATCGAATCCCGGGTAATCCCATCTTTCCTCCTCCCTAATTTACTCCCCATGTTCTGTCTTGCTCTAGGGTTTCATTGATTCGCGAAATTAGTTGTTACTTCCTTTGTAAAGAAATATAAGACCGTTTACATCATTAAAATAGTGATCTAAATGTTCTTATATTTCTCTAGAGGGATTACATGTGATCTACCTATGCGTTGTTGCCAAAAATAGGTGTTAAAGATACCTCCTATCAGCACGCTGCAGAAATTTCTTAATGTCTGGCGACATATGCCAATCTCTTCGTCCTCCTGATTATTTCTTTGTTGTTCGGATCTAGCCGAATCAACTTCTTAAGCTGTGAAATATTTGCAAACAATTACTTTAATTTTATATAGTATATGAAAGTTTAATACTTACACTTGTCTACAGCATTTTTGCTCAAACTACAAACTATCCCGCGAGGACCGTCTCGAGATGGCATTAGAGAAGTTTGACAAGCACTTGCGTAAGGCACATGAAGAAACTCTAAGTTTGCTGGAACAGGAAAAACGGTAAGTGAATTCATTATCTGTAGTTTTATGTTCCGTAATCTGGATCTTTTGGACAAAATTATCTGTACTTTTGAGTATTTTTTTGTCATTTGAATTTGAATTTGTTTTGTTTTAATTTGCAGTTTCCAACGACAAGAGCAACGACAAAAGGTGTTATCGTATTTCTTAGTTCCTGCTGCTGCTGCGTTTTTTATATTTGGTCCAGACAAGAAGGAAAAACTCGAGGAGGTCACTGAAACCTCTACTTAGCGAACTTTGTGGCGTATATATCATTATCATCCATGCAAAGTTTGTGGCGGAGCGTTTGGCTGTATTTGTATCTTGAACTATGTTCTTATGTAGAGTTAATAATTGTGAGCTTGCTGTGAGTTTTAAGTGCCAGCAGTACTAGAAAGGGACAAGCTGTGTAGTCGCATCACTAGCCAGGTGATGAAATGTATCCAGAGTGGCAAAGCTAGAAGATACTTTCTCCATCCCACAATGTAAGACTTTTTTGACACTATTAGTGAGTAGTTCATTTGTAGTGGCAAAATTACGGAAACAATCCCCACTGTCTGTTCCTCAGCTGTCTGTTACTGCCCCCCGCCAAAAGAAAAAAAACGCACCCCCTGCGTGCATCCATCCCTCCCTCCCCACCAAACAGAGATATTTCTGTCAAAACAACACAGCACACAAAAACACCCCTCCTCCATCCCAAGAAACACAACAAAAGGAAGCCAAAAGAGAGCAAAAATCTGGCAATAAGACTCCGTCACAAACTTCTAAAACCCTGCATTTACCTGTATATGTGAAGGAGCGGGCAACAAAACAGGTTAAACACTTCTAAATTGTTCCTGTGTTTCGCAAATTTATGTTTGCATGATCCCCCACTACAACACATAAAAAAACTTGCTTTTGGATCTTGTTTCTTATTCATATTCTTGCCTCCCCATCTGCTGATTCACTCGGTGTTGCCGATGCCTGCTAATTCAACTCTGTTTGTGTTGCTTTTAATTCCTTGTGCCTGGACCTGGGCCCTGCGATAAGAAAAAGAGAAGTGTTTATTGAAAGGAGAAGTACTAGGTCCTGTAGTTCATAAGAAAAAAGCTAGGTCTGTTCAACAAATTATGTAGGCAAAAATATGTAGCTGATGAATTAAAAGAGTTGGGTCACAGAAAACCTATTTTTTCACCAAACAAGCTGGCAAAAAAATATCCAACAGGTATTCTTGAGAGCATTGGGAGAAAAAATGTTGCTTACAAAAAATTGTTGATTCAATCATGGTACATGCAACTACAGAAATTTTGAGCAAAAAGTTGCTCATAAACCATGCCCCCGTGTTGAAACATTGGGAGAATCTGTTGGTTCTGTATGTCGTTTCAATCATGGTGCATGCAACTACTGAATATGAACCAAAAAAGCAAAAGTGCCATTGTGATCCCTAGCACCAGTGATCTCGTTATCTGTACCGCCCAATTCTGTGATGCACACAACCAGTTGTATAGGCCCAGCTTCAATTTATGTACTTCATATTTTATTATGGCCCACTAGTCAGGTGGCATGCCCGACACGGATCAGGAAGAGTCAGACGATATGAGCCGTCTCGACTCATATTTTATACTACCCCCCCCCCCCCCCCCCCCATGTAGGCCAAATTCACTGTTTTGACCCCTTTTCAAAACTTCAGCAAGATCTGGCCCCACTTTTCAAAAAATTCGGGATCTGACACTTTTCCTACCGCCAAGCTCCCTGGCGGTAGCGTAATGCACCCTACTGCCATACTCCCAGGTGGTAGGGTAACGGTCGTCAGTGTCGCGGACGTGGAAAAGGGACCTACCGCCAGGCCCCTGGCGGTAGGGTCCTGAAGTGGATAAGTGGTTGCGGGTGGGGGTGTACCCCGACCCAACCCTTTCAACCCCACACACAGCCCCTCCTTGAGCACAACCCCTCTTCCACCTCTCTCCCTCACACAAGGCCCTCTCAAATCTCTCTCAGGGTACCTCTCTCACCCCCCCCCCCCCCCCCCTCATTTTGGTTGGTTGGAATAATCTATTTTGGTTGCATTGCTCACATAGTTGCAAACCCTAGTTCTTGCTCTTATTGTGGTGAAATCAATGTATATGATGCATTTTAGAGTTATGTTTGTGCTTGACAATGTATTGTGTGCCTAACATTGTTGGGGGTACCAAGATCTAGTGTTAGGGTCAGTGGTTTTGTTAGGGCTAGGGCTAGGGTTAAGGTTATGGTTATGCTATGATGACGGTAAAAAGTACTCCTCAAATTGTAGGATGGCATCGATTATCTTCTTTGAGTCTTCTACTGAGGCGGCGGCGGCGAAGCATGAACACATAGTCATTGTGGAAGCAATGCAGCCGCGGGTTGACACCGTCGATAAGTTGAATGCTGCTTCAAGGGACTTTCCAAAGTACTATTTCTCCGAGTGCCCTTGAAAGGTGTTTGAAGATAAAGAGAAAGAGATACACGATCTCAAGATGAACGAAAAACTTTGTAGACGTGATCTTGCAAGGTAAATTGAATTGTGCGCAACAAGAGAAGAATTGACTCAGCTGGACTTGGATATCCCTGTGCGGGTCATTGGCTGGGTAATTAAGCAAGGATCGTCGCCGGTACCAAGGCAGGCTTCTCACTTGGCTTGGGTCCTTGAAAGAACGGATGACGCTTCTTGCAACCCGGGACCGTACGACAAAGTTATTGTGTTGAAGCTAGTGCCAGAGTGTAGTGGGAGTTATGCACGCATGAAAAATAAAAAGGGTTGAAGTCCATGAGCTTCTCTTGGGGAAATTCCCATATTGCTTGACCTCCGTGATGTTGTAGTGTCATTTGAACTATAATGGCATGACCCATTATCAGTTTTTATATGTACTGGGAAATGGTTCAGATCAGATGGACGATCCTGCGCGAGCATCCGCCGCCTCTCCCGTGCAACGTGTGTCTTGCATGGGCCCGTCCAACACTATTTGTAGGGAGTAGTTCCCTTCATCCTTATCTCACGCACACCAACCGCTCAACTTTCCCTTTCTTCCATGGCTTGTTAACTCTCTCAAGCCTTCTCTCAATCTGTCACCCAAATCTCCTCGCTAGAGGATTTTTTTTGCAGCCACTGCGTGTTGTTGCAAGAAGCACGAGCGCCGCGTGGATTGTGATGGGAAGGGGACAACAAATGCTTTAGGGGAGTTGTGGCCACGCGAGGTGCTATTTGGGGATCGATTCATGATGCGAAGGACCGCCGCCGTGGTGGTTCAGGGAACCGGCCGCATGCGAGACCTCTTACATGTCGTCCCTGACCATCACCGACCACACGAACGGCGACGGTGTTGTCAGCAACAGTGGCGGTGTTTCTGAAACATCATCTTTGTTGCAATTTTTCTACAACATACTCAGTGTTGCAAAACTTCCTTCTTCAATAACATGGAAAAAAAATCTGCAATAAAGATCTCTGTTCCAAAATTTTCTGCAACAAGGGTAGTGTTGCAATAATGGAGGGCGCTGCCGGTTGCAAAAAAAATCTGCAACAAGGCTTGTGTTGCAATAATGGAAGGCGCCGCTGGCCACTCGATGCGCCAAATTCGATGGCTGGTGAGCCGGCTGATCTTTTAAAAAGATCAGCTGGCGGACGCGTAGCATCCCCCATATGTACTTTAGTTGAACTCCGTATGTGTTATGTAATCTTTTTCATTTGAGCTCCATCAGAACTTCGTGTCGTATGTCATTTGAAGTAAGCTATGTTGTGTGTTTGTTGTATCTCATTTGACGTGAGCTATGTTGTGTGTTTGTTGTATGCCTTTTGAAGTAAGTTATGTTTTGTGGTTATTGTATGTCATTTGAATTAAGTTATGTTTTGTATTCTATATATCACTCACTTTATAAAAATGTAATACTCATGTAGGATGGAAAACAAGGGGATCTTGAAGAAAGCATATGAGACGATTGAAGAAAACCGACGTCATCATATGATGAGTGAGGTTAAAAAAATGGATTAAGAGCTTTGAAGAGGTGAACGCAGCTATGAGGGATTTCAATGCGTATCACTTCTGTGAGTACCCTCCAAAGCTCGTCAAAGAAAAAGAGAAGGTACTTAATGGGATGTAGAAGAAGGAAGATGATTGTAGACACTCTTTGGCAATGGAGATAGTGTTCTCCATCAGCATTGATGAATTCCCCAAGTTGGACTTGACAAGGCATGGACAGGTCATTGGATGGGAAATCAAACGTCAGAGAGACCGAGCCGACATGCTCGATGGGCCTGGTTTCGTGAGGTAGAGGGTGTGATGATCCATTGGGCGGGATCCAACGATATTCGATTGAGGCCTAATCTAGAGCGTGATTCATAGATTCAACGTATTAGACTTATCAGGGGCTATCTTCCATGAGGCAACACTTATGCTTTGAACAGTTTCAACTCCGTTATGTATGTCATTTGAACTAATGCTTCTTGTATGTCATTTGAACTAGTGGATGCTCTGTGTCATTTGAACTAGTGCATGTCGTTTGTTGATGTATTAAATTATGCATGTCATTCGAACTAGTGGATGTCGTTTGTTAATGTATTAAATTATGCATGTCATTTGAACTAGTGGATGTCATTTGTTGATGTATTAAATTATGTATGTCATTTGTATGTCTAGGGAAGATTACTACTAGTGGGGTAGAAGACAACAGCAACAATAGAACATTGGACTAAATTGATGCTACCCTACCACCAGGGTCCATGGCGATAAGGTAGACAACCCTACCACAAACCACAGTACTCGTAGAACGCGTCAAAAAATGGATTCTACCCTACTGTTGGGTCCTTGGTGGTAGGATATACAACCCTACCAAAAACAAAACTTTTAGACCACTACACCGTGTCGAAAAATGGATGCTACCCTACCATCAGGATCCTTGGAGGTAGGGTAGATAACCCTACCGAAAAATGGATGCTACCCTACCGTCGGGGTCCTTGGCGGTAGGGTAGCCATCCCTACCGAAAAATAGAAAAGTTTTTAGACCACAACACCGCGTTGAAAATTGGATGCTACCCTACCGCCAAGGACCCCGGCAGTAGGGTATTGGAAAAGTTTCTCCCCTTAGCCATAGTCATCAAATGTGAGCATGACCAATGATACTTATGAGGCCTCTCGCATGCACACCACTGGGTTTTTAGGTGCACCTCGTACGCAACACCACCGCACGTCACACCATCCCGTGTTGTGCCACCTGCCTCGTTGACTTGGTAGATCATTTCTTTGTCATTGAATCTAATGATTTGTTGATGCGAAGACTTACCCGTTTGAAATCTCAGCCAATCATCAACCTTGACGGGATAGTCTTTCTTTTCACCTATCTATTTGGCGGTGGTTTAGGGATGTTTAAGGAAATACTCGTTAAACTTCAAGAAAGTATATTTCACTATTGCAGTCGCCGACAATGAACGGACACCCTTGAGCACATTGTTAAAGCATTCGACCATGTTGCTCGTCATGTCGTCGTATCTCCAACCTCCTTCATCGGAAGCGCATGACCACTTATGCTTCTCCTCAAAATTCCTTGCCAAGAATTATCTCCCCCTTTGTTCTTCTCCAATGCATTGACGAGTTTTTCATAACAGGTCTTGAATACATTGGTGGAGAATGACATGCAAACATGGGTAAGGTCTTTGCAAAACTCCTTGCTCTTGCATGCCCGGTAAAAGTTTGCCACGAAATTCCTCATGCACTGATACGTCTCCAACGTATCTATAATTTTTTATTGTTTCATGCTATTATATTACCAATCCTAGCTACTTTATATGCAATTTTATATCATTTTTGGGACTAACCTATTAACCTAGTGCCTAGTGCCAGTTGCTGTTTTTTGCTTGTTTTTGGCTTTTCAGAAAATCAGTACAAAACGAAGTTCAAACATGATGAAACTTTATGGTGATTTTTTCTGGACCAGAAGGGACCCTAGAAGGTTCGGAAGAGCCACAAGCTCACAGGGTGCGCGCCACCTGAGCCCGTGGGTCCCACGCAGCTCTGTTTGACCTATTTCCAACTCCATAAATTCCCATAAATCCCCAAACCAACAGAGAGCCAACCGAAACAATTTTTCCACCGCCGCAATCATTTGTTCTTCTGCGATCCCATCTGAAGGCCTTTTTCGGTACTCTGCCGGAGGAGGAATCGATCACGAAGGGCTTCTACATCATTCTTATCGCACCTCCAATGATGTGTGAGTAGTTTACAACAGACCTACGGGTCCATAGTGATTAGCTAGATGGCTTCTTATCTCTCTCGGATCTTCAATACAATATTCTCCTTGGAGTTCTATTCGATGTAATCTTCTTTCGCAGTGTGTTTGTTGGGATCCAATGAATTGTGGGTTTAAGATCAGATTATTCATTGTAAGTAATTGACTCTTTGCTGAACTTTATTATGCATGATTGTTATAGCTTTGTATTTCTCTCTGATCTATCCGTTTGGTTTGGACAACTAGATTGATTTATCTTCAGCGGGAGAGGTGCTTTGTAGTGGGTCCAATCTTGCGGTGTCCTCGCCTCGTGACAGAAGGGGTAGCGAGGCACGTATTTGTATTGTGGCTACTAAGGGTAAAATGACGGGGTTTAATCATATTGGTTGGTTTTATTCCGTCTACATTATGTCATCATACTTTATGCATTACTATGTTTGTTATGAACTTAATACGTAGAGAGGCAAGCATGGAAGCGCTCTTGAAGTGGAGTAATAGTAGTAGATGCAGAATCGTTTCGGTCTACTTGTCATGGACGTAATTCCTATATACATGATCGTTGCCACGAATAACATCATAACTATGCGCTTTTCTATCAATTGTCCAACAGTAATTTGTTTATCCACCGTATGCTATCTTTTCGAGAGAGAAACCTATAGTGAAAACTATGTCCCCCGGGTCTACCTTTATCATATTACAAAAACCAAAAATACCTTGCTGCAATTTATTATCTTTTATTTCACTTTGCAATTTATTTATCTACCATTATCAAATTTAATCCTTGCAAGTAACGAGTTCAAGGGGATTGATAACCCTCTTGTCCGCGTTGGGTGCAAGTATTTGCTCTTGTGTGTGTAGGTGCTTCTTACTAGGATTTGTGTGGTTCTCCTATTGGTTCGATAACCTTGGTTCTCACTAAGGGAAATACTGACCGCTACTATATTGCTTCACCCTTCCTCTTCGGGGAAAATCTCAATGCAGCTCACAAGTAGCAGAAAGAATTTGTGGCGCCATTGCCGAGGAGACATCATCAAATACCTATAGGCCCCTTCACACAAATTATCATTTACTTGCTCTACTTTTTATTTGCCTTTATTTGATTTTATTAGTCTCGTTATAAAAAAATCAAAAACACAAAAATATTTTATTTTGTTAGTTTGCTTGTTTGCGTGCTTTGCCACTATGGCTTGTTCTTCGCTTGTTACTTGTACTCCTGAAAATTAAGTGCTTAATTTTAAACAAAGGGGAGGAGAAAATTTAAAAGATGCTTGACATAGGATGTGCGATGCTCAAAATAGATCAACTCGTAAGCAATCCACTACCATTCTTCTTCGCAAGTTTTATGTGGTTGTTACTACTTGGTATAGATTTGTGCTTGACACAATTCCGGAGGAAATTTTCTAAGTAGGCACCCTTGGGATGCTTTCAATGCTATGGGATTTAGTAGGATCACCACCTATTACTATTAATGAAACGACATTTACTTTGGAAAATGTTATGCGAAGGTTAGAAGCTATAGAGAATAAAATGCCTACTATTGAACATATTGAAAATCTAGACAAGAAAGTCCATAATAAAATTAACCAATTTGAAAAGTAGGAACCACATTAAAGATGCTAAAGGAAAAAAAAAGAACCAATAATCAGTGAGAGAGTAGAACAAAGTCCTGCTAGAATTGATAAATTGGAAGAAATCATTAATAATTTGGGTTCGGCCCTTTCCTCTGTTAAAACTATTGAAAGGATTCCTACAAATAAAAATTATAAGCTTCCTAAAAATAAGGGTGCCTCATCTAGCAAAGAGAAAGATGATCTTAAAATTATTAGCGCGCATCCCAACTTCATTGATATGATAAAGGAACCTGTTACTGAAAATAAATTCCTCAATTTTGTTCCTAGGAGTGTTATTTTTAAGAATATGCTTGTCAAACCTCCTAGAAAGCATGGATGTATAATCGAGGAGTTGGATTTGAAGGATGACAATACTTGAAAGCAATGCATTATGCCTAGCTAGGGGCATAAAACAATAGCGCTTGTTGGGAGGCAACCCAATAGTTATCTTAATTTTTTGCTTTTTATTTCTGTTCTTGTGTGATGACATGATTATTGCTACTGTAATGATTGTGTTTTAATCTTTTAGTTAGTGTTTGTGCCAATTAAAGCTTTGGGATGATTTGGATAATAGTTGACTTGATTATGTGAAAAAGCAGAAACTTTTGCGCCCAGTGCTGGAATTTCCATAATTTGCTGGACGTGATAAATTCTAAAAAATTTACACATGATTGATGTACAAATTTCCCGCGTTGTCCTAATTTTTCAGATTTTTTGGAATTACAAAAGTATAATTTTTGTTCAGATCATTACAGACTGTTCTATTTTAGATATAAGGGAGGAACACCTTCAAGTTTTCAGTTTTGAGCGAGCCGGATCTCACATTCTTGGTGGAAAATTTTGCAAAGTTTATCTACTCCAGGTTATTCATAGAAGGCTCGGAAAACCAGCTCAACATCTTATGGACTTTTGAACTCCCAAATATTTCTATCAAGCAGAAGCACTGGAAGCCGGCTCAACGTCATATGGATTATTTTTCACAATATTTATCTATGAGGAACTAGTGTCAAGAAAGTTGATTGTGAAGCCAGCCTTTTTGATATGACAAAGAGACCCGGAAATTCTGGGAGGCAGTTCATTGAATAAACCGGCCATTTATGCAAGATGGTCCCTTAAATATATCAGTTATTCTTATTCAGGAGCTTAGCATGAATAAATTCAAGCTAAACTGGGGGCTAATGTTGGGGATATTCCCCACGGTTATGACCCGGTCATAGTTTGACCCGGCCAAGAGCCAGGAGGCTCTATGGGTCATCTCATATTCTGGGTTATGGCGAGACAACAAGGAGAGACCAAGGGCCCAGGGCGAGACCCGGTAGGAGGCCGGCTTAATGGGAGCCCAATGGGTCGGCTCACGGAGAAGATCCAAGAAGAGGAAAAGTTCCCTGACAAGGGAAGCAAGACCTGGCAAGAGAAGCAAGACCAAAACTAGTATCCGGCTTGTAATAGAAAATAGACTAGTCCTAATCCTATTAGGACTCTACATGTAAGCCGACCCCTTCAACTTATATAAGGAGGGGCAGGGCACCCCAAGAGGGACAAGTTTAGAGAGATAGACAAGTCAATAGGTCTCGAGATAGAGGTAGCGAAACACCGCCCTTGTAATCAAGATCATCATCATCATCAATATCAATCAAGCAGGATGTAGGCTTTTACCTCCACCGCGAGGGGCGTAACCTGGGTAAAAGACGTGTCTCTCAATTCTGACCAACCCCGATAAGCCTCCACCTAGTTGCGTTGGCCTCACGACTAAGTCCTTTCACGAGGACATCTGTTGTGACAAAACCATGACAGATTCTGTTTTTATTGCATAGTGTGCTTATTTTAATGATGCTATGGATTATATCGGGGGGTATAAGTCATGGAGAAGATAGAATATTGTAGGTATGATGCAAGATTAATTATGAATGAGTTTACAATAGTACCTAAAGTTTATGATTTGTTTATTATACTAACGGATCTCACGAAGTTCCTGTTGAGTTTTGTGTGCTGAAGTTTTCAAGTTTTGGGTGAGATCACGATGGATGAAGTAATAAGGAGCGGCAAGACCCTAAGGTTGGGATGCCCAAGGCACCCCAAGGTAATATTCAAGGAAGACCCAAGCGTCTAAGCTTGGGGATGCCCTGGATGGCATCCCCTTTTTCGTCTACAATTCATCGGTATGTTACTTGGAGCTATATTTTTATTCATAACATGATATGAGTTTTACTTGGAGCGTCTTGTGCCATAGTTTTATCTTTTTTGCTTTTTAGTTTGCCACAATCATTTTTTGCTAGACACACCTTTTGAGAGAGACACACATTCATTATAATTTGATAGAATACTCTATGAGCTTCACTTATATCTTTTGAGCTATGTAGTTGCTCTTGTGCTTCACTTATATTTGTTAGAGTACGGCGGTGGTTATATTTTATAGAAATGATTGCACACTCTTGCTTCACTTAATCTTTTGAGAGTCTATTAAATAGGAAGTGGTAATGAGCACGGGTTATAAGAGTAGTCCAAAAAGGGCAGGTATTAAAGAGTGGTATAATAAAAACTTTCATGTAGATCACTAAATATGGAACGTATGTTTTAATTATATTGATGTCGTAATATGAAAGGGTACTGGTCCATGATCATTGGTTAGTAGAAATATCGATATTGAAGCTTGTTATTA
This sequence comes from Thinopyrum elongatum, assembly GCA_011799875.1. NCBI lineage: Eukaryota > Viridiplantae > Streptophyta > Magnoliopsida > Poales > Poaceae > Thinopyrum > Thinopyrum elongatum. Next base: position 491,959,966 of record CM022302.1, on the reverse strand, counting down.
ACTACTTGTTTAAGTGTCTGACATGGCATGGTGGGGATGTTTGAGCATTTTTATGTCTGATTGAAATCCTTGAGTGTTATCTAAATTGGGGGTGCGCGATGGTTAACTCCTACCAACCTGCTCCCTAGGGACATGCGGGTAGTACTTTTCTTCGAGGGCTAATAAAAAATTCACAATAAGTATATGAGTTCATTATGATTGATGTGAGTTCATGGACAATTACGCACTTCCACCTTTCTGCAATTTGCTAGCCTCTTTGGTACCGTGCATTGCCCCTTTCACCTCGAGAGTTGGTGCAAATTTTGCAAGTGCATCCAAACCCTGTGATATGATATGCTCTATCACACATAAGCCTCCTTATATCTTCCCCAAAACAGCCACCCTACCTACCTATCATGGCATTTCCATAGCCATTCCGAGATATATTACCATGCAACTTCCACCATTCCGTCTTATGACACGTGTGTTCATCATCATATTGCTTTGCATGATCATATAGAGTTGACATGATATTTGTGGCAAAGCCACCGTTCATCATTGTTATACATGTTGCTATAGATCATTTCACATCCTGGTACACTGCCATAGGCATTCATACAGAGTCATGTTGTTTCAGCATATCGAGTTGTAATATCGAGTTGTAAGTAAATAAAAGTGTGATGATCAGCATTGTTAGAGCATTGTCCTAGTGAGTTAAAGAATGATGGAGTCAATGAGTCCCCCACAAGTCGGGATGAGCCTCTTGACTTAAAAAAAGAGGCAAACAAGCCCAACAAAAAAATGAGAGAAAAAGAGAGAAGGGGCAATACTACTATCCTTTTACCACACGTGTGCTTGAGAGTAGCACCATGTTCTTCATATAGAGAGTCTCCTAAGTTATCACTTTCATATACTAGTGGGAATTTTTTATTATAGAACTTGGCTTGTATATTCCGATGATGGGCTTCCTCAAATGCACAAGGTCTTCATGACCAAGCAAGTTGGATGCACACTGTGACACCCCCGGCCCGATCGTGCACTAATCATACACGCAAATGCACACGATCAAGCCTAAGGACTCACAGGAAGATATCACAACACAACTCTAAAACATAAATAAAGTCATACAAGCTTTATATTACAAGCCAGGGGCCTCGAGGGCTCGAATACATAAGCTTGCGAACAAGCGTCAGCGGAAGCATCAGATATCTGAGTACAGATATGAAATAGAAACAAAAAGGCCTTTAGAACGGCGGGGCAAAATAAAACACTACGATCGAAAGGCGAAGGCCTCCTGCCTGGGACCCTCCGATCCTACTCCTGGTCGTCAGTCAACTCGTAGTAGTATCCATCCTCTGGGTAGTAGTAGTAGCGATCGTCGGCAGGGCAGCTGTCTCAGGGGCTCCGTCCTCTGGTCACGTCAAACTGATATGGGGAGAAAAGGAAAACAAAGCAACCGTGAGTACTCTGAAGTACTCAGCAAGCAAGGATCTACACTACATATGCAACATTATCAAGGGGAGGCTGTATATGTGGACTGGGCTGCAGAAATGCCAGAATAGAGAGAAGGCCTAGTCCTATCGAAGACTAGCATCTTCAGCGGTCTTGCAGCAGTAGAAGAGAGTAGAACAATACCATATAATGTAGTAGTAATAATATCAACCTCACCCAGAGATCCTTTCTCGACTCCCTGCGAGAAAGCAATCCCAGAGCCATACATTCATCAACCTCGTCCTGAGATCCCTTCTCGACTCCCTGCGAGAAGCAATCCCAGAGCCATACATACAGGTCTCATCACAGGTATCCAGTTCTAAATTGTATCAATCAGGATACAACTCCGAGTGTCCTTTACCGTAGGACCGGCTATCGATAGAAGTGTTCTTCCCTGCAGGGGTGCACCAACTTACCCAACACGCTCGATTAACTTCGGCCGGACACACTTTCCTGGGTCATGCCCGGCCTCGGCCAAACGACACATCGCAACCCTACCTACAGCTCAGCAGAGAGGTCCCCGCCGGTCTACATCCTAAGCGCAAGGGGGTCTTGGCCATCGCCCCTCGCCCTCCGGGTCGTTGCGTACATGGCCCAGATCCAAGCACCACCGAAATGGCGCCAATCACTCCATGCCGCACTGCTGAACTGGACGTCTGACAGAGCTTTCGGCTGATGCATACGATGCAGAACGCCCATACTATGCCCACGTGATGGTTAGTGCTATCAGACCAGAGGTCTGCTCGGATCAAATATCCAAATCGTTAGGACTAGGGCTTGCGGTAACGAGCAGAGACTCACGAAAGATGTGACCCCGTCGCCCCGTCTCGAGGACTGGCGGCAAGGGTTAAGAATGCCCGGCCGCGCCTCGTATTCACCACTCGGGCACCACACTGGCAACCCGCCTTCACATCACACGCGGGTACCCCTCAGGGTCGACCCGCCTTTCCAAGTAACATTGTAAGGTCCAAGTATCCGTGTGTCCATAACATCAGGGAATCCGAGGTATCACCCTCATTGAATTCCCACTCGATGTATCCGTCAAGGTGAACTAGGAGGGATCACCCTCACTGGGTCCACACTTGAGGTGTTGTAGGACAGCGTCGTTATCGGAAGCGGTGAAGGAGGAATCACCCTCGATGACCACGACCGAATAGCTACTCTACAGAGTTAACATCAGAAGTGCTACAAGAGGTTTCACCCTCGGCACTCGATAGTAACGCTGCAGTGTCGTTACAACTAAGGGGGGGTGATGTGCGGTGTCGGGTCCTGGTCTTCAATCCCATTGATCGGGTCTTCTGATGATCCAGCGCGGCAGTCGGGATAAGTGGGGTCACTGATAGGTCTCTACCCAGCCTAGACTAAACAGTTTAGGATATGTAGGTAATTATCAACAGTAGGTTACAATGAACAGGCTATGCATCAGAATAGGTAAAGCAGCAGCAGCAGTAATTCTAATGCAAGCATGAGAAATTTAGAATGGGCGATATCGGTATGCTCAAGGGAGGGGCTTGCCTGGTTGCTCGGCGGCAAGGGCAAGGTCGTCTATGGTGTCTTCGGGATCCGGAGCTGCGTCGGTCTCGGGGACGACGTCGGGGTCGGGGGCTATCGAGAGAGAAGAGGGGGAGGAAACAGTATAAATATATAGCAAACATGAGCATGACAAATACGATACACGGTGCTAGGGGTAGTCTAACGCAGCATCACACGTAACAGACGGAGCGGGAGAATATCTGACGATATTTCCCGGGTCTTTAGAATTATCGGACAGAGGATAAGAGGGGAACGGTTGCAAGTTCGGATAGTTAGGGACGCGTGACGGGCGAACGGACCGCGTATTCAGATTCGTCTCGTCGTTCTGAGCAACTTTCATGTACAAAGTATTTTCATCTGAGCTACGGATTATTTTATATGATTTTCTAAAGTTTTTATTAATTTCTGGAATTTAATTAATTATTTAAATTAACATTATCCGAAACAGTGTCTTGCTGACGTCAGCATGACGTCAGCATGACGTCAGGACCAGTGGGTCCCACCTGTCATAGGCTGTTAGGTTAATTAGTGATTAACTAATTAATTTACTGTTTAATTAACACTAACTACTTAATTAGATTAACCTAATCAGGATTAATTAACTTAATTAATCAACTAATTAATTATTTAATTAATTAATTATTTTTATTTATTTTAAAAAAAAAATTACATTTTCTTTTAATTCGTTTTAGGGGCTGGGCCCCATCTGTCATTGCCTCAGGGGGGGCAGGGCCCACCGGTCAGTGGCACGTGGCCACGGGCGCGGGTGACGGGCGCGCGGGCTCGCGGCGGAGCGCGGCGACGAGCCGCACAGCGGCAGCGCGGTGCGTGGGCGCGGGCTCGCGCGTGCGCGCGCGCGGCGAACGGTGGGCGGCTCGGGGCGGAGCAGGGGACGAGGCGACGGGGAAGGGTGAGGCCGTGCGCGAGCGGGACTGGCGGCGACGTGCGGGCGCGGCGTCAGGGAGAGAGGAGAGGAGAGGGGCGCGGCTCACAGGGGGCTGGACGGGGATGATGGCGAGGCGAGGAAGCGACGGCGACGATGCGGCCGAGTCGGCGACGGCGTCGGGCAGCGGCGACGGGTGCGAGCGCTCGCTGAGGCGATTCGGGGAGGAGACGGGGAGGCGAGGTCCCGGCGACGGAGACGAGGTGGCGACGCGTTTCCACGCGCGGCGAGGTGCTCGGGCGCGAGGCGCGGTGAGGCGCGGGGCTGCGAGCGTGGCAAGGAGGAGGAGGCGGCTGGCGGCGGGGCAGGCAGGCCGCGATGGCGTCGGAGAAGGCCGGCCGGCGACGCGCCAAGGCGGCGCGGGCGACGGGGTTCGATCCCGATCCAGAATTTCTGGATCGGGGGGGGGGAATGAGCAGGGGTGGGGGTAGCGGCTAGGGTTTCGGGTGGGGGTGGGATATGGGGATGGGGTGGGCGCCAGGGGGGAATGGGCCGGCCTGGGTGGTGGCCTGGTGGCCAGCTGGGCCACGGCCCAGTTGGTCCGGGGGGGGGGCTTTTCCTTTTTCTTTTTTTTCTTCTTTTCTTTATTTCTACACTCTGTTTAGTAAATTGTTGGGCATCCAAATGAGTTTTGTAAAATATGAGAGCTGGCCCAAAAATCACAGCACAATATATCCTACCACCAAAAACTAGTTTGGGGTAAATATCTTTTCATATTTAGTTTTAGATTAAATAAAAGGTTATTAAATATTACTTTCGGCCGCTGTTTGTGGATGTTCGAGCCACTTACCCAATTCCAATAAGGTTGGTTTCAATTTTTGAATGGTCTCTGGAATATTTGCTATTTATCTGACATTTTAGTTTTCATGTTGGTCAACTTTTATATTTCACTTTCATTTAAATTTGAACTTTGACTTAGGAGTTGAAAAGCAATATGATGTTAAAGATGACTATGCATTGTTAACCATGATGACATGGCATAATCAAAAGGGTGATTACTGTGGCTAACCACTGGGGGTGTTACACACACCCACTTCATTTCATGTTGAGATTTCATACACTTATAGACCTAGTGCTTCTGTTGCATGGCAATCCCTCCTTCTCGCATTGATATCGATTGTAAGGCCTCTCCATTGCCTAACAAACCGTCGAGTTGATGTGAGACTTTCTTCCTTTTTGACTTCCCTTATATACCTCTACCACCGCATTCTATTCCACTCGTAGTGCTAATGTCCATGACTCACGCTCAGGTATTGAGTGGAGTTGAAAATGCTGAAGCGCGTTAAAAAGTATGATCCAATTGTTTGGTTTGAAACCGGGGTTCTCATGATTTATATTTATGCGGTGAAGGTGGAGTCATGCCATGCTTACATAATTCAATGAGTAGGGATAACATTCATTGAGCATCGTACACTTTGAAAAAGTAATGATTGTGTGCTAATATTCATAGATATTATTATGTTGACATCAATTACTTCATAGTTTCTCAATATTTACACCGTGAAAATATTACATGATAAACATGTTAGGTAGCATTCAACATCAAAAAATTTGTTTTTATCATCTACCTGCTCGAGGACGAGCAGGAATTAAGCTTGGGGATGCTGATACGTCTCCAATGTATCTATAATTTTTATTGATTCATGCTATTATATTACCAATCTTAGATATTTTATATGCAATTTTATATCATTTTTGGGGACTAACCTATGAACCTAGTGCCTAGTGTCAGTTGTTGTTTTTTGCTTGTTTTTGGCTTTTCAGAAAATCAGTACCAAACAAAGTCCAAACACGATGAAACTTTACAGTGATTTTTGTTGGACCAGCAGGGACCCTAGAAGGTTCGGGAGGAGGCCAGAAGATCTACGGGAGAGCCATGAGCTCACACGGGGCTCCCCTAGGGGGGCGCGCCACCTAAGCTTGTGGGTCCCATGCAGCTCCGTTTGACAAATTCCAACTCCAAAAAATCCCATAAATCCCCAAACCAATAGAGAGCCACCCAAAACAATTTTTCTGCCGCCGCAAGCTTCTGATCTTCCATGATCCCATCTGGAGGCCTGATACGTCTCCAACGTATCTATAATTTATGAAGTATTCATGTCATGTTTACAACAATTTTATATGGTTTTGGTATGATTTGACTAGAACTAACCCGGACTGACACTGTTTTCAGGAGAACTACCGTGGTGTCATTTTTTGTGCATAAATAAAAGTTCACGGAATGGGCTGAAAATTTACGGTGATTTTTTCTGGACCAAAAGAGAACCCCGGAGCACCGGAGCTGGGCCAGGAAATGGCCGAGGGAGGAGCCTGGGGGGGCGCCCCCCATGATCTTGTGGGCCCCTCGGGCACCCCCCCTGGCGTGAGACCGACACCAAAAATTCCTATAAATATCCCCAAACCTCAAAAAGAACCATAAATGAGAAGTTCCACCACCGCAAGCCTCTGTATACATGAAAACTCAATCGAGGCCCTGTTCCGGCACCCTGCCGGAGGGGGAAATCATCACCAGAGGCCATCTTCATCATCCCGGAGGCAACCATGATGAGGAGGGAGTAATCCACCCTCGGGGCTGAGGGTTTGTACCAGTAGCTATGTGTTTCATCTCTCTCTCTCTCATGTTCTTGATTTGGCACGATCTTGATGTATCACGAGCTTTGTTAATATAGTTGGATCTTATGGTGTTTCTCGCTCTCTATCTTGTTGTAATGAATTGAGTTTTACCTTTGAGGTTTCACTATTATTGGATTGAATACTTTTATGGATTTGAGAACACTTGATGTATGTCTTGCGTATGAATACCCGTGGTGACAATGGGGTATCATATTGATTCACTTGATGTATGTTTTGGCATTGAACACGCGGATTCCTGAGGTGATATCGGGGTAATCTATGCATAGGGGTTGATGCATGTTTTCGTCCTTGTTTCTTCGGTAGAAATCTTGGGGCACTCTTTGAAGTTCTTTGTGTTGGATTGAATATTATGAATCTAAAGTTGTTTGATGCATATCGTATAATCAACTTACGGATACTTGTGGTGACATTGGAGTATCTAGGTGACATTAGAGTTGGTTGATGTGTATCATATGGTGTTATTTTAGTACGAACTCTAGGGCTATTTGTGACACTTATAGGAATAGCTCAATGGATTAATCGGAAAGAATAACTTTGAGGTGGTTTCGTACCCTACAAACAATTTTGTCTTATGTTCTCCACTAGATAAGAACTTTGGAGTGACTCTTTGTCGTACGTTGAGGGATTGTTATATGATTCAATTATGTTAGCACTGGTGAGAGATTGCACTAGTGAAAGTATGAACCCTAGGCTTTGTTTCTAAGCATTGCAATACCGTTTGTGCTCCATTTTATCACTTGCTACCATGCTCTTTTTTTATTTTCAGATTACAAAAACCTATTTCTACTATCCATACTACACTTGTATCACCATCTCTTCACCGAACTAGTGCACCTATACAATTTTCTATTGTATTGGGTGTGTTGGGGACACAAGAGATTTCTTGTATTTGATTACAGGGTTGTTTGAGAGAGACCATCTTCATCCTACGCCTCCCATGGATTGATAAACCTTAGGTCATCCACTTGAGGGAAAATTGTTATTGTCCTGTAAAACTCTGTGCTTGGAGGCCCAACACGAGTCTACAAGAACAAGTTGTGTAGTAGACATCAAGCTCTTTTGTGGCGCCGTTGCCAGGGAGGTGAGTGCTTGAAGGTATATCTTTAGATCTTGCAATTGAATCTTTTAGTTTCTTGTTTTATCACTAGTTTGTTTTGTAAAAGAAAACTACAAAAAAATGGAATTGAGGTTGCCTCATATTATTCATCTTTATCATGTCTTTAATGATGGAGCGGAAAATTGTGCTCAACTGATAGAAGAAGAATTCAATAAAATGTTTGGCATAAAATCTTTGAATGATGAGCATGATTGCAATGTTGTTGGGATAAATTCTTTGAATATCCATGATGCTAATGATATGCAAAGCCAAAAGCTTGGGGATGCTATGTTTCACAAAGATGATATTTTTAGTCCCCCAATTTTTGATGAGAAAATTTATTATGATGATAGCACGCCTCCTATTTGTGATGATTATATTGATGAAAGTGGATTTGGAAGAGTGCAAACTCTAGGTAATTGAAGGAAATATGCCCTAGAGGCAATAATAAAGTTGTTATTTATATTTCCTTATATCATGATAAATGTTTATTATTCATGCTAGAATTGTATTAACCGGAAACTTGATACATGTGTGAATACATAGACAAAACACAGTGTCCCTAGTATGCCTCTACTAGACTAGCTCGTTAATCAAAGATGGTTAAGTTTCCTAACCATAGACATGTGTTGTCATTTGATGAACGGGATCACATCATTAGGAGAATGATGTGATGGACAAGACCCATCCGTTAGCTTAGCATAATGATCGTTAAGTTTTATTGCTATTGCTTTCTTCATGACTTATACATATTCCTCTGACTATGAGATTATGCAACTCCCGAATACCAGAGCAACACTTTGTGTGCTATCAAACGTCACAACGTAATTGGGTGATTATAAAGATGCTCTACAGGTGTCTCCGAAGGTGTTTGTTGGGTTGGCATAGATCAAGATTAGGATTTGTCACTCCGTGTATCGGAGAGGTATCTCTGGGCCCTCTCGGCAATGCACATCACTATAAGCCTTGCAAGCAATGTGACTAATGAGTTAGTTACGGGATGATGCATTACAGAACGAGTAAAGAGACTTGCCGGTAACGAGATTGAACTAGGTATGAAGATATCGACGATCGAATCTCGGGCAAGTAACATACGGATGACAAAGGGAATAACGTATATTGTTATGCGGTTTGACCCATAAAGATCTTCATAGAATATGTAGGAGCCAATATGAGCATCCAGGTTCCGCTATTGGTTATTGACCGGAGAAGTGTCTCGGTCATGTCTACATAGTTCTCGAACCCGTAGGGTCCGCACGCTTAACGTTCGATGACGATTTGTATTATGAGTTATGTGTTTTGATGACCGAAGTTTGTTCGGAGTCCCGGATGAGATCACGGACGTGACGAGGAGTCTCGAAATGGTCGAGACATAAAGATTGATATATTGGAAGGCTAAATTCGGATATCGGAATGGTTCCGGAGAAGTTTGGGTATTTTCCGGAGTACCGGGAGGTTACCGGAACCCCCCGGGGAGTTGTTGGGCCTTAGTGGGCCTTAGTGGAAAGAGGAGGCAGCAGCCAGGAGGTGGCGCCCCCCCCCCCCCCCCCCCCCCCCCCCCCCCCCCCACCACCCCCCCCCCCCCCCGCCCCCAATTGTCGTGCTCCAGTGGCCCACCAGGCCACCCCCAGCGGCCCCCCCCCTGCTCCCCACCCCGCTCCCCAATCCCCCCGCCGCACCGCCGAAACCCCGTCCTCGCACCACTCCCCCGGCCCACCCCCAGCCCCCTCCCCTCATCCCCCCCCCCCCCCCCCAGCTATCTGAATTGGACAAGGGGTTGGGGGCGCGGCCCCCCTCTCCCTTCCTTTCCCCCTCTCCTTTAGGTGGAATCCTACTAGGACTTGGAGTCCTAGTAGGACTCCCCTCTCCCGGCGCGCCTAGCAAGGGCCGGCCGGCCTCCCCCTCCCTCCTTTATATACAGGGGCAAGGGGGCACCCTAGGAGACACCAAGATTTGTCTTAGCCGTGTGCGGTGCCCCCCTCCACAGTTTAACACCTCGGTCATACCGTCGTAGTGCTTAGGCGAAGCCCTGCGCCGGTAACTTCATCATCACCGTCGCCACGCCGTCGTGCTGACAGAACTCTCCCTCGTCCTCAACTGGATCAAGAGCTTGAGGGACGTCATCGAGCTGAACGTGTGCAGAACTTGGAGGTGCCGTACGTTCGGTGCTTGATCGGTTGGATCGCGAAGACGTTCGACTACATCAACCGCGTTAAGCTAACGCTTCCGCTTTCGGTCTACGAGGGTACGTGGACACACTCTCTCCTCTCGTTGCTATGCATCTCCTAGATAGATCTTGCGTGAGCGTAGAAATTTTTTGAAATTGCATGCTATGTTCCCAACAGTGGCATCCGAGCCAGGACTATGTGTAGATGATATGCACGAGTAGAAAACAATGAGTTGTGGGCGATAATAGTCATACTGCTTACCACCAACGTCTTACTTTGATTCGGCGGTATTGTTGGATGAAGCGGCCCGGACCGACATTACATGACCGCGTTCATGAGACTGGTTCTACCGACGTGCTTTGCACACAGGTGGCTGGCGGGTGTCTGTTTCTCTAACTTTAGTTGAATCGAGTTTGACTACGGCCGGTCCTTGTTGAAGGTTAAAACAGCACACTTGACGAAAAATCGTTGTGGTTTTGATGCGTAGGTAAGAACGGTTCTTGCTAGAAGCCCGTAGCAGCCACGTAAAACTTGCAACAACAAAGTAGAGGACGTCTAACTTGTTTTTGCAAGGCATGCTGTGATGTGATATGGTCAAGACATGATGTGATATACGTTATTGTATGAGATGATCATGTTTTGTAAAAGTTATCGGCAACTGGCAGGAGCCTTATGGTTGTCGCTTTATTGTATGAAATGCAATCGCCATGTAATTGCTTTACTTTATCACTATGCAGAAGCGATAGTCGTAGAAGCAATAGTTGGCGAGATGACAATGACGCTACGATGGAGATCTAGGTGTCAAGCCGGTGACGATGGAGATCATGATGGTGCTTTGGAGATGGAGATCAAAGGCACAAGATGATGATGGCCATATCATGTCACATATTTTGATTGCATGTGATGTTTATCTTTTATGCATCTTATTTTGCTTAGTACAGCGGTAGCTGTAGGAGATATGCCCTAGAGGAAATAATAAATGTTATTAATTATCTCCCTGTTCATAATTAAGTTTATATTCCATGCTATAACTGCTATGGTTCCCGAGCCCGTATATCCATAAAGGCTCTGGGGAAAACCCATGTGCACGTGTGGTATAATAAACGGTAAAATGTATTCCTAGTCGTGCCTCTAAGACTAGCTCAAGTGTTGCATGATGATTATGTTTTTCCAATCATGGGCATGTCTATGCCAGCAACTTTGAGGGCACAATGTCAGGAAGGACATTTGTGTTGAATCGACCCGAATTGATGTTATGCTATGAGATACATTCGTCATGAGTTAATGGTTAATAACACAGAGATGGTTAATGTTTGCATGATTCCTCAGACTATGAGAGTATCGAGTTTCTTCATGCTTGATTCATGAACTTTGGGGTTTGTTAAACGTCATCCGTAACTGAATGGCTATTACGGCGGCTTACGGGTTCATGGGAAAATATGTTAAGTAACTTGATAGCTCAAGATTGGGATTTGCTCCTCCGACGATGGAGAGATATCTCTGGGCCCTCTCGGTGTTACGGTATCCATCATCGTCTGGCCAGACACTTTGTGATTTGATCACGGGGATGCCGGAACACGGTAACGAGAAAAGAGAACAATACCGGTAACGAGGTAACTAGCATAGTGGACAAGTTGTTGATCCACGGGAATGCCATCATGTCTCACCTCGGGTATTTGTAACATATCGCGAAGCAACAGGAATAGCACACGGCAACTGGAGGTTCACTCAAATATTCATTCGTGTGGGTATAGGGGTCAATATGGGTGTCCACGGCTCCGATGTTGATCATTGATCGGAAGGGGTTCCGGGTCATGTCTATACTTCACCGAACCTATAGGGTCACACGCTTAAGGGTCATCTATCTACTGAATACTAGACAGGGAGTCTGAGAGAAAATCACCGAAAAAGTTTTGGACAGCGGAAAAGTTCCGCAGAGAGAGGTCACCGGATGAGTTCCGGTGAAACTGAAAAGTTGTTTCAGAGGATACCATAAAGTCAAATTGGTTTCGGCACATGCCCGATAATTCTTGGAGGGTGCCAGAATCATTCTGGAAACTTTTGGGAATTTTCTGGAAGAAAAACCGGAAATGTTCCGGAGCTGCCGGAACCACTTCAGATGCTTTTCGCAGATGAAAATCACTAATCTGGAATTGTTCCAGAACACGTTGAAAATTATTTTAGTGGGTACTGGAAATGTTCTAAGCCCACATAAATATTTTCAGTTCGAACGGACGCTGAAAAATGTCGTCATGAATAGTGAAAGTGCTTTTTGGGTGGCTTCTTGGAGAAGCCACCTTGAGGGTCCTTTGGTATTTTTCCCCTTGGCTTCTTGGAGAAGCCACCCTTGGGCTTGGCCTATAAATAGGGGTGGAGGGGGCTGCCTAAAGACTCACTCCTTCTCACATACAAGTGCCATGCAATGATCTGGCTTCTCTCTCCCTCCCACGAAAAGAGTTTCGTAGAGCCGAAAGGCTGTCTGGGTTCCGGTGGGAACTAGTTCTGGACGGTCCGAGTTCTGTGAGTCCTCCCGAAGGGCTGTCCGAGTGACCGTTCGAGTTTCGAAGGTCCTCCCGAAGGGCTGTCCGCGACACCGTCCGGGGGACTGTTCGACCGCCTCCCGGAGGGCTGTCCGAAGGGAAGATGAGGGTATACATCCTCGCGGTTGGGAGGTTGTAAATCCTAGCTGCGGGGATCTGCACCAACGATCGTCATCGACTCTACTTCCGCTGCGCTACGAGTCGGTAACGAAAATGATCAAACCTTGTATGCAGTCTCCATAGTGGTCCTGGGCTGGTGCGTAGGTCGGAAAATTTTTGTTTTCTGCTGCGTTACCCTACAGTGGCATCATGAGCCGTGCTATGCGTAGATGCAGGTTGCGATCTAGAATACATAGAGATGTATGGGTGTTGCACAATATAATTAGGTAGTAGATGAGTTCTATTACTGAAAATTATTTGTGCGGGTAGCAGATGAAATCTGTTACCCGATGTTCTTGTTGCTTCCCTTGAATTTGCGTAGTCCTGATCTTGACAGCATTGTGGAATCTCACAAAGTTCTGGCAATCCGTGATCCTTTCATGCTGCTCCTGAGTATGCTGATTGACAGATCAACGAAGTGCTAACAGTTCTTTGGGTTCCACTTTAGTCAAAGAAAGATGGATGTTTCGCAGATGAAAGGGCAATGCAGATATGATCTGCACGGGGGTCATGCGTATGACGAAGTTCAGTATGGGGCTCGAGATTTAATTATCTCGTGTTTCATACACCCCGCGTTGTTAATCTAGCGCTTGAATTATCATACTTGATGATGGACGTTGGTAGCTTCGGTTTGTTTCGAAACCTTAGAAGCCACCTAAAACAAGTTTTTGCATGAACCGATTAGAGGCGTCTAACTTGGTTTTGCAGGAGGGTTTGCATGTGCATGTGATGTGGTATAGCAGTGCTCATAATAATTTGATTATGTATGAGATGACTATATGATGTAAATTGATTAACATGACCTGCGTGTCATGATTTGGCATGATGGCTGGAGCCATATGATTGCACTTTAAATGACCTGCGTGTCGACCTTGTGTAATGCATTATTTTATTAGCTATAGAGATAGCAATATTATCTGGTGCATCGACAAGGTGGTGGCAATCTTCGCGAAGGTGAACACCAACGCGAATGCTGAAGACGAAGAAATACAAGACTTCTCCGTCAGAAAGGGCTATACCATATCATGCTATTATGAATTGCCTGAGATGTTTATCCCTTATGATGCACCCTTCTTGATTGCGCAGTAGTCGCTTTTATTAGGGTGATCTCTCACAAAAATATCAAGTAGTTAGTGTTCTCCCAAGTGTAGCACCGTCTACAACACGTATCTTTTCGGGGTGCGCCATGTACACATGAGCACGAACGATTAGAGAGGTGTAAGGCGGGTGAAGGTCAGACCTCACTGCGTGATCACTTGGTTGTCTTGACGTTCAGGCAGGACAGTCCTGAGCTCGGAACACACGCATCGAAAGATGGACAAGAGTCACATAGAGATGTGATTGGCAAGTTGGCCTACCGATTGAAATTCACGTCATCAGTGATGAACCCGTCAATGGCGTCGAATTGAAATGCGGATCTTGAATCACTCACAATCAATTATGAGAGATATTGATTTGAGTGGGAGCGCACTGATGAATTAACTTGTTTAATTCTCAGTGCAATTAATTATGAACACTGTCTAAGTGTGGTTTGCTAATAGTTGTAGAATAATGGCTCGCATTTCCACCTTCCCTGTTAAAATTGAATAGCTGTTAAAAATCTGGTTAAAACTTTACGGTTGGTAACGTAATGTGAGGATTGTCCTCAAGAGTGCCGAGAAGGACTTTGTCCTATCGCATACTTTGGTATTCTCTCGCTTATGCTATGGATCATGTGACTCTCATCCTTCGATCCAAAAGCTAGAATTCCGTTTCAGTCAAGTGCAATATGTTTACTTCCATGAGACCCAAACTTCGAAAGTTTGGATAGTTATGTGATATTCATGGAATCTGAAAATCATTTTCAGAGACAGACAAAGGCTAAAAGATATGAGATATCCAAAGCAATGTTTGTTTGCAAACTATTAGTAAAGGAGTTTACTATGCATTAGACTGATAAGAGAGGGATCCAGAAGAACGCCTGTCATATGATGAAAGGTGAATAAAACAACAACTTAAAGAGAAAGGAAGTGTCCGAAGGATGTTAGTGTGACTTACACACCTAGGAAGTCCGGGGCTAACGCCACTCTTAAGTTCGGTGCTTCTTCTGAGAGTAGGAGAAATACTAAAAGTTAAACTGTTAGAAGTATAATGGCAAAAAGGAAAGAAGACTGGAATATCCAGCTCATGTATGAATGTCATACAAGTTTTTGATGTATAGAAGGCTGGTCAAAGATATAGTTCTTCGGAATTATGGTTAAACATGTTAATCACTAATTTTTGGGTATTGTGAGTTAATCACAAAGATACCCGCTCAATTGCATTCTGTTGCAACTCGATGTAAGAACTACTATGGCCTGAAAGACCAGCCAGAAATGAGTTTTAGGTATACACAGGGAACATAGTAAATGTTACTATACCTTCCATCGGTGTATTACCGTCTGTATTTATTTTCATAATTCATTTAGAGTTTCACAAACTCTAGCCCATTGCATAAGGTATCTTGCAAGAAGGTTGTTCATAAGAGAACTTTTGATGTTCGATGTTATGAATAACATAAGGGCCATACTTTCATTGAGAATGAGATGTATGTTATGAATAATGATAATAATATATTACCTCTGGATTTACTTTCATAAATTCATTTTAGAGTTTTAAACACTCTAGCCCATTGCATAATGTTTGTTGCAAAAGAGTTGTTCATAAAAGCAACAATTGTTGTTCAGTATTATGAATAACATGAAGGGCCATGCTTCCATCCTAGATGGGACGTATGTTATGAATATTGATGGTAATATGATACATCCATAACACTGACGCTAAATGTCGTAAGACTAAAAGAATACCACACAAGTGTGGCACTACATTTGGTCACATTGGAGAAGCCCGGATGGAAAATTCCATTATGATGGATTTTGAAGTCGTTTGATTTTGAATCATCTGACACTTGCAACTTTCCTCCGAAAGTGAAGTGACTGAAATACCGTTCACAGGCCATAAGGAACGAGCAACAAACTTATTGGTGATCATACATTTTGATGTGTGTAGTTCAATAAAGGTTGCAAGTAGTGGATTTATCTATCTTCAGAAATGACTCAAGTAGATATATGGATATTTACTTGATGAGACGTAAGTCTGGATCTTTTGAAATCATTCGAAAGGTTTTCAAATATGAAGTAGAAGTTATTGTAACAAGAAAATTATGTTTCTACAATTCGATTGCAGAAAGAAATATTTGAGTTACAAGTTTAGCGAATGTCTGATGAGTTGTGAAAAGAGTTTCATAACTTACACCTCCCGGAACACCACTATGAGTGGAAAGTCCGTGAAGATGTAATCGAACCATTTATGACATGGTAAGATCAAAGATGACATAAATAAATTTGCCATTATCCCTTTTAAAGTGATGCTTTAGAGACTGCGGATTTTACACTGAAAAGAGCTCCATCAGGTCTGTTGAAATGACGCCATGGTATGGTACGCCCAACCATGCTATATCTTTTCTTAACATTTGGAATATGGGGCTTGTGTAAAAGGTTACAAACCTATTCCAAATCAGACAAGTGCTACTTTGTAGGTTATCCCAAGTAATTGGGTATTTCTCCCTCACTATACGAAGGCAAATAGGTTTGCCACAAAGAACGGTATGCTTTTTGAAGAAAATGGTTCTTTCAAAAGGTGAGTGGGAGAATAGTGCAACTCGACAAGATAAACAGTATCTTCGTCATCAGGTCAAAGGAAAGAGACCTTGGAAGTAATTCCAGAGTTTCCTACTGCGACTGATACGGAAGTCTCTACAATAAAATGTATGGACTTCGGTCGAACTTGCAGTTGAACCACGTAGGCAAGGCTCGTGCAAACCTCTCAGGTGCGCAAACGAGATATTGTTGTTAGACAACAGTATACCTACGATACACAAGGAAGCGTTGATGGGCCCTGACTCCGGAATTGGCTAAATGCCAATACAATCCGAGATAGTTTCCATATAAGTGATTCAAGATTAAAACCTTGATACACCTTTCGGAAGACTTAGAGTCTGACGAATATTTATGGAACTATAACTGATACGAATAAAAATGTTTTATCCATAAAGCTCGACTTGTTGCAATATACAAGTTCAAGGAGTTGACTACGATGAGGTTGCTTCACCGTAGTGATGCTTAAAGTCGGTTCGGGTTGAACTAGCAATTAATACATATTTCATATCATGAGATATAAAACAATGGATGACAAAAGGATTTCCACCTGATGGAAATGAAACCAAGGACTTGCATGTGTTACAGTCCAAGGTATTTTGTCAATCCAGAGGATGCTAGTAAGTATGCAAACTTCAGAGTTCCAGCAATGGACAGAAGAGAGCAAAATGGAGTTGGAATCTTTGTGTTTTGATGAAATGGTTAAAAGGGTTTTGACTTCATCAATGGGTAACGAAGATGCTTGTGATTCAAGAAAGTAAGTGGGAGCATAATAATATTTCTAAAAACGTTGTGTGCTTGACACATTGTTAATTGGAATTAAATTTCTTGACACGAATTAGGACTTCATTTAAAAAGGGTTTTTTGATGAAGTGCTTGGGCTAAATAGCCTTAATATTAGGCATGATGATCTATGGAGATAGATTTACCTGATGGGGCTGAGCAAAGATACATATTGACAAAATGCTAAAACCTTTTAGCATTAAAAACCGTCAAGGAGTGATTCTTGCCGAAGCCACATGGAAAGAGTTTTTGCAAGACTCGGTGTCCCAAAACACTGATGAGCAAATACATGATGGAGATTCCACACACTCTTGTGTTTGGATTAATCATGTATTCCATGGTATGTAAAAACAACCAGATATGTCCAATACTCCAAAGTTGTTGCGAGTATAGATACCAAGGTGATCAAAAGTTCTGATCATGGGACAACAGTGAAAAAGGGTCATTGAGTACTATAGTAGCACTGATGACATGTTTTCTCGCAAACGGAGATCATGAAGATTTCGTTGTAAAAGGTTACATCGATACAGTCTTCATCCATGCTCCAAGCGATTTTTGATTTAATTTGAGGGTTTTGTGTAAAACACAATATGGTGGCACGGTAGTTGGAAATTGTTCCAAACAAGTTACTGTGGCGAATTCTATAACAGAGGCGAAGTATGTTGCCGCTTTTAAAAGCGACAAAGAAGATGTTGAATCATGGGACACTACTGCAAGTAGTTGCTCCATAACTCAGTCTGAGGAATCCAGGTTCGACCTGTGATTCACATACATACCAAGCCAAGTCCACACAAAATATGAATTTTGTGAAGGGGTGAAAACGCGAGGATATGCAAAGATACACACGGAGCTGAAGTCGTCAGATCCGTTGGACATCAGGCTATACCACAAGCGAAGTATATTTACACCGGTGTGCCACAGGTGTAAAGTGCATTAGCATCAACTAGATTATTGACTCTAGTGCAAGTGGGAGTCTGTAGGAGATATGCCCTAGAGGAAATAATAAATGTTATTAATTATCTCCCTGTTCATAATTAAGTTTATATTCCATGCTATAACTGCTATGGTTCCCGAGCCCGTATATCCATAAAGGCTCTGGGGAAAACCCATGTGCACATGTGGTATAATAAACGGTAAAATGTATTCCTAGTCGTGCCTCTAAGACTAGCTCAAGTGTTGCATGATGATTATGTTTTTCCAATCATGGGCATGTCTATGCCAGCAACTTTGAGGGCACAATGTCAGGAAGGACATTTGTGTTGAATCGACCCGAATTGATGTTATGCTATGAGATACATTCGTCATGAGTTAATGGTTAATAACACAGAGATGGTTAATGTTTGCATGATTCCTCAGACCATGAGAGTATCGAGTTTCTTCATGCTTGATTCATGAACTTTGGGGTTTGTTAAACGTCATCCGTAAATGGATGGCTATTACGGCGGCTTACGGGTTCATGGGAAAGTATGTCAAGTAACTTGATAGCTCAAGATTGGGATTTGCTCCTCTGACGATGGAGAGATATCTCTGGGCCCTCTCGGTGTTACGGTATCCATCATCGTCTGGCCAGACACTTTGTGATTTGATCACGGGGATGCCAGAACACGGTAACGAGAAAAGAGAACAATACCGATAACGGGGTAACTGGCATAGTGGACAAGTTGTTGATCCACGGGGATGCCAACATGTCTAACCTCGGGTATTTGTAACATATCGTGAAGCAGCAGGAATAGCACACGGCAACTGGAGGTTCACTCGAATATTCATTCGTGTGGGTATAGGGGTCAATATGGGTGTCCACGGCTCCGATGTTGATCATTGATCGGAAGGGGTTCCAGGTCATGTCTATACTTCACCGAACCTATAGGGTCACACGCTTAAGGGTCATCTATCTGCTGAATACTAGACAGGGAGTCTGAGAGAAAATCACCGAAAAAGTTTCGGACACCGAAAAGTTTCGGACAGCGGAAAAGTTCCGCAGAGAGAGGTCACCGGATGAGTTCCGGTGAAACTGAAAAGTTGTTTCAGGGGATACCATTAAGTCAAAATGGTTTCGGCACATGCCTGATAATTCTTGGAGGATGCCAGAATCATTCTGGGAACTTCTGGGAATTTTCTGGAAGAAAAACCGGAAATGTTCCGGGGCTGCCGGAACCGCTTCAGATGCTTTTCGCAGATGAAATCACTAAACTGGAATTGTTCCAGAACGCGTTGAAAATTATTTTAGTGGGTACTGGAAATGTTCTAAGCCCACATAAATATTTTCAGTTTGAACGGACGCTGAAAAATGTCGTCGTGAATAGTGAAAGTGCTTTTTGGGTGGCTTCTTGGAGAAGCCACCTTGAGGGTCCTTTGGTATTTTTCCCCTTGGCTTCTTGGAGAAGCCACCCTTGGGCTTGGCCTATAAATAGGGGTGGAGGGGGCTGCCTAAAGACTCACTCCTTCTCACATACAAGTGCCATGCAATGATCTGGCTTCTCTCTCCCTCCCACGAAAAGAGTTTCGTAGAGCCGAAAGGCTGTCTGGGTTCCGGTGGGAACTAGTTCTGGACGGTCCGAGTTCTGTGAGTCCTCCCGAAGGGCTGTCCGAGTGACCGTTCGAGTTTCGAAGGTCCTCCCGAAGGGCTGTCCGCGACACCGTCCGGGGGACTGTTCGACCGCCTCCCGGAGGGCTGTCCGAAGGGAAGATGAGGGTATACATCCTCGCGGTTGGGAGGTTGTAAATCCTAGCTGCGGGGATCTGCACCAACGATCGTCATCGACTCTACTTCCGCTGCGCTACGAGTCGGTAACGAAAATGATCAAACCTTGTATGCAGTCTCCATAGTGGTCCTGGGCTGGTGCGTAGGTCGGAAAATTTTTGTTTTCTGCTGCGTTACCCTACAGTAGCATTATAAGATGATCCCTCACTAAATTTCAAGGTATAAGTGTTCTCCCTGAGTATGCACCATTGCGACAATTCGTCGTGCCGAAACACCATGTGATGATCGGGTGTGATAAGCTCTACGTTCACATACAACGGGTGCAAGCCAGTTTTGCACGTGCAGAATACTCGGGTTAAACTTGACGAGCCTAGCATATGCAGATATGGCCTCGGGACACAGAGACCGAAAGGTCGAACGTGAATCATATAGTAGATATGATCAACATAGAGATGTTCACCATTGAAAACTACTCCATCTCACGTGATGATCGGACATGGTTTAGTTGATATGGATCACATGATCATTTAGATGACTAGAGGGATGTCTATCTAAGTGGGAGTTCTTAAGTAATATGATTAATTGAACTTAATTTATCATGAACTTAGTCCTGGTAGTATTTGCAAATTATGTTGTAGATCAATAGCTCGCGTATAGCTCCCTTGTTTTATTTTTGATATGTTCCTGGAGAAAACTAAGTTGAAAGATGATAGTAGCAATGATGCGGACTGGTTCCGTGATCTGAGGATTATCCTCATTGCTGCACAGAAGAATTATGTCCTTGATGCACCGCTAGGTGACAGACCTATTGCAGGAGTAGATGCAGACGTTATGAACGTTTGGCAAGCTCGATATGATGACTACTTGATAGTTTAGTGCACCATGCTTTACGGCTTAGAACCGGGACTTCAAAAATGTTTTGAACGCCACGGAGCATATGAGATGTTCCAAAGAGATGAAATTGGTATTTCAGACTCATGCCCGTGTCGAGAGGTATGAGACCTCTGACAAGTACTTTGCCTACAAGATGGAGGAGAATAGCTCAGCTAGTGAGCATGTGCTCAGAATGTCTGGGTACTACAATCGCTTGAATCAAGTGGGAGTTAATCTTCCAGATAAGATAGTGATTGACAGAGTTCTCTAGTCACTATCACCAAGTTACTAGAACTTCGTGATGAACTAAAATATGCAAGGGATGACAAAAATGATTCCCAAGCTCTTTGCGATGCTGAAATCAGCGAAGGTAGAAATCAAGAAATAGCATCAAGTGTTGATGGTTGACAAGACCACTAGTTTCCAGAAAAAGGGCGAGGGCAAGAAAGGGAACTTCAAGAAGAATAGCAAGCAAGTTGCTACTCCCGGGAAGAAACCCAAGTCTGGACCTAAGCCTGAAACAGAGTGCTTCTACTGCAAAGGAAATGGTCACTGGAAGCGGAACTGCCCCAAATACTTGACGGATAAGAAGGATGGAAAAGTGAACAAAGGTATATTTGATATACATGTTATTGATGTGTATTTTACTAGTGTTCATAGTAGCCCATGGGTATTTGATACCGGTTCAGTTGCTAACTTTAGTAACTCAAAACAGGAGTTGCAAAATGAACAGAGACTAGTTAATGACGAGGTGACGATGTGTGTTGGAAGTGATTCCAAGGTTGATAAGATCACCATCGCACACTCCCTCTACCTTCGGGATTAGTCTTGAACCTAAATAAATGTTATTTGGTGTTTGCGTTGAGCATGAATATGATTGGATCATGTTTATTGCGATACGGTTATTCATTTAAGTCAGAGAATAATTGTTGTTCTGTTTACATGAATAAAACCTTCTATGGTCATACACTCAATATAAATGGTTTATTGAATCTCGATCGTAGTGATACACATATTCATAATATTTATGCCAAAAGATGCAAAGTTGATAATGATAGTGCAACATATTTGTGGCACTGCCGTTTAGGTCATATTGGTGTAAAGCGCATGAAGAAACTCCATGCAGATGGGCTTTTGGAATCACTTGATTATGAATCATTTGATACTTGTGAACCATGCCTCATGGGCAAGATGACAAAAACTCTGTTCTCCAGAACAATGGAGCGAGCCAATGACTTATTGGAAATAATACATACCGATGTATGCGGTCCGATGAGTGTTGAGGCTCGCGGCGGGTATCCTTATTTTCTGACCTTCACATATGATTTGAGCATATATGGGTATATCTACTTAATGAAACATAAGTCTGAAACATTTGAAAAGTTCAAAGAATTTTAGAGTGAAGTAGAAAATCATCGTAACAACAAAATAAAGTTTCTACGATCTGATCGCGGAGGCGAATATTTGAGTTACGAGTTTGGCCTTCATTTAAAAATGTGGAATAATTTCACAACTCACGCCACCTGGAACACCACAGCGTAATGGTGTGTCCGAACGTCGTAATCGTACTTTATTAGATATGGTGCGATCTATGATGTCTCTTACCGATTTACCACTATCGTTTTGGGGTTATGCATTAGAGACAGCTGCATTCATGTTAAATAGGGCACCATCTAAATCCGGTGAGACGACACCGTATGAATTGTGGTTTGGCAAGAAACCTAAGCTGTCGTTTCTTAAAGTTTGGGGTTGCGATGCTTATGTGAAAAAACTTCAACCTGATAAGCTCGAACCCAAATCGGAGAAATGCGTCTTCATAGGATACCCAAAAGAGACTGTTGGGTACACCTTCTATCACAGATCCGAAGGCAAGATATTCGTTGCTAAAAATGGATCCTTTCTAGAGAAGGAGTTTCTCTCAAAAGAAGTGAGTGGGAGGAAAGTAGAACTTGATGAAGTAATTGTACCTTCTCCCGAATTGGAAAGTAATTCATCACAGAAATCAGTTCCAGTGATGCCTACACCAATTAGTGAGGAAGTTAATGATGATGATCATGAAACTTCGGATTAAGTTGCTACCGAACCTTGTAGGTCAACTAGAGTACGTTCCGCACCAGAGTGGTACGGTAATCCTGTTCTGGAAGTCATGTTACTAGACCATGACGAACCTACGAACTATGAGGAAGCGATGATGAGCCTAGATTCCGCGAAATGGCTTGAGGCCATGAAATCTGAGATGGGATCCATGTATGAGAACAAAGTGTGGACTTTGGTTGACTTGCCCGATGATCAGCAAGCCATTGAGAATAAGTGGATCTTCAAGAAGAAGACTGACGCTGACGGTAATGTTACTGTCTACAAAGCAAGACTTGTCACAAAAGGTTTTTGACAAGTTCAAAGTGTTGACTACGATGAGATTTTCTCACTCGTAGTGATGCTTAAGTCTGTCCGAATCATATTAGCAATTGCCGCATTTTATGAAATCTGGCAAATAGATGTCAAAACTGCATTGCTTAATGGATTTCTTAAAGAAGAGTTGTATATGATGCAACCAGAAGGTTTTGTCGATCCTAAGGGTGCTAACAAAGTGTGCAAGCTCCAGCGATCCATTTATGGACTGGTGCAAGCCTCTCGGAGTTGGAATATACGCTTTGATAAGGTGATCAAAGCATATGGTTTTATACAGACTTATGGTGAAGCCTGTATTTACAAGAAAGTGAATGGGAGCTCTGTAGCATTTCTGATATTATATGTGGATGAAATATTGCTAATTGGAAATGATATAGAATTTCTGGATAGCATAAAAGGATACTTGAATAAGAATTTTTCAATAAAAAGACCTCGGTGAAGCTGCTTAAGTATTGAGCATCAAGATCTATAGGGATAGATTGAGATGCTTAATAGGACTTTCACAAAGCATATACCTTGACAAAGTTTTGAAGGAGTTCAAAAAGGATTAGTCAAAGAAAGAGTTCTTGCCTGTATTCAAGGTATAAAGTTGAGTAAGACTCAAAGCATGACCACGGCAGAAGATAGAGAGAGAATGAAAGTCATTCCCTATGCCTCAGCCATAGGTTCTATAAAGTATGCCATGCTGTGTACCAAACCTGTTGTGTACCTTGCCATGAGTTTGTCAAGGGGGTACAATAGTGATCCAGGAGTAGATCACTAGACAGCGGTCAAAATTATCCTTAGAGGACTAAGGAAATGTTTCTCGGTTATGGATGTGATAAAGAGTTCGTCGTAAAGAGTTACGTCGATGCAAGCTTTGACACTAATCTAGATGACTTTGAGTCTCAATCTAGATACATATTGAAAGTGGGAGCAATTAGCTAGAGTAGCTTTGTGCAGAGCATTGTAGACATAGAAATTTGCAAGATACATACGGATCTGAATGTGGCAGACCCGTTGACTAAACTTCTCTCACAAGCAAAACATGATCACACCTTAATACTCTTTGGGTATTAATCGCATGGCGATGTGAACTAGACTATTGACTCTAGTAAACCCTTTGGGTGTTGGTCACATGGCGATGTGAACTATGGGTGTTAATCACATAAAGATGTGAACTATTGGTGTTAAATCACATGGCGATGTGAACTAGATTATTGACTCTAGTGCAAGTGGGAGACTGAAGGAAATATGCCCTAAAGGCAATAATAAAGTTGTTATTTATATTTCCTTATATCATGATAAATGTTTATTATTCATGCTAGAATTGTATTAACTGGAAACTTGATACATGTGTGAATACGTAGACAAAACACAGTGTCCCTAGTATGCCTCTACTAGACTAGCTCGTTAATCAAAGATGGTAGTTTCCTAACCATAGACATGTGTTGTCATTTGATGAACGGGATCACATCATTAGGAGAATGATGTGATGGACAAGACCCATCTGTTAGCTTAGCATAATGATCGTTAAGTTTTATTGCTATTGCTTTCTTCATGACTTATACATATTCCTCTGACTATGAGATTATGAACCTCTCGAATACCGGAGGAACACTTTGTGTGCTATCAAACATCACAACGTAACTGGGTGATTATAAAGATGCTCTACAGGTGTCTCCGAAGGTGTTTGTTGGGTTGGCATAGATCAAGATTAGGATTTGTCACTCCATGTATCGGAGAGGTATCTCTGGGCCCTCTCGGTAATGCACATCACTATAAGCCTTGCAAGCAATGTGACTAATGAGTTAGTTACAGGATGATGCATTACGGAACGAGTAAAGAGACTTGCTGGTAACGAGATTGAACTAGGTATGAAGATACCGACGATCGAATCTCGGGCAAGTAACATACCGATGACAAAGTGAATAATGCATATTGTTACGCGGTTTGACCGATAAAGATCTTCGTAGAATATGTAGGAGCCAATATGAGCATCCAGGTTCCGCTATTGGTTATTGACCGGAGAAGTGTCTCGGTCATGTCTACATAGTTCTCGAACCCGTAGGGTCCGCACGCTTAACGTTCGATGACGATTTGTATTATGAGTTATGTGTTTTGATGACCGAAGTTTGTTCGGAGTCCCGGATGAGATCACGGACGTGACGAGGAGTCTCGAAATGGTCGAGACATAAAGATTGATATATTGGAAGGCTATATTCGGATATCGGAATGGTTCCGGAGAAGTTCGGGTATTTTCCGGAGTACCGGGAGGTTATCGGAACCCCCCGGGGAGTTGTTGGGCCTTAGTGGAAAGAGGAGGCAGCAGCCAGGAGGTGGCGCCCCCCCCCCCCCAAGTCCAGTCCGAATTGGACAAGGGGTTGGGGGCGCGGCCCCCCTCTCCCTTCCTTTCCCCCTATCCTTTAGGTGGAATCCTACTAGGACTTGGAGTCCTAGTAGGACTCCCCTCTCCCGGCGCGCCTAGCAAGGGCCGGCCGGCCTCCCCCTCCCTCCTTTATATACGGGGGCAAGGGGGCACCCTAGGAGACACCAAGATTTGTCTTAGCCGTGTGCGGTGCCCCCCTCCATAGTTTAACACCTCGGTCATATCGCCGTAGTGCTTAGGCGAAGCCCTGCGCCGGTAACTTCATCATCACCGTCGCCACACCGTCGTGCTGACGGAACTCTCCCTCGTCCTCAACTGGATCAAGAGCTCGAGGGACGTCATTGAGCTGAACGTGTGCAGAACTTGGAGGTGCCATACGTTCGGTGCTTGATCGGTTGGATCGCGAAGACGTTCGACTACATCAACCGTGTTAAGCTAACGCTTCCGCTTTCGGTCTACGAGGGTACGTGGACACACTCTCTCCTCTCGTTGCTATGCATCTCCTAGATAGATCTTGCGTGAGCATAGAAATTTTTTGAAATTGCATGCTACGTTCCCAACAGTAATGACCCCACTATTTTGGAGGGTGTTGAATCTTTCTACAATATCGATAAAAGTGGATTTGGAGAGGTCATGACTTTATTTAATGATGATTCCACTATTTTGGAAGAGGTTCCAATTGACTATGACAAAAAAGTTGCTATCTATGATGATTATTGTGATGACATATATGCTATAAATAATAATGATAACCATGAAATTTGTGATCATAATTTCCAATTTGGTTATGTCAATCAAGTCACTCATGATAGTTATTTTGTTGAGTTTGCTCCCACCACTACTGATGAGAAGAAATTTGCTTATGTAGAAAGTAGTAAAATTTCTATGCTTGTGGATCATGAAAAGAATGCTTTATGTGATAGTTATATTTTTGAATTCATCCATGATTCTATTGAAAATTATTATAAGAGAGGAACTTATGAGTTTTCATATCTCAATAATATCAAGTTTCCTCTCTATGTGTTGAAAAATTTGAAGTTATGCTTGTTTTGCCTTCCTATGCTAGTTGATTCTTGTTCCCATAAATTGTTTGCCCACAAAATCCCTATGCATAGGAAGTGGTTTAGGCTTAAATGTGCTAGTAATATGCTTCATGATGCTCCCATTATGTTTCAATTCTATCTTTTATGTGAGCATCATTGAAATCATCATGCCTAGCTACAAAGGCATTAAAGAAAGGCGCTTGTTGGGAGACAACCCAATACTTATACCTACTGTTTTTGTGTGTTCACATGATTAAGATACTGTAGTAAATATGTTTTATAGCTTTTGTTTCAATAAAGTACCAAGTAAAGCCTTTGGGATAGTGTGGATGATAGTTGACATGATTTTGTGCAAAAGCAGAAACTTTTCGCCCAGTAACAGAATTGTTAAAAATCACTGGAGCATCGAAAAATTCTGAATTTTTTACACATGATTTATATAAAAACTTCCTACTATTTCCTAATTTTTTAGAATATTTGGAGTAAAATAAGTATGGTGATTGTTCAGATCATTATAGACTGTTCTGTTTTTGATAGATTCTGTTTTCAATGCTTAGTTTGCTTGTTTTATAGTTTCTATAGCTTATATTGGTCAATATAAATTGTAGAAATTGTAGGGTACAGTAGGAATTGGGTGAGAATATTTATGAATCTTGCTTGACAGCACCAAAGTGAATGATTTGTTTTATCATACTAATCTATCTCATGAAGTTCCGTTAAGTTTTGTGTGATTGAAGTTTTCAAGTTTTGGATGAGATATCGATATGAGGAGAATAAGGAGTGACAAGACCCTAATCTTGGGGATTCCCAAGGCACACAAGGTAATATTTAAGGAATACCCAAGCAACTAAGCTTGGGGATGCCCCGGAAGGCATCCCCTTTTCATCTTCAACATTATTGGTAACCTTACTTGGAGCTATATTTTTATTCGTCGCATGATATGTGTTTTGCTTGGAGCGTCATTTTATTTTGTTGCGATTTTCTTGCTGCTATTTAGAATAGTGTTTTGTATATTTTACTTCAATAAAAGAGTCAAGTATATCCTTTGACATGCCTATTTTGCAAGTCTACATGTTGTTGTTTGAAAACAGAAAGTTTTCTATCATTGTCTGATTTTTTCAGAACGTGATAAAATCTTGAAATTTTTACACAATAAGCTACAACAAATTTTCTACACTGTGGTAATTTTTCAGAATTTTTGGAGTTAGATAAGTATGAATCTTCTTGCATCCTTTATAGACTGTCCTGTTTAGACATATTGCTGTTCTGTTTGCATATGTTTGCTTGTTTAATGATCCTATTTGAGGATAGGAGTATTAAATATGCAGAGACATTTATTATGCAATGTTAAATAATAATTTTAGTGATTTTCTACAGTAGAGAATAATAAGGTTATGCATTGATTTATACTAACTTATCTCACGAGTTCTTGTTGAGTTTTGTGTGGATGAAGTTTTTGAGATTTAGGGAAAACGTGATATGAGAATAATTAAGAAGACACAAAAACTCAAGCTTGGGGATGCCCAAGGCATCCCAAGTTCATATTACAAGAAGTATCAAGCATCTAAGCTTACGGATGCCCCGGTAGGCATCCCACCTTTCTTCATGAACAATTATTGGTTAGTATCGATTGAACCTAAGTTTTTGCTTCTTCGCATGATATGTGCTATTCTTGGAATGTAATTTTATTTTGTTTTGTTTGTCGTTTGAATAAAATACTTAAGACCTAAAAAAAATAATTGATATAGAGTCCTCACATACTTACCTATTTACTTAACTACTCTTTTGATCTTCACTTACATCTTTTTGTAGTAGTTTGTCATTTACTCTCGTTCTTCACTTTTATCATATGAGTAAATTGTTGAATGAATTGAACATCATGAAGTTGAAAGTGTCTGTGCTTCATATGCTTGTATCATGCCTAGTAGTAGCTTCACGTTGGGTTTATAAAGTGAAATCTATTGAAGTTTAACAATCACAATATTGGTCATACAAGCAATTCATGAATGATTAGTATAAGGAAGAGAACTTTCACATATAAATATATTATCTTGGACATCTTTTATGATTGTGAATACCCATTAATTATTTTCAAACTTGAGCAATTAGTTGAAGTTGGACAAGGAAGACAACGTAATGAGTTATGTTTGAGTATATTTGCATAGAAGTTATATTGTTATCGATCCTCCAACATGTGGTGCTTGCTTAGGATCTTTTGCTAGCCAAAAATTTGTACTAAGTAGAGATACTACTTGTGCAACGAAAAACCCTTAAACCTAGTTTCTTGCCATGAGTATCCACCATATCTACATATCGATTGAATAAGATCCTTCAAGTAAGTTGTCATCGGTGCAAAAAGCAATAAAAATTGCTCCTAAAATATGTATGATCTTTTATTGCAAGGGAAAATAAGTGTTGTACGAACTTGTGATGGTAAATAAATAAAAGCAACGGACTGCATAATAAAGGTTGCTATCACAAGGGGCAATATAACGTGACGTTCCTTTGCATTAAGAGCTTGCACATCCAAAAATCAAAAGCGCATGACAACCTCTGCTTCCCTCTATGAAGGGCCTATCTTTTACTTTTAAGTATTTACTTTTATGCAAGAGTTAATAGTATTCCTTATCATTTCAACCTCAATTATTCTCTAGTTGGTAAGTGATACGTCTCCAATGTATCTATAATTTTTTATTGTTCCATGCTGTTATATTATCATTCTTGGATGTTTTACAATCATTTTATAGCAACTTTATATCATTTTTTGGGACTAACCTATTGACATAGTGCCCAGTGCCAGTTGATGTTTTTTGCTTGTTTTTTACTTCGCAGAAAATCAATACCAAACGGAGTCCAAACGCAGCGAAACTTTTTGGTGATTTTTTCTGGACCAGAAGACACAAGTTGGGCCAAGGAAGTACCAGAGGGGTGCCCTGAGGGGGGCACAACCCACCTGGGCGCGCCTGGGGGCCCTGGCGCGCCCTGGTGGGTTGTGCCCACCTCAGCGGCCTCCCGCACTGCCTCTTTGCTCTATAAATACCGCAATATTCCAGAAACCCTAGGGGAGTCAACGAAAAACAATTCTAGCCGCCGCAAGTTACAGAAACCACAGATCCAATCTAGACACCATCACGGAGGGGTTCATCATCCACATTGGTGCCTCTCCAATGATGCGTGAGTAGTTCATTGTAGACCTACGGGTCCGTAGTTAGTAGCTAGATGGCTTCCTTTCTCTCTTTTGATTCTCAATACAATGGTCTCTTGGAGATCTATTTGATGTAACTCTTTTTTGCGGTGTGTTTGTTGGGATCCGATGAACTTTGAGTTTATGATCAGATCTATGTTTTTATCCATGAAAGTTATTTGAGTCTTTTGATCTCTTATATGCATGATTACTTATAGCCTCGTATTTCTTCTTCGAATCTTTGGTTTAGTTAGGCCGACTAGATCGATTTTTCTTGCCATGGGAAGAGGTGCTTTGTGATGGGTTCGATCTTACGGGGCTCAATCCCAGTGACAGAAGGGGAAATGACACATATGTATCGTTGCTATTAAGGATAACAAGATGGGGTCTATTCCTACATGAATAGATCTTGTCTACATCATGTCATCGTTCTTATTGCATTACTCTGTTTCTCCATGAACTTAATACACTAGATGCATGCTGGATAGCGGTCGATGTGTGGAGTAATAGTAGTAGATGCAGGTAGGAGTTGTTGGCACGCGAAATCGCCGCGCAACACCAAGATAAATGTCGTACTTTCGTGACGACGAACGATTGCTTTCCAGGCAAAGCAACAAAGAATTCCTCGCTTTCGTGGAGGGAACCCGACCATTTTTCAGGGCAAAACGGCAAAGATCACCAAACCCTAGGGCTGCTAGGGCTCGGCAGAGAAGAACGACAATGGAAAAAAATGTACGTGAAAAAAGTAGTGTTTGTATTGATAGATCGATTGTTGAGGTTTTTTCCAATCGGCCGTGGCCTTATATATAAGGCACGCTGGACTTTGACGTATACAGGGCAGGACTTGGCGTATAGAAATAGAACTCCAAAACTGAAACCGAACAGGACTTCTCCTCCTTATTCGGCTGCCATGTATATGGCTACAGAATCTACATGCTAATCTATAGTACGTATCTAGGCCATATCCACGTACAATCACTCTTGCATATATGAATAAAATATTCCGGCAAGGTCGCTAATTACACTAGGTAATAAGGAATGATCATTCATGATGTGTTGCTGCACCTTTACCTACGTGACTTCATCACCCGTGCAAAAATCCTTCAACTTGGCAACCACGTTTTAGCCCAGCATATCATAATCTGTTCAGGATTTGTCTCGGTAGCCGCTAGTCCATGCAAAACTCCATTTAGTTGTCCTGGATAAATAACTTTGCTACGCTTGATCTGTTGCTATATGGCATGTGTATTGAACTACCACCAAGCCTGCATTTTGAATCAAACAGCAAGGGCGAATATATATGTCAACCAATAATCTAACCACAATCATTTAAATTAATTTGGCCCATTATATACTAACTAGCCAAATTACACCATCAACACATGCCCCCCTGTTTTTGGTGCAATTGCATTCACCAAAAACACTATTATAACATCTTAGGACGATGTCGATAACTTCATCGGCCATTTAATTGCTTAGGGCGATGTCCAAAGAGCACATCGGCCAATTTTTCTTAGGGCGATATTTCAAATAATATATCGGCCAAATATCTTTAAGCCTGCTGCCACATGCTAGGATAGTACCTTTTCAAACATTTTCCCATTGAGCTTTTGGGAACTTCTCCCCCACAATGCGCTTCTCCCTCCATGTCATCTTCGACATCATTGGTTTTTCTCGATTGAACAATTCACCGCACTTCTTCTCGGCTATCCCTTCCTTTATTTCAAATGCTCGTAATCGCTGTACACGCCGTTTCTGAGTGTGCGTGAGTCCCATTGGGCACCACTGAGGTCCTGGTTTAGTTCCTGGCGTGACTGACTTAATTCTCTTGCCCCCCATGTTCCTCGGCTTGTACTGATGTGCTGTCATTTTTGGCCCAAATATTTGGTCCTTGGCCGAAGATATTCTCTGCTGATCAGACACACCACCAGCTCCATCTTTCTGGCTACCTATACTGGTTGAATTCCAATGTGTAGATGTACCAATGCTAGACTTGAAACCTTTGGACGTTCCTGGGCCACAACCTCCCATGACTAAATCAGCATATGAGCTTGCCGATTTAGACATTTGATTAGTACGTGAGGACACCACAAATGACTTGTCTGATTGTGCATGCATGCTATGCCCAGAATTAGTTTTTCCCTCGCATTGATTAGATCGGCCCATTGGCTGCACCTTCACACCATCGTTCTCCTCTGTACTAACAATTTCTTTTGGGACCGATCCTAGTTCAGTATCATTGCTTGATTCTGTGCTATTGACAACAACTTCATCTGATTGATGTTGTACCACTTTCAGGCTGGCATCAAAATCATCTGGACATTTTACTGGTTTAGGTTCAACACGCTTCACCGGCATCCATACGCGCTTGTGGTCGCCCTTATAATTTTTGCCCTCTGCATTGCGTACCGGTGATCGACCTCCTCGAATCTCAATGGCGTCACGTGACCTAGCTCCTTCATTAAACCGAGCCCTTTTGTCGTGCATCTCCGGTCTGAACATAGGCCTCGGCGGAATCCACCCCGGCTGAAAATAACCTGCTGGCACTGTAGGATATGGCGCCCAAGGATTAAACCCCCATGGAGGAAATTGCGGATACATAGGAGGTGCACAGCCCCAATATGTCGGCTCCATTGCAAAATATGGCTGGTCATATGAATTTCTTTGCCATCGCTCATGAATGTCAGGTCCAGAAGGAGATCTAGGACGCTTATTACCTCCGAGGCGGTTAAACACATTGTTGGCCTTGCGTGAAGTATATTTTTCCAACAACATACTAACTGTCGGCTTTGGCCTTGGAGCTTGTTTTCTTCTGCCATTAACTTTCCATACTCCTAGTTCTGGATTTTTTGGTTTGATCATCCTTGAAGGAGCACTGTCATCAACAACATTTTTCTCTCTTGCGGTTTCGGTCTGATCCGACCGAATAAGCATTTTTTTACTCTCAAGCTCGACCACATTGATAGGAAAAGGGTCGCTGTCGAGCTTCATCTTAGAACCTTCTGTAAATGGCAATCGTCCTTCATTGATGGCCGATTGCACCTGTCGACGAAACACGTTACAATCATTAGTAGCATGAGAAAAAGAATTGTGCCACTTACAATAAGCTCTTCTACCCAATTCTTCTGGAGGTGGAATTACATGACCCTCTCTCACTCTAATTAATTTATTTTGCAGTAACATATCAAAAATTCTATCACACTTGCTTACATCAAAAGTATATTTAATTTCGTCTCTTCTAGCAGGTGTATGTTTCAAAGCAGAACATGCAAAGGGTTTTGACTTTGGTTCTTGAACCCATTCAGCTACACATATATTAACGCCAACTTCACTAGCCGAATCTCTATCATAATCTAAGGCATTACCTACATGGTTATCCTTCTCATTATCAGTATTATCTTTAAACCGGCTATATTGTTTAATCTCCTTAGTCCGGTTTTCCAGCGCCAAAGTTTTCTGTAAAACTTGATTAACATCTAAAAATTTGTGTCCTTCTAATTTATCCTTAATATGAGCAAGCAGACCCGAAAAGGCAAGATCGGCTAAATCCTTTTCGGCTATGGTCAAGCTAAAACATCGGTTTTTGACATCTCTAAACCTCTTAATATAATCATAAACATGCTCATTATATTTCTGCCTAACCATAGTTAAATCTGAAAGTCAAAGTTCGGTTTCACCGCTATAAAAATACTCATGGAATTTTTGCTCCAATTGTGCCCATGTTGAAATTGAATTAGGAGCAAGTGATGTAAACCAAGTAAAATGCAGTACCGGACAAAGACAAAGGAAATAATTTAACCCTATAAACATCTGATGTGCCGATGTCACAGCATTGTGCTAAAAATTGTCTAACGTGCTCAAAAGTGGATCTACCATCTTCCCCTGTAAACTTAACAAAGTCTAGAATTCTGAAATCACGAGGATATGCCGTCGAGTCGAAGTAATCAGGGTATGGTTTTTGATACGCACATGCTTTACCCTTAGGTTTTAAACCAAATTCTCTTAGTATACTAGCAAGCTTATCCTTAAAACTATCATTTGATTGTAGAGAACTAGTTTGTGGAGCAGATGGAACGCTAGCACGTGATGGGAACTCCGGCAAAGAAATTTGAGCATGTGATGCTTGCAACGGAGGCCCACTAAAATTTGAATCGGGTACCGGCCCGTACGGAATCCCGGTACCGACAGGCAGCAGCGGTGGTATATTATATGTTACTTCTTGATAAATAGGTTGCTGCAAATTAGAATTTAAGGCGGCGCTTTGGTTATTGCCGCTGTAAATTTGTGGAACCGAAGTTGACATAATAGGAGAAGCAACGCTATGCACAAAGTTGTTGGCCGAACTACTGGCATGGCTCCGGCCACCTTGAACTTTATTTAAAGGAACGTGAGGCTGCACAACATTAGCCGATGCATCAAGTGTATGAATATTACTAGGCAAATTAATGAAACCACTATTTTCAAGAGGCACCAGCTTTTTCTCAGAACATTCATCATTGATTTGCAGCACTAATGAGCGAACATGACCAGATAGATTATTTTCAAGATCTTTATTAAGCCGCTCCTTAAATTCTTCAACTCTCTTAGCTACTGCTTGAGTAATCGTCTGTGCCGTATTCTCCACATCAGAACCATACTTACTAGCTACGGACACATCAATTAAATGAGCAATTTCTTCGGTTGAGTTGTTTACCTCAGATTTGAACGCATCGGACGGGCTCGAAGCTACCTTTTTGGCGACGACGTTCCTCATCTTTTGGTATCCAATCAATTTCAACATTAGCATCTCAACCTGCTCTTCTTCAAGTTCATGTTCAAGTTCGCGTCGATCATCTTCCGACAGATCGTCGAGTGTGACGGTGATGACGTTCTCCATGTCAATGTCGCTCCTGTTCTTGGTTTCGGTGTTCATCGTGTACCTTTTTTCTAAAACACTGGATGCTCCGGTCTCTAGAACCGGATATTCTGATTTTATTAGTGCTGCCTTCTGTTGTGTGTGTTGTAACACCCCCAGTGGTTAGCCACAGTAATCCCATTTTGATAATGCCAAGTCAGCATGATTATCAGTGCATGGTCATCATTAACATCATATTGCATTTCAACTCCTAAGTCAAAATTCAAATTTAAATAAAAGTGGAAAATAAAAGTTGTCCAAACCTGAAAACTAAAATGTGCCTCATGTTGCAAATATTCCCAAAGCATTTATAAAAATGATTGCAACATTTGTTGGAATTGTAGAAGGACTCGAACAACAAGAAACAGCAGCAACATAGCACTATTTAATCCTTTTCAAATTAAATAAAATCCAAACAAAAAGATATGGACGCCAAACCAATTTCTAGCAGTGACTAATTTTGCACTGTTAATATTTGGACCAGTCTCATATTTTACAAAAGTCCAGAAGTAGCCGAGACATTTTTGCAAAACGGAGAAAAGACTAAATAAAAAGAAAAGCTAAAAGAAAATAAAAGGAACCCCCCCCCCCTTCGCTGGGCCTCGGCCCAGCTGGTCACTGGGCTAGCCAGGCCGGCCCAGCCGGCACCCTACTCCTCTCCTCCTTATCCCCAGGGGGAAACCCTAATCCCCGTCACCCCCACTCCCCCCCCCCACTCCCTCGATCCCCTTCTCCCCCCCCCTCTCGTTCTGGATCGGGCGCGGCCCCGCCTCCCCGCGCCGCCCGACGCGCCCCCGAGTCGCCCTCGTCGTCCTCGCCTCCTCTTCGACGGCCTCCCCGTGCCTCGTCGCTCCTCCTCGCCTCTCCCTCGCCGGCCACATTGCGCCTCGCCGCCCCACTCCCCATCAACATGGGTGAGAACCCCCTCCGTTCCCATCCGCCTCTCTGTGCCCGCATCGCCGCCGCACCCGCACGCCCACGCAGCGCCCGTGCCGTCCGACCCCGCCTACTGCCGCGCCCGGGGACGCGCTCACCGTCCCTGGCCACGCGCGCCCGCCGTGTCCTGGGCACGCCCACGCGCGCCTCCACAATGGCATCTGCTCGCCGTCGCCGCGCCTCGTCGCTGGCTGCACGCGGCCTCGCCCCGTTCGCGTCGCGCCGCCCCTTCTCGCTACTACTGCTGCCGCTATCCTCCACGGCCGCCATTGCTTCCCCCCTGCAGCGCCGCCGTCCGCCTCCCGCTGCTCCGCCGCGCCGCCTGCTGCCGCGTTACTGTTGCTGCTCGCCGGCCTCGCCGCGCCGCGCTTCGGCCCTGGCCTCGCCCTCCTCGGCCGGCGCCGTGCCCGCCGTTGCCTGTTGCCCCCCCCCCACGCGCGCGCGTTGTGCGAGCCCCGGACGTGTCCGGCGCCCGAACGGGCACCGACGGACATGTCCGGCTCGGGCCACTGTCAAACGGGGCCCACGGCCCAGAACGTTTTTAATAATAAAAATAATTAATAAAATAAATAAATAGTTAATTGATTGATTAATTAGTGAATTAATTAAGTTAATTAACTCTGATTAAGTTAACCTAATTGATTAGTTAGTTTAATTAAACAGTAATTAAATATTAGTTAACCCTAATTAAACCTAACAGTCCGCTGACCTCATGCTGACGTCATGCTGATGTCAGCAAGACACTGTTTCGGACAATGTTTAATTTAAATAAATAAATAAATTCCAGAAATTAATAAAAACTTTAGAAAATCATATCTTTTAATCCGTAACCCCGATCAAAAAACTTTGTACATGAAAATTGCTCAGAACGACGAGACGAATTCGAATGCGCGGTCCGTTCGTCCGTCACGCGTCTCTAACTATCCGAACATGCAACCGTCCCCCTCCGGATCCTCTGTCCGATAATTCCAAATACCCGGGAAATATCATCAGATATTCTCCCGCTCCGTCTGATACGTGTAATGCTGCGTTAGACTACCCCTAGCACCGTGTATCGCATTTGGCATGCTCATGTTTGCTCTATATTTATACTGTTTCCTCCCCCTCTTCTCTCTCGATAGATCCCGACGCAGCTCCGGAGACCGAAGTCACCGTTGACGACCTTGCCCTTGCCGCCGAGCAACCAGGCAAGCCCGCCCGCCCCCACCTTCTGATCATCCCGATATCGCCCATTCTATTTCTCATGCTTGCATTAGAATTGTTGCTGCTACTGCTTTACCTATTCTGATGCATAGCCTGTTCATTGTAACCTGCTGTTGATAATTACCTGCATATCCTAAACTGTTTAGTCTAGGCTGGGTAGAGACCCATCAGTGACCCCACTTATCCCGACTGCCGCGCTGGATCGTCAGAAGACCCGATCAACGGGATTGAAGACCAGGACCCGACACCGCACATCACCCCCCCTTAGTTGTAACGACACTGCAGCGTTACTATCGAGTGCCGAGGGTGAAACCTCATGTAGCACTTCTGATGTTAACTCTGTAGAGTAGCTATTCGGTCGTGGTCATCGAGGGTGATTCCTCCTTCGCCACTTCCGGTAACGACGCTGTCGTACAACACCTCAAGTGTGAACCCAGCGAGGGTGAATCCTTCGAGTTCACCTTGACAGACACATCGAGTAGGAATCCAACGAGGGTGATACCTCGGATTCCCCTGAAGTTATGGACACACGGATACTTGGACTTTACACTGTTCCTTGGATAGGCGGGTCGGCCCTGAGGGGTACCCGTGTGCGCCTGAGAGGCGAGTGTTGTGAAGACGGGTGCCTGTGTGGTGCCCGAGTGGTGAATACGAGGCACGGCCGGGCATTCTTAACCCTTGCAGCAAGTCCTCGAGACGGGGCGACGGGGTCACATCTTTCGTGAGTCTCTGCTCATTACCGCAAGCCCCTAGTCCTAACAATTTGGATATTTGATCCGAGCAGGCCTCTGGTCTGATAGCACTAACCATCACGTGGGCATAGTATGGGCGTTCTGCATCGTATGCATCAGCCGAAAGCTCAGTCAGACGTCCAGTTCAGCATGGCGGCACGGTCGGATCGTGTCGGCCACCCGAGGCGATGCTGGTATCCACCCTATGCGCAACGACCCGGAGGGCAAGGGGCGATGGCCAAGACCCCCTTGCGCTTAGGATGTAGACCGGCGGGGACCTCTCTGCTAAGCTGTAGGTAGGGTTGCGATGTGTCGTTTGACCGAGGCCGGGCATGACCCAGGAAAGTGTGTCCGGCCGGAGTTAATCGAGCGTGTTGGGTAAGTTGGTGCACCCCTGCAGGGAAGAACACTTCTATCGATAGCCGGTCCTACGGTAAAGGACACTCGGAGTTGTATCCCGATCGATACAACTAGAACTGGATACCTGTGATGAGACCTGTATGTATGGCTCTGGGATTGCTTCTCGCAGGGAGTCGAGAAGGGATCTCCGGACGAGGTTGATGACTGTATGGCTCTGGGATTGCTTTCTCGCAGGGAGTCGAGAAAGGATCTCTGGGTGAGGATGAGACTTAATGATACTACTACATTATATTGTACTGTTCTACTCTCTTCTACTGCTGCAAGACCGCTGAAGATGCTAGTCTTCGATAGGACTAGGTCTTCTCTCTATTCTGGCATTTCTGCAGCCCAGTCCACATATACAGCCTCCCTTTTGAAAATGTTGCATATGTAGTGTAGATCCTTGCTTGCTGAGTACTTCTGAGTACTCACGGTTGCTTTGTTTTCCTTTTCTCCCCATATCAGTTTGTCGTAACAAGATGACGGAGCCCCTGAGACAGCTGCCCTGCCGACGATCGCTACTACTACTACCCAGAGGATGGATTCTGCTATGGGTTGACTGACGACCAGGAGTAGGATCGGAGGGTCCCAGGCAGGAGTCCTTTGCCTTTTGATCGTAGTGTTTTATTTTGCCCCGCCTTTCTAAAGGCCTTTCTGTTTCTCTTTTAATATCTGTACTCAGATATCTGATGCTTCCGCTGACGCTTGTTCACAAGCTTATGTATTCGAGCCCTCGTGGCCCCTGGCTTGTAATATAAAGCTTGTATGACTTTATTTATGTTTTTGAGTTGTGTTGTGATATCTTCCTGTGAGTCCTTAGGCTTGATCGTGTGCATTTGCGTGTATGATTAGTGCACGATCGGGCCGGGGGCGTCACAAGTTGGTATCAGAGCCGACTGCCTCTAGGAATCCCCCTTCCTAACTCCTTGGCCGAAGTTGAGTCTAGTAACCGAAAACTGTTTTACTAACTTGGATGTGTGGCTTACGGGCCCACGTCGCCAATTGGGTGGTATTAGGATTTTTTACTCCTCGACCTTTACTCTGGGCCTCTGACCTCTCTTCTATTCGGGTTATAATTTTACTAACTCCAACATTAGGTTCTCGTGATCACATCCACCCGGTGTTCTGAAATATTCCCCCCTTGCTTCGAGATTATGGGCCAGGTTCTGCTTACAGGATCCTCTTATCGAGGGCACCCTGTTTTGTCACTTGCAGATTCCTCGCTCCAATAGTTTTCTCCGGCGTTGATGTAGCCTTTGCTATGTCTCGTTGTGTACTTCCTTACCGCGTGCCTGCGCACCGCCTAGAATGTCTAGCTTCTAAATTTGCGCCGTTGTGCTGTCCGCATGTACCCGACTCTGTGCATGGATTGGTATGTCTTTCAACGACTACTATTTTACATCTAATGCCCTTCCTGTTCATCTCTCGTGTTACGTCCTGAATAACTCCTTACACATGCAGTCTTTCTTGCTAAACTGCCCCTGTTGATTTGGCAGGATGGCTGACGATCCACCACCTCCACCCTATATTGCCGCAATGATGCAGCAGTTTGAACTCAACCGTCAGCAGTTTGATCTTAACCGTCAGTTTATGACCGCAGTATTGGCTCAATTTCCAACTCAGAATGCTCAGCAACAGAATGCTCCAATAACTCTGCCAGAATTTGTGCGCCTCAATCCGTCCACTTTTCGCAGCTCGACTGATCCAATGGATGCTGATGATTGGCTCCGTGACATTGCCTTCCAGATGATGTCGGCCAATGTTATCCCTGACAGTTACGTCACCTATGCGACGTATCACCTGAGGGGATCAGCGGCTCAATGGTGGGAAAGCCACAAGGGTATGTTGCCTGCTGAAACTGTAACCACGTGGCAGGAATTTCAGTCAGCTTTTCATGCACGTTACATTCCTCAAGGTCTGATCGACCAGAAGAAGCAGGAGTTCCGCAAACTCTCACAGGGCACAATGACTGTGGATGAATACCAGAGGAAATTTCTTGAATTGTCCCGCTATGCTGCGGATGACGTCGACACTGACACTCGCAAGCAGGAGAAATTCCGTGAAGGACTACGTACTGATATAAAACTTGCACTTGCTGTCCATGATTGCACAGAATTCGCAACGCTTGTCAGCAAATCTTTCCAAGTTGAAATAGCTCTGACTGACTACCAGGAGTCGCTGAAGCGCACTCGTGATGTTGGTTCGTCTTCGGGTCGACCTGTTCAGAAGCGTCGAGTCTGGATTCCCCATAATGTTTACCACCGACCTGCCCCAACACCAAGGCCGTCATATGTTGCACCTCGTTTGCCTTCACCGCCGAGACAGCTATCGGTTCATGATGGACCGCCTGATGCTATGGCTTTTCATCAGGATGCACCACGTCCTCCCGTTGGTTGCAAGAAGAGCTGTCGGAACCGTTGTCTCAGAAGCTCTAATGCCAGGCCGTCTGCTATAGTTCGGGTCCATGTCAACCAAGTCAACATGGAAGAAGCTCGACAGGACCCCAACATTGTGATGGGCACCCTTCTAGTGAACTCAATCCCAGCTTCAGTCCTCTTTGATTCTGGAGCATCACACTCCTTCATGTCCGAAAGTTTTGCGCGAAGCCATGATATACTTTTCGAGGAGATGTCCACCCCATTAGTAATCCATTCACCTGGAGCTAATTGGCAAACTCTTGAAGGCATCGAGAACGTTCCAGTTGTTCGTGATTTTCAAGATGTATTTCCAGAAGAACTTCCAGGAATACCCCCTGCTAGAGCTGTTGAGTTTGTCATCGACTTGAAACCTGGCACTACCCCTATTGCGAAGCGTCCTTATAAGATGCCTCCGCATCATCTTCTTGAACTTAAGGAGGAAATCGACATGTCACTTAAGAAAGGTTTCATCCGCCCCAGTTCCTCTGCTTGGGGAGCACCTTCACTCTTCGTCAAGAAGACGGATGGAACTAATCGATTGGTTCAGGATTACCGACCTATCAACAAAGCAACAATTCAGAATAAATATCCGCTTCCTCGGATCAATGATTTGTATGATCAACTTGTCGGTTCCTCAGTATTCTCTAAGCTTGATTTGAGATTGGGATACCATCAGATCCGTGTTCGTGAAGAGGATATTCCGAAGACTGCATTTGTTACTCGTTATGGCTCCTACGAGTACACTGTCATGTCATTTGGCTTAACAAATGCTCCAGCCACATTCTCCCGTCTGATGAATTATATCTTCATGGATTACCTCGACAAGTTCGTCGTGGTTTATCTAGATGATATTCTGGTATATTCGAAGAATAAGGAAGAACATGTTGAACACCTCCGTCTAGTACTGGAAAGGCTCCGAGAACACCAGTTGTATGCCAAATACTCCAAATGTGAATTCTGGCTTTCTAAAGTAACGTACCTTGGTCATGTGATTTCCAAAGATGGAATTGCCGTTAACCCAGAATGAGTTCAGGCTATTCTGGACTGGACTCCTCCGAAGAACGTCAAGCAAGTGAGAAGTTTTCTCGGCCTTGCAAGCTATTGCCGTCGATTTGTCGAGAACTTTTCTAAGATTGCTAAGCCTTTGACTGATCTGCTTCACAAGGGCGTTAAGTTTGAATGGACAGACAAATGTCAGGAAAGTTTTCAAGCACTCAAAGACAAGCTAACATCTGCCCCAGTACTATCTCCTCCAGATACCCGCAAAGACTTTGTGATCTATTGTGACGCATCCCGTGAAGGATTAGGCTGTGTCCTAATGCAAGAGCGTAAGGTGATTGCTTATGGCTCTCGTCAGTTGCGCCCACATGAAGAGAATTATCCGGTACATGATTTAGAACTAGCTGTTGTCATCTATGCACTGCAGTTGTGGCGACATTACCTTCTCGGTAATCGTTGCGAGATCTACACGGATCATAAAAGTCTGAAGTATTTGTTCACTCAGCCATCTCTAAACCTCCGTCAGCAAAGATGGATGGAGGCCATTGCGGACTATGATTTGGGTATATCCTATACCCCTGGCAAGGCTAACGTGATGGCTGATGCCTTAAGCCGCAAGTCCTATTGCGACAACCTCATGGTTAGGCGAGCTCAACCTCGTCTTTTTGAAGAACTATGCAAGCTGAATCTGCGTATTGTTCCACAGGGCTCTCTTAATAACCTTGTGATACAACCAGATCTTGAGAAAGCCATTAAGAATGCGCAAGCTAAAGATGCTGAAATTGATTTGATGAAGAAAGACCTTCACCTTGTAAAGTACAGGGATTTCTCGCTGTCTGAAGATGGAACCTTGTATTTCAGAAACCGCATTGTCGTACCTCGCTTCGAGCTTATGACTGACAAGGTCATGAAGGAGGCACATGATACCCCGCTGTCTATTCATCCGGGTAGCACCAAGATGTATCGTGATCTCCGTCAAAGGTACTGGTGGTCTAAAATGAAGCAGGACATTGCTCGATATGTTGCTGAATGTGATGTTTGTCATCGCGTTAAAGCAGAACATCAGAAACCAGCTGGAATTCTGCAACCACTTCCTATTCCTCTATGGAAATGGGATAAGGTTCAGATGGATTTCGTTACAGGACTTCCCAGGTCACAGAAGGGTCACGATGCTATTCTTGTCGTCGTCGACCAACTCTCTAAAGTTGCACACTTTCTGCCTGTCAAGGAGATGATCACTGCTAGTCAGTTAGCAGAGTTGTATATCTCCAGAATTGTTTCACTCCACGGTATTCCGAAGGAGATCAGTTCGGACCATGGCGGCCTTTTCACTTCCAAATTCTGGGAAAGTTACCAAACAGCTATGGGAACTCATATTACCTGGAGTTCAGCTTATCATCCCCAATCCCAAGGCCAAGTTGAGCGAGTCAATCAAGTTCTTGAAGACATGCTTCGGGCTTGTGTTATTTCTTTCGGCAAGAAGTGGGAAGAATCTCTTCCATATGCTGAGTTCTCTTATAACAACAGCTATCAAGCCAGCTTGAAAATGGCTCCCTTTGAAGTTCTTTATGGACGTAAGTGTCGAACCCCTCTGAATTGGTCAGAAACTGGGGAACGACCGCTCGTGGGTCCGGATATTATTCAACACGCCGAAGAGCAAGTCCGTATCGTCCGTGAAAACCTCAAGGCGGCTCAGGACCGCCAGAAGAGCAACTATGATCGCAAACGATGGGGTTTGACTTATCAACCTGGTGATCAGGCTTATCTGCGAGTCACCCCGATGAAAGGCACTCACCGTTTTGGAATCAAGGGCAAGCTAGCTCCACGCTACATTGGTCCTTTCCGCATTATTGCTAGACGTGGTCAGGTGGCGTATAAATTGGAGTTGCCGCCGCAATTCTCTCATATCCACGACGTCTTCCATGTGTTGCAACTTCGTAAATGCTTCAAGGAATCTCCGCACCGAGCACTGGATCACGAGGTGCTCGAATTGCAAGATGACCTATCTTATAAGGAGCATCCGATCCGCATTCTCGATGAAGCTGAACGTCGGACCCGTCAGAAGGTTACCAAGTTCCTCAAAGTGCAGTGGTCAAATCATACTGAAGATGAAGCCACTTGGGAACGCGAGGATAATCTTCGTGCGGAATACCCCAAACTTTTTCCTTCTACTTCTTAATTCTCGGGACGAGAATTCTTGTTAGTGGAGGAGATTTGTAACACCCCCAGTGGTTAGCCGAAGTAATCCCATTTTGATAATGCCAAGTCAGCATGATTATCAGTGCATGGTCATCATTAACATCATATTGCATTTCAACTCCTAAGTCAAAATTCAAATTTAAATAAAAGTGGAAAATAAAAGTTGTCCAAACCTGAAAACTAAAATGTGCCTCATGTTGCAAATATTCCCAAAGCATTTATAAAAATGATTGCAACATTTGTTGGAATTGTAGAAGGACTCGAACAACAAGAAACAGCAGCAACATAGCACTATTTAATCCTTTTCAAATTAAATAAAATCCAAACAAAAAGATATGGACGCCAAACCAATTTCTAGCAGTGACTAATTTTGCACTGTTAATATTTGGACCAGTCTCATATTTTACAAAAGTCCAGAAGTAGCCTAGACATTTTTGCAAAACGGAGAAAAGACTAAATAAAAATAAAATCTACAAGAAAATA
Organism: Thinopyrum elongatum; assembly: GCA_011799875.1. NCBI lineage: Eukaryota > Viridiplantae > Streptophyta > Magnoliopsida > Poales > Poaceae > Thinopyrum > Thinopyrum elongatum. Next base: position 491,916,127 of record CM022302.1, on the reverse strand, counting down.
AAAGGAACCCCCCCCCCTTCGCTGGGCCTCGGCCCAGCTGGCCACTGGGCTAGCCAGGCCGGCCCAGCCGGCACCCTACTCCTCTCCTCCTTATCCCCAGGGGGAAACCCTAATCCCCGTCACCCCCACTCCCCCCACCCCACTCCCTCGATCCCCTTCTCCCCCCCCACTCTCGTTCTGGATCGGGCGCGGCCTCGCCTCCCCGCGCCGCCCGACGCGCCCCCGAGTCGCCCTCGTAGTCCTCGCCTCCTCTTCGATGGCCTCCTCGTGCCCCGTCGCTCCCCCTTGCCTCTCCCTCGCCGGCCACATTGCGCCTCGCCGCCCCACTCCCCATCAACGTGGGTGAGAACCCCCTCCGTTCCCATCCGCCTCTCTGTGCCCGCATCGCCGCCGCACCCGCACGCCCGCGCAGCGCCCGTGCTATCCGACCCCGCCTACTGCCACGCCCGGGGACGCGCTCACCGTCCCTGGCCACGCGCGCCCGCCGTGTCCTGGGCACGCCCACGCGCGCCTCCACAATGGCATCTGCTCGCCGTCGCCGCGCCTCGTCGCTGGCTGCACGCGGCCTCGCCCCGTTCGCGTCGCGCCGCCCCTGCTCGCTACTACTGCTACCGCTATCCTCCACGGCCGCCATTGCTTCCCCCCTGCAGCGCCGCCGTCCGCCTCCCGCTGCTCCGCCGCGCCGCCTGCTGCCGCATTACTGTTGCTGCTCGCCGACCTCGCCGCGCCGCGCTTCAGCCCTGGCCTCGCCCTCCTCGGCCGGCGCCATGCCCGCCGTTGCCTGTTGCCCCCCCCCCCCCCCCCGCGCGCGCGCGCGCGCGTTGTGTGAGCCCCGGACGTGTCCGGCGCCCGAACGGGCACCGACGGACATGTCCGGCTCGGGCCACTGTCAAACGGGGCCCACGGCCCAGAATGTTTTTAATAATAAAATAATAGATAAATAAAAATAATAAATAAAATAAATAAATAGTTAATTAATTGATTAATTAGTGAATTAATTAAGTTAATTAATTCTGATTAAGTTAACCTAATTGATTAGTTAGTTTAATTAAACAGTAATTAAATATTAGTTAACCCTAATTAACCCTAACAGTCCGCTGACGTCATGCTGACGTCAGCAAGACACTGTTTCGGATAATGTTTAATTTAAATAAATAAATAAATTCCAGAAATTAATAAAAACTTTAGAAAATCATATCTTTTAATCCGTAACCCCGATCGAAAAAATTTGTACATGAAAATTGCTCAGAACGACGAGACGAATTCGAATACGCGGTCCGTTCGTCAGTCACGCGTCTCTAACTATCCGAACATGCAACCGTCCCCCTCCGGATCCTCTGTCCGATAATTCCAAAGACCCGGGAAATATCGTCAGATATTCTCCCGCTCCATCTGATACGTGTAATGCTGCGTTAGACTACCCCTAGCACCGTGTATCGTATTTGTCATGCTCATGTTTGCTCTATATTTATACTGTTTCCTCCCCCTCTTCTCTCTCGATAGATCCCGACGCAGCTCCGGAGACCGAAGTCACCGTTGACGACCTTGCCCTTGCCGCCGAGCAACCAGGCAAGCCCCCCCCCCCCCTTGATCATCCCGATATCGCCCATTCTATTTCTCATGCTTGCATTAGAATTGCTGCTGCTACTGCTTTACCTATTCTGATGCATAGCCTGTTCATTGTAACCTGCTGTTGATAATTACCTGCATATCCTAAACTGTTTAGTCTAGGCTGGGTAGAGACCTATCGGTGACCCCACTTATCCCGACTGCCGCGCTGGATCGTCAGAAGACCCGATCAACGAGATTGAAGACCAGGACCCGACACCGCACATCACCCCCCCTTAGTTGTAACGACACTGCAGCGTTACTATCGAGTGCCGAGGGTGAAACCTCATGTAGCACTTCTGATGTTAACTCTGTAGAGTAGCTATTCGGTCGTGGTCATCGAGGGTGATTCCTCCTTCGCCACTTCCGGTAACGACGCTGTCGTACAACACCTCAAGTGTGAACCCAGCGAGGGTGAATCCTCCGAGTTCACCTTGACAGACACATCGAGTAGGAATCCAACGAGGGTGATACCTCGGATTCCCCTGAAGTTATGGACACACGGATACTTGGACTTTACACTGTTCCTTGGATAGGCGGGTCGGCCCTGAGGGGTACCCGCGTGCGCCTAAGAGGCGAGTGTTGTGAAGACGGGTGCCTGTGTGGTGCCCGAGTGGTGAATACGAGGCGCGGCCGGGCATTCTTAACCCTTGCAGCAAGTCCTCGAGACGGGGCGACGGGGTCACATCTTTCGTGAGTCTCTGCTCGTTACCGCAAGCCCCTAGTCCTAACGATTTGGATATTTGATCCAAGCAGGCCTCTGGTCTGATAGCACTAACCATCACGTGGGCATAGTATGGGCGTTCTGCATCGTATGCATCAGCCGAAAGCTCTGTCAGACGTCCAGTTCAGCATGGCGGCACGGTCGGATCGTGTCGGCCACCCGAGGCGATGCTGGTATCCACCCTGTGCGCAACGACCCGGAGGGCGAGGGGTGATGGCCAAGACCCCCTTGCGCTTAGGATGTAGACCGGCGGGGACCTCTCTGCTAAGCTGTAGGTAGGGTTGCGATGTGTCGTTTGACCGAGGCCGGGCATGACCCAGGAAAGTGTGTCCGGCCGGAGTTAATCGTGCGTGTTGGGTAAGTTGGTGCACCCCTGCAGGGAAGAACACTTCTATCGATAGCCGGTCCTACGGTAAAGGACACTCGGAGTTGTATCCCGATCGATACAACTAGAACTGGATACCTGTGATGAGACCTGTATGTATGGCTCTGGGATTGCTTCTCGCAGGGAGTCGAGAAGGGATCTCCGGACGAGGTTGATGACTGTATGGCTCTGGGATTGCTTTCTCGCAGGGAGTCGAGAAAGGATCCCTGGGTGAGGATGAGACTTAATGATACTACTACATTATATTGTACTGTTCTACTCTCTTCTACTGCTGCAAGACCGCTGAAGATGCTAGTCTTCGATAGGACTAGGTCTTCTCTCTATTCTGGCATTTCTGCAGCCCAGTCCACATATACAGCCTCCCTTTTGAAAATGTTGCATATGTAGTGTAGATCCTTGCTTGCTGAGTACTTCTGAGTACTCACGGTTGCTTTGTTTTCCTTTTCTCCCCATATCAGTTTGTCGTAACAAGATGACGGAGCCCCTGAGACAGCTGCCCTGCCGACGATCGCTACTACTACTACCCAGAGGATGGATTCTACTATGGGTTGACTGACGACCAGGAATAGGATCGGAGGGTCCCAGGCAGGAGGCCTTCGCCTTTCGATCGTAGTGTTTTATTTTGCCCCGCCTTTCTAAAGGCCTTTCTGTTTCTCTTTTAATATCTGTACTCAGATATCTGATGCTTCCGCTGACGCTTGTTCGCAAGCTTATGTATTCGAGCCCTCGTGGCCCCTGGCTTGTAATATAAAGCTTGTATGACTTTATTTATGTTTTAGAGTTGTGTTGTGATATCTTCCCGTGAGTCCTTAGGCTTGATCGTGTGCATTTGCGTGTAAGATTAGTGCACGATCAGGCCGGGGGCGTCACATGTGTGGAGGTAGCACGCCATCTGAATTCTCACTAATTCGGCTAAAGTTAAAAGTAACATATGGAGCCGAATCATGATAATTAGGATTTATATATGATGCCGAATTCGTAGGTACGACCTCCACTCTAGTGGACTGAGGTGCCACATATGGTAACCGAGAATAATTGGCTGGATAATTAATATTAGCATGATCAATTATCTCATTCACCGGCATGTTTTGTGGTGGAACCACATATTGCGAATTTGCTGCCGATGAATAAAAAGATGAAACACCGTGTTGCATATTACAAAAACTGCTAGCATGTGATGTTTCAGAATAATTGGCTGAACTCACCATGTTAGTTCGGCCCTGATAATCATTCATCGGCATATGAACTTGTTCTGCTGCCGATGCGTGGGAATACACAGGTGCTTGTTGTATGTTGATAGTGGCATTAAAATTCAAAGTATGCATATTACTTGTCAGCGTTGGCATATAATTTTCTGATTCATAATTTGCATATCCAAAACCATCATCTGAACTGGCTGATGTAATACGCACACTATCACTAGGCCTAGCAACATCAACATAAGAATTCATGGCACTTGCAAAATAATCATAAGAAACAGGCGATTCATTTGCAAGTTGTACCTTGGGTGTGGTGTAGTAATATTGTAGTCCAGCACCGTGGTAGCACTCCATGTTCAATGGTTGATGACGAGCCTCCTAATTGCTTCCTTTATTGGCGCGGATAACAGCAACAACTATGTGTAGGAAGCAAGAACGCTGGTCACAATAGATGCAATCGGCCGGCTGGCCTGATGCAACGGTGATGACGACAACACAGTAATAGATCCAGTTGGAATTGGCTAGGGCAGAAATATTCGGCTATATCTATAGCCAAAACAATCATCCCCAGCGTAGTCGCCAATTGTGTTGGCACGCGAAATCGCCGCGCAACACCAAGATAAATGTCGTACTTTCGTGATGACGAACGATTGCTTTCCAGGCAAAGCAATAAAGAATTCCTCGCTTTCGTGGAGGGAACCCGACCGTTTTTCAGGGCAAAACGGCAAAGATCACCAAACCCTAGGGCTGCTAGGGCTCGGCAGAGAAGAACGACAATGGAAAAAAACGTACGTGAAAAAAGTAGTGTCTGTATTGATAGATCGATTGTTGAGGTTTTTTCCAATCGGTTGTGGCCTTATATATAAGGCACGCTGGACTTTGACGTATACAGGGCAGGACTTGGCGTACAGAAATAGAACTCCAAAACTGAAACCGAACAGGACTTCTCCTCCTTATTCGGCTACCATGTATATGGCTACAGAATCTACATGCTAATCTGTAGTACGTATCTAGGCCATATCCACGTACAAGCACTTTTGCATATATGAATAAAATATTCTGGCAAGGTCGCTAATTACACTAGGTAATAAGGAATGATCATTCATGATGTGTTGCTGCACCTTTACCTACGTGACTTCATCACCCGTGCAAAAATCCTTCAACTTGGCAACCACGTTTTAGCCCAGCATATCATAATCTGTTCAGGATTTGTCTCGGTAGCCGCTAGTCCATGCAAAACTCCATTTAGTTGTCCTGGATAAATAACTTTGCTATGCTTGATCTATTGCTATATGGCATATGTATTGAACTACCACCAAGCCTGCATTTTGAATCAAACAGCAAGGGCGAATATATATGTCAACCAATAATCTAACCACAATCATTTAAATTAATTTGGCCCAATATATACTAACTAGCCAAATTACACCATCAACAGGAGTCGGTCTACTAATCTTGGATGTGATGCCTATATAATGATCATTGCATGGATATCGTCATGATTATTTGAAGTTCTATCAATTGCCCAACAGTAATTTGTTTACCCACCGTATGCTATTTTTCTCGAGAGAAGCCACTAGTGAAATCTACGGCCCCCGGGTCTCTTCTTTATCATATTTGCCTTCGAGATCTATTTTTATTTGCTTTTATTTTTAGATCTATTAATCCAAAAACCCAAAAATACCTTGCTGCAATTTATTGTTATTTATTTTATCTCGCGTTCCCGCGAGATCTATTTATCCAATCTACTACAATTTTATCTATCTTTTTACCTGGGAGGGATTGACAACCCCTCTTTTACGTCGGGTTGCAAGTATTTGTTCTTTGTGTGCAGGTACCGTTTACGTAGTGTTGCGTGGTTCTCCTACTGGTTCGATAACCTTGGTCTCATCACTGAGGGAAATACCTACCGTAGTTGTGCTGCATCATCCCTTCCTCTTTTGGGAAATACCGACGTAGTTCAAGCCTCATCAAAAGGAATTTCTGGCGCCGTTGCTGGGGGGACATCATCAACATCTACCAGGTTCCTAATCACAAATCTCATCTCCTTGCAATTTACATTATTTGCCATTTGCCCCTCATTTTCATCTCCCCCACTTCACAAAAATTTGCCGTTTTATTCGCCCTCTTTTTCGTTTGCCGTTTTCTTGTCAGATCTGTTTTTTGTGTGCAATTTTGTTTGCGTAGTCATGATGCCTCAAAGAAAATATTATGATGTTCCTTACCCCAATATTTTGCTTGAAATTGAGAAAAGTACTAAGGAATATATGACTACACAATTTGAGCACAATAAATATTTTACCGAGGAACTTAAGGAACACTCTGTTGTGCTGGAAGCTATAACAAAACAACTCGATGATATTAGTAGAGAAGTTCGTAATCTCCAATCTAAGTATGCTTTTGCTGAAAGTTTGCTAGGCAAAATATCCGATGCACAAGCTATCCTAGTAAACCAAATGGCCGCTAAACCAATCTCGTTAGAAGATAAAAATGATGAAGATCTTAAAGTGATTGGTGTTTTTTCTATTGATGCTTTGTTTAGTAAAATTAAGATTGATGATAAAGGGATAGAAGAAGAGTCAACTTTAGCTAGAAGGCGTCCCGATACTTCGGAGGGTGAAAATCTTATTGAAAAAATTGATAAAAGTGGGTTTGGAGAGGTCAAAACTTTAACTAGTGATGTGCCCACTCTTTTGGATTACAAAGACTTTAATTATGATAATTGCTCTTTGTTTGATTGTATTTCTTTGTTGCAATCCATGATAAATTCACCCCATGCATATGAACAAAATAAAGCTTTTACTAAACATATTGTTGATGCTATGATGAAAGCTTTAGAAGAAAAGTTAGAATTAGAGATCTCAATTCCGAGAAAATTACATGATGAATGGGAACCTACTATCAAAGTCAAGATTAAAAATAATGAGTGTTTTGCTTTATGTGACTTGGGTGCTAGTGTTTCTACAATTCTGAAATCTATATGTGATGTGCTTGGTCTTACCGATATTGAAGAATGTTCTTTAAATTTGCACTTGGTGGATTCTACTATTAAAAAGCCTATGGGAAGAATTAATGATGTTCTTATTCTTGCAAATAGGAATTATGTGCCCATAGATTTTATTGTTCTTGATATTGATTGCAATCCGTCTTGTCCAATTATTCTTGGTAGACCGTTTTTACGTACTATCGGTGCCGTGATTGATATGAAAGAAGGCAATATTAAATTTCAATCTCCACTAAGGAAGGGTATGGAACACTTCCCTAGAACAAGAATTAAGCCACCATATGAATCAATCATGAGGGCATATTATGGATCTAGGAATAAAGATGACAACACTTAGATCTTTGCATTATGCCTAGCTAGGGACATAAAACAATAGCGCTTGTTGGGAGGCAACCCAATGAATAAAATTTATTTTTTTCATTTTCTTTCTGTTATTGAGTGTTTGCACAATTATTCTACTGTTATGATTGTGTTTTTTATGTTTTAGTTAGTGTTTGTGCCAAGTAAAGCCTTTGGGATAGCTTTGGTGATAGTTGATTTGATCTTGTTGGAAAACAGAAACTTTTGCGTCCAGAAAAATAATTGTTTATAATTACAGAAGAGACTTAAAATTCTGAATTTTTTACAAAATATTTATATACAAATATTCTCTTCCGCACTAATTTTTCAGAATTTTTGGTGTTACAACAGTATGAGAAAAATTCGCATCTTTACAGACTGTTCTGTTTTTGACAGATTCTGTTTTCTTTGCGTTGTGTGCTTATTTTGATGAATCTATGGTTTGTATTGGAGGGTATAAGCCATGGTAAAGTTAGAATAAAGTAGATATAATTCAATAACAAAATTTGAATGGGTTTTCTACAGTACTTAATGTAAAGATTGGTTTTCTTATACTAACGGATCTCACGAAGGTTTTGTTGAGTTTTGTGTGATTGAAGTTTTCAAGTTTTGGGTGAGATTACGATGGATGAAGGAATAAGGACTAGAAGAGCCTAAGCTTGGGGATGCCCATGGCACCCCAAGCCATTATCCAAAGAGAAGCAAGCAACTAAGCTTGGGGATGCCCGAGTGGCATCCCCTCTTTCTTCTAACAACCATCGGTATTTTACTTGGAGCTATATTTTTATTCGTCACATATCATGAGTTTTGCTTGGAGCGTCTTGTATGATATGAGTCTTTGCTTGTTTTATTTTTTCTTTTTATTTTTAGTCAAGTATCCTTGTTAAACACACCTATTTGAGACAGCCAAAATTATGCTATGATTTGTTAGAATTGCTCTCTATGCTTCACTTAAATCTTTATGAGCTATGGAATTGCTCTAGTGCTTCACTTATATCTTTTTGAGCACGATGTGCTTTAGTATTTTTGAAGAAATGATCTCATGCTTCACTTAGATTTGTTTTAGAGTTAGTAAATTTTTTAAGAAATTCTCTCATGCTTCTCTTAAATTATTTTGAGAGAAGAAAATTTTTATGCTCATGTTCTTCACTTAGATTTGTTTGAGCAATCAAAAGCAACATATAAAATTAGTCCCAAAGTGATAGATATTCAAGAGGGATATAATAAAAACTTTCATGAAGATCACTGGATAGAATAAACTTGATTCTTTGTAATAGTTTTGTGATATGATGATATAATATGTGAGTCATATTGATGAGTAATTATGCTTTAGTAAGAATATTGGTGTTAAGGTTTGTGATTCCCTATGCAAGCACGAAAGTCAATAGTTATGCAATGAAATTATATCCTACTTGTGGTGCATTATTCGGTATTAGTTATGCTTAATGCTCGCTTATGAGATTTTTCGTTTCTTGGTTGGATGCTTCTCAATCTTTTGCTAGCCTTCATTTGCACTAAGTATGATCACTACTTGTGCATCCAAAATCCTTAAACCAGTTTTGCCATATGAGTCCACTATACCTACCTATATGCGGTATTCTTTTGCTGTTCTAAGCAAATTTTTATGTGCCATCTCTAATTTTCAAAATAAATTTCTCTTTTGTGTGCTCGTACCGCTCATGAAACGGTAGGAGGTGGCTGATATTTTTCCATGCTAGATGTGTTATTCTCAATATGAGTGTTTATTCACTTGTCATTGCACGAGAGTACGGCAAAGGTATTAGGGATGCCCAGTCCCAAAATGAAAAATGAATTTACTTTATGTTGTCAAATAATAAATTCCTTGAAAAGTGTTGGTATGGACGGCACCCGTGAATTCTGTTAGCCGTGGAATGTGAAAGTATGGTGGAAAAAGGAATAAACTTTATTTTCTGTTTAGGAACCGCCTATGATATATCTAGCATGGAAAGTATTGGGAACTACTCGATCGTTTTCGTTGACAGGAAAAGCATGCCAACCAAAATGTTTTTATCTCTATCTTTTTCGCTTTGAGCTCTGGCACCTCTACAAATCCCTACTTCCCTCTGCGAAGGGCCTTTCTATTTTACTTTATGCAATTTTTATTTTTATTTGAGTCTCCATCTTCTCTTATAAAGCACCAACTAAGGGGCACTATGATCGTACTTGAGCATTGGGTATAGCTAATATGCGAGTGTGTTTCATGAATGGATCAATGATTGAGCATATTGGGCTAGGGATAACTTGCTTTAGTGTTGATATTTTGCAAGGCATGGTCGCTTGTTGATATACTTGAGTATTGAAATCTTCATGTCAAAACTAGACTATTGCTTTGAATCATATAAAAGTCCAAATGTCCATGCTACAAAGAAAATATTATGTGATGAACATGTTAGGCAGCATTCCACATCAAAAATTCTATTTTTATCATTTACCTACTCGAGGACGAGCAGGAATTAAGCTTGGGGATGCTGATACGTCTCCAATGTATCTATAATTTTTTATTGTTCCATGCTGTTATATTATCATTCTTGGATGTTTTACAATCATTTTGTAGCAACTTTATATCATTTTTTGGGACTAACCTATTGACATAGTGCCCAATGACAGTTGCTGTTTTTTGCTTGTTTTTTACTTCACAGAAAATCAATACCAAACGGAGTCCAAACGCAGCGAAACTTTTTGGTGATTTTTTTTTGGACCAGAAGACACCAGTTGGGCCAAGGAAGTACCAGAGGGGTGCCCCGAGGGGGCACAACCCACCTGGGCGCGCCTGGGGGCCCAGGCGCGCCCTGGTGGGTTGTGCCCACCTCAGTGGCCTCCCGCACCGCCTCTTTGCTCTATAAATACCCCAATATTCCAGAAACCCTAGGGGAGTCGACGAAAAACAATTCCAGCCGCCGCAAGTTCCAGAAACCACAGATCCAATCTAGACACCATCACGGAGGGGTTCATCATCCTCATTGATGCCTCTCCAATGATGCGTGAGTAGTTCATTGTAGACCTATGGGTCCGTAGTTAGTAGCTAGATGGCTTCCTCTCTCTCTTTTGATTCTCAATACAATGGTCTCTTGGAGATCTATTTGATGTAACTCTTTTTTGCGGTGTGTTTGTTGGGATCCGATGAACTTTGAGTTTATGATCAGATCTATGTGTTTTATCCATGAAAGTTATTTGAGTCTTTTGATCTCTTATATGCATGATTACTTATAGCCTCGTATTTCTTCTTCGAATCTTTGGTTTAGTTAGGCCGACTAGATCGATTTTTCTTGCCATGGGAAGAGGTGCTTTGTGATGGGTTCGATCTTACGGTGCTCAATCCCAGTGATAGAAGGGGAAATGACACGTATGTATCGTTGCTATTAAGGATAACAAGATGGGGTCTATTCCTACATGAATAGATCTTGTCTACATCATGTCATCGTTCTTATTGCATTACTCCGTTTCTCCATGAACTTAATACACTAGATGCATGCTGGATAGCGGTCGATGTGTGGAGTAATAGTAGTAGATGCAGGCAGGAGTCGGTCTACTAATCTTGGACGTGATGCCTATATAATGATCATTGCCTGGATATCGTCACGATTATTTGAAGTTCTATCAATTGCCCAACAGTAATTTGTTTACCCACCGTATGCTATTTTTCTCGAGAGAAGCCACTAGTGATATCTACGGCCCCGGGGTCTCTTCTTTATCATATTTGCCTTCGAGAACTATTTTTATTTGCTTTTATTTTCAGATCTATTAATCCAAAAACCCAAAAATACCTTGCTGCAATTTATTGTTATTTATTTTATCTCGCGTTCCCGCGAGATCTATTTATCCAATCTACTACAATTTTATCTATCTTTTTACCCGGGAGGGATTGACAACCCCTCTTTTACGTCGGGTTGCAAGTATTTGTTCTTTGTGTGCAGGTACCGTTTACGTAGTGTTGCGTGGTTCTCCTACTAGTTCGATAACCTTGGTCTCATCACTGAGGGAAATACCAACCGTAGCTGTGCTGCATCATCCCTTCCTCTTTGTGGAAATACCGACGTAGTTCAAGCCGCATTAGTAAGCATCATGTGGTGGGGAAAGATCTAGGCACATATGGCCAGTCAAATATATTTGATCATGAATTATTATTGTTGACAATTATCTATATGATAAATGAGTTGGGAGGCGAAACATTAAGCCCCTATCTTTCTCTGTGTTCGATGGATGCCATTTGTTCTAAAAATATGCTTTGAGTACTAGCAATCATAGAATACTATATGACAATTAAGTATGTGGAGCTCTTACTTAGACTTTGTTGAAAATAAGTTGAATTGCAATTGTTTGGTGACTAAGAACAAAGGTTATCAAGTTTCAAGAGAATGCATTGTTTGAACCATAACATGTGAATTGATTGCTACTTGATCATGATGAGTTCTATGAGAAAGTGTTGCTGTTTATAATGCTAGAAAAAGTGATTAAATTATCATTGATCAAACTTATGCACTATGCTAGCATTCACACTTCATAAATTATTTCTTTTATCATTTACCTACTCGAGGACGAGCAGGAATTAAGCTTGGGGATGCTGATACGTCTCCAACGTATCTATAATTTATGAAGTATTCATGTCATGTTTACAACAATTTTATATGGTTTTGGTATGATTTGATTAGAACTAACTCGGAGTGACGTTGTTTTCAGCAGAACTACCGTGGTGTCATTTTTTGTGCAGAAATAAAAGTTCTCGAAATGGGCTGAAAATTTACGGTGATTTTTTATGGACCAAAAGAGACCCCCGAAGCACTGGAGCTGGGCCAAGAAGTGGCCGAGGGAGCCACAAGCCTGGGGGGCACCCCCCACGAGCTCATGGGCCCATCGGGCACCCCCCCTGGCGTGAGACCGACGCCAAAAATTCCTATAAATACCCCAAACCTCGAAAAGAACCCTAGATGAGAAGTTCCGCCACTGCAAGCCTTTGTATCCATGAAAACTCAATCGGGACCCTGTTCCGGCACCCTGTCGGAAGGGGAAATCATCACCAGAGGCCATCTTCATCATCCCGGAGGCCACCATGATGAGGAGGGAGTAGTCCACCCTCGGGGCTGAGGGTTTGTACCAGTAGCTATGTGTTTGATCTCTCTCTCGTGTTCTTGATTTGGCACGATCTTGATGTACCGCGAGCTTTGTTAATATAGTTGGATCTTATGGTGTTTCTCCCTCTCTATCTTGTTGTGATGAATTGAGTTTTAGCTTTGAGGTTTCACTATTATCGGATTGAATACTTTTATGAATTTGAGAACACTTGATGTATGTCTTGCGTATGAATACCCGTGGTGACAATGGGGTATCATATTGATTCACTTGATGTATGTTTTGGCACTCAACTCACGGATTCCCGAGGTGACATTGGGGTAATCTATGCATAGGGGTTGATGTACGTTTTCGTCCTTGTTTCTCCGGTAGAAATCTTGGGGCACTCTTTGAAGTTCTTTGTGTTGGATTGAATATATATTATGAATCTGAAGTTGTTTGATGCATATCATATAATCAACTCACGGATACTTGTGGTGACATTGGAGTATGTAGGTGACATTAGAGTTGGTTGATGTGTATCATATGGTGTTATTTTAGTACGAACTCTAGGGCTGTTTGTGACACTTATAGGAATAGCTCAATGGATTGATCAGAAAGAATAACTTTGAGGTGGTTTCGTACCCTACAAACAATTTCGTCTTATGTTCTCCGCTAGATAAGAACTTTGGAGTGACTCTTTGTCGCATGTTGAGGGATTATTATATGATTCAATTATGTTAGCACTGTTGAGATATTGCACTAGTGAAAGTATGAACCCTAGGCCTTGTTTCTAAGCATTGCAATACCGTTTGTGCTCCGTTTTATCACTTGCAACCTTGCTGTTTTTTTTCAGATTACAAAAACTTATATCTACTATCCATACTACACTTGTATCACCATCTCTTCGCCGAACTAGTGCACCTATACAATTTGCTATTGTATTGGGTGTGTTGGGGACACAAGAGATTTCTTGTATTTGATTGCTGGGTTGTTTGAGAAAGACCATCTTCATCCTACGCCTCCCACGGATTGATAAACCTTAGGTCATCCACTTGAGGGAAAATTGCTACTGTCCTACAAAACGCTGCGCTTGGAGGCCCAACACGAGTCTACAAGAATAAGTTGTGTATTAGACATCAAGGCCTTTTCTGGTACTCTACCGGAGGAGGAACCGATCACGGAGGGCTTCTGCATCATCCTTGACGCACCTCCAATGATGTGTGAGTAGTTTACAACAGACATACGGGTTCATAGTGATTAGCTAGATGGCCTCTCTCTCTCTCTCTCTCCGATCTCTCTCTCCGATCTTCAATACAATGTTCTCCTCGGAGAGGATCCGATGAATTGTGGGTTTATGATCAGATTATTCATTGAAAGTAATTGTGTCTTTGCTGAACTTTATTATGCATGATTGTTATAGCTTTGTATTTCTCTCCGATCTATCCGTTTGGTTTGGCCAACTAGATTCATTTATCTTCAGCGGGAGAGATGCTTTGTAGTGGGTTCAATCTTGCGGTGTCCTCACCTCGTGACAGAAGGGGTAGTGAGGCGCGTATTTGTATTGTTGCTACTAAGGGCAAAACAATGGGGTTTAATCATATTGCTTGGTTTTATTCTGTCTACATTATGTCATCATACTTCATGCATTACTATGTTTGTTATGAACTTAATACGTAGAGAGGCAAGCATAGAAGTGCTCTTGAAGTTGAGTAATAGTAGTAGACGCAGAATCGTTTCGGTCTACTTGTCACAGACGTAATGCCTATATACATGATCATTGCCACGAATAACATCATAACTATGCGCTTTTCTATCAATTGCCCAACAATAATTTGCCTACCCACCATATGCTATCTTTTCGAGAGAGAAGCCTCTAGTGGAAATTATGGCCCCGGGGTCTACCTTTATCATATTACAAAAAGCAAAAATACCTTGCTGCAATTTATTATCTTTTATTTTACTTTGCAATTTATCTAATTACCATTATCAAACGTAATCCTTGCAAGTAACGAGTTCAAGGGGATTGACAACCCTCTTGCCTGTGTTGGGTGCAAGTATTTTCTCTTGTGTGTAGGTACTGCTTACTAGGATTTGTGTGGTTCTCCTATTGGTTCGATAACCTTGGTTCTCACTGAGGGAAATACTGACCACTACTATATTGCTTCATGCTTCCTCTTCGGGGGAAATCCCAACGCAGCTCACAAGTAGCATGCACCATCGGTAGTGAAGCTTTGGATGACCCGGAATAACAATGTCTATTGCTTTGAGAATCCTATGATGATGATCCAGTATGATGCATACCTCTCTCTTCCCAATCACCTTGGTCCTCACATGCCCCATGAACCACTCTCAGTTGTCTTCATGCTCGGAAGGCACCAAGGCAAATGCCACCGGCAGCACGTTTATCATTGGATGAGTGGGGCCATTGCCACCATTTAATGTGCCCTTGTATTTGCCGGTCAAGAAAGTGTCATCTATAGACAAGACAGGGTGACAATGCCTAAATGCCTCGATGCATTGGCCAAAACTCCAGAAGGCATGGTGAAACACTCCGTCATTTTCCTAGACCCTATGGCGCATGCCCGGGTTCCAATGTGCAATGGCTCCCAACATCCTCGGGGGAATATTGTATGCGGCCGCATAATCACCATGCAACATCCTAATAGTGTTCGCCTTGGCCATCCATACCTTCCCATACTTGACCTCGTACCCGTATCGTTCTTGGACCGAACTCATGAGCAACTCCACCTTCACGGTTGGATCGTGGGATATCTGATTCAATAATTTGTAGCCAAGAAACTCAGACGTGAGTTGACGATGTCCCTTGCTTCGGTCAAATTTGTCCAGCGGTATGCACTTGTGAGTGGCCACACAACTCTTCAACACACATTTCCCGGTTTCATGAATGTTTCTTCCACGGCCTTCCATGTTGAAAGATCGTGGATGTCCCCTAGAGGGGGGTGAATAGGCGGTTTAAAATGATTACGGTTTAGGCTTGAACAAATACGGAATAAAACTAGGGTTTAATTTGTTAAGCACAAAACCTAAATCAAGTAGGCTAACCTATGTGCACCAACAACTTATGCTAAGCAAGATAAACAACTAAGTGATAGCAAGATATATAGCATGAAACACTATGGCTATCACAAAGTAAAGTGCATAAGTAAAGGGCTCGGGTAAGAGATAACCAAGGCACGCGGAGACGATGATGTATTCTGAAGTTCACACCCTTGCGGATGCTAATCTCTATTTGGAGCGGTGTGGAGGCATAGTGCTCCCCAAAATGCCACTAGGGCCACCGTAATCTCCTCACGCCCTCACACAATGCAAGATGTCATGATTCCACTAAGGGACCCTTGAGGGCGCTCATCGAACCAGTACAATTGGCAACCCTTGGGGGCGGTCACCAAAACTGCACAAATTGCTCAGGGCACTCTCCACAACTTAATTGGAGTCTCCCGAAGCTTGTCCAAAGCTTTACACCACAATGATTGACCTTGAACAACACCAACCATCTAGGGCACCAAACCACCCAATAGGAACAAGCTCTAGGGTGCTCAAACACCCAAGAGTAATAAGCTTCTCAACTTTCACTTCCACGTATCACCATGAAAGAACTCAAACCGATGCACCAAATGCAATGGCAGGGGCACACGAAGTGCCCAAGTCCCTCACTCTTAAGCCCCACCAAAGCAACGAAAGCTATGGAGGAATATGAGAGGAAGAACAAGAAAAAGAACACAAAGAACTCCAAGATCTAGATCCAAAGGGTTCCCCTCACTTAGAGGAGAGATGGATTGGTGGAAATGTAGATCTAGATATTCTCTCTCTTTCCCCTCAAAAACTAGCAAGAATCATTAGAGGGATTGATAGATAGCAAGCTCGAAGAAGATCAACAATGGAGGGCAAACACGAGCTTAAAGGATAAGAACCATTGGGGAAGAAGACCCACTTAAATAGCCCCCCCCCCCTCGAATCCAACCGCTATGCCCACTAGTCATGCACAAGCGGTACTACCACTTGGGGGAGCTGTACTACCACTTAGCACGGCCATCGCAGCCCAACGAGAAGAAATACAAGAGCGGTAGTTCTGCCAGAGAAGTACTACCGCTCGGGAGCAGGTCTACCGCTTAGAGCAGTACTACCGCTCTAATACCGCATAAAGAGGCACTACCACTCTCTACTACCGTGAAATTCGTGATGAGTTCCAGAAGCATTTTCCCAAGCAGAAGTAGCTGTGGTAGACCACAATGAAAGTACCGCATGAACCGGTAATACAATGGAACCGAGTGGTACTACCGCGTGGGTGCTGCAAAACAGCTCAGGCAAAACAGAAGAACCAGGTAAGACCTTAACTGTCATAACTTTTGCAAACCGGCTCTGAAATCAGCAAACTCAAGCTTGTTGGAAATATGATGACAAGAACTAGCAATGGAGAATAAATGCCAAAAGGATAAGGAAGAGGACGTTCACTAAATATGAACCGACAAAATATCCAACACCGGAAATGCAAAGATGATGCATATGAACTCCATTTTTTATGAACATGAGTTTGTCATGAAGATTACCACAAGCTCAAAAACTCACAGAGAGAAAAGCCAAACAAGAACCAAGAAAGATGATGCCAAGGATGCAAAGGTTTGAGCTCTCTACGAACGATACGATCAAGCTACTCACTCGAGAGCCCCCCTTGATAGTACGGCTATCGATCCTATAACACGGTCTCCCAACTAACACCATGAGACCGGTAAAATAGAAAACCTATCAAGGACAAACATTTGCCTTGCGCATAATCCACTTGAGCTAGTTGATGACGATCTTGACCTCCTCAAGTTGGACCACCTTTCTTGATTGTGCTGGCTCGAAGAAGACTAGTAGATTGCTCCCCCATACTCCACTATGGGTGAGCCACTCTTCGGGACATCTTCACAAGTCCATTGTCACCACAATGGACTGCAAGCTTCAAGTAAGATCTCTTTGTGATGCTCCACTTGAACTTGCACAATGCAACCTCGATGACGATCACCACTTGATGTCTTCCTCCATGGGACATATGAGATCTTCCTTTTGATGCACACCCATGGAAACAGACCTAACCCCACAACGAACTCTTACATAGACCATGGGTTAGTACACAAAGCATAATGGACAATGCTTACCATACTGTTAGATCATTTGATCCCACTCAGTACATCTTCTACGCTTTGTGTGTTAATGAACTTTGAATCCATTCTTTGTACTTAGTCTTGATCAACCTTGTATCTTATCTTCTCTCTTCATTAAGATGATGTGTTGAAGGTAAACATGAATGTCCACACAATTTTCTTTTTCAAAACATGCTTGCAATAGGCTCAACTCTCACATGACCAATCTTTGGATAACTCCATGAATAACACCTTGGTTAACACATACTCTTCTTCTAATAACCTTGAAACCAAAAAATGGACTTCAAGCAATGCCTATGGACAAACCCTTCAAATATAACTCAAGGCAACCATTAGTCCATAGGGATTGTCATCAATTACCCAAACCAACCATGGGGGCACCATGCTCTTTCACATGGGAAACCTTCTTTGTCACATTTGACGGTATAACACACACTTTGGTTGGAGTGACCAACAACAAACGGCCTATGGTTCCTGATGGGGAGTCACTCAACCACATCTTGAACTCTTGCAAGCACCCAAACTTGACGTCTTTCTTCAAATGAGCATTCTCGTCCTCATTCTTTGACCTTGGATCGCCGACTTTTGGGAATGATGTTAGTTTAATCAACCCCAATCTCATGCCACCATCAACAGTAGCCTTGTTGGCAAGACTAAGATCACGAAACAATGGGACACCTCTTTCCTTGCCCATCACCTTCTTGAAGATTTTATTTTCTTGCGACGTGAATCCATCCTCATCCAATTCTTACTCGAGACCCTCGTCATCCGAGACATACCCATACATACGGTTATAGGGGAGGCTACGATCCATATCTTGTTGGAAGACAATGACATCCAGGTTACCAATGGGATTGTAATGAATCTCGTCATCTTCTGCATAAGCATCATCATGAGCAATAGCATGAGCTTCACCATGAGCAATAGCATCATCATCAACATGAGCAATAGCATCATCATCACCATGAGCAATAGCATGAATCTCTTGCTCTTGAATTACCATGGCTCTATCATTCATCTCCGCTTCATTTGGTTGGCTACTTGGTGGTTGGCTAGAAGAATTGGAACATACACCTCTACACTACCATCATGTATTGGGGAAAAGACAATCAGGTTCAAGTCGATTTGTAGCCAAGGAACTTCAACCTTTATGGCAAACAATTCAAGTGACTTGTCTTGTGATTCCTCAACTTTATCCTTGTACACCTTCCAATGCAATTCCGAGGTGATAGGCATACTCTTCAATCGGGACCTTACTCCCACTACAACATCACACATCCCAGTAAGTTTAACCTCATCAATTGGGTCAATCCAATGTAAGATGCTTCTCACTTTCACAACAACATCCTCATAGCTTGGGCTTGAGTCAAACACCATGGGCTCTTCCCCTTCGTCGGCATTTCCATTCATAAATGCCTCCTTGTCCAAATAATGAACATTAACGAGTCTATCCATCTAAAAACAACGACAAATGAATAAAGTCATCTATGGGCCACCAATTCATATGGACCAAGTACCTACACTATGCATCCTTTGGATCAAGGAACTTGTATGCATTGCATTCAAACAATAAGACAAACATGGTCATAAATGATGTCATATCCTTAACCATAACCATAACCCTAGCCCTAACAAAACCACTAACCCTAACACTAGATCTTGGTACCCCCAACAATGTTAGGTACACAATACATATTCAAGCACAAACATAACCCTAAAATGCATCATATACATTGATTTCATCACAACAAGAGCAAGAATTAGGGTTTGCAAATATGTGAGCAATGCAACCAAAATAGATGGTTACAACCAACCAAAAGGAGTGGGTGAGGGAGGTACCTTTAGTGATGAAAATGCTCCAAATCCACCCGACAAATCTCAAGCAATGGGGAGAGATCTAGTGGGTGCTTAGGTGGGGGGAGAGGGTGAGCTCGGGGGAGAGGGAAAGAAGAAGATTGGGGGTGAGTGGGGGCGCACCCAAGCCCCCCAACCACTTATCCACTTTAGGACAACACCTCCTACCGCCAGGGGCCTTGGCGGTAGGTACATTTTCCACGTCAGTGACACCGACGGGCCTTTAGCCGTCCGCTGTTACCCTACCGCCTGGGAGTATGGCGGTAGGGTGTGTTACGCTATCGCCGGGGACGTTGGTGGTAGGAGAAAGGGCCAGGTCCCGATTTTTTTGAAAGTGGTGTCAGATCTTGCTGAAGTTTCGAAAACTGGTCAACAGTGAATTTGGCCCCACGTGTACACAGCTACGCCTGATACCCCGCCTATGCGATTCAAATTTTGAACACAGGGGCGCACAGAAGGATGGTTGCGTCATAGTACTGTGACTGCTAAGACACATGCATTAAATCAACCACTAGCGCAGCTAGCAACCTTGGTTGTCGGGTTATATCTGAACATTTCTTCAGACACCACCTCCCAGTATGCGTCTTCAGATTCATGTTGATAGGCGATCCACATAAATTTATTAATCACACAGTCACAAGACATGCTTAAGAGCATGGTTAATAGTATAGCCAACTACCGGCTATATAGAGTTGCCACGTCACATATAGCCAACCTAATAGCCAACACGTATAATGCTAGTTGATAAGAAGTGCTACTTTATTAATGCATGACCCATCTTACACTCTCACATTGCTTCTTGGAGCCTGTGCAACAGCCGGCTGTTAATCTACAGCCCGTCTCCCTTCTCTTTCCTCTAACTCAGTAAAAATATAATTGTTTAATTCTTACAGCCTGCTGACTGTATCTTATTAGACTTGCTCTAAGACTGGTCATAGTGGGAGTAACTTCAACAGTAACATAGGACCCAACTCAGCTAATTTGCCTATGTGGCAATAAGTTAATGATGATAGATGTAATTTGAGTAACTTAGAGCAAGTACAATAAGCTTATGTAAGTGGGCTATAAGAGTTAAAATATTATATTTCTGCTGACACGGAGGTGAGAGAAGAGGAGAGAGAAGAGGAGTCAGCTACAGAATAAGAGCCAGCTGCAACACGTGCTCTTAGACACTATGTGAGAGTTGGGCGTGGGCCATGCATTAATAAAGTAGCACATCTTTACATCTAACTATTGTACGTGTCGGCTATAACCTTGGTTATAGATGATATGGCAGCATCATATAGCTATCAGCTGGCTGTACTATTAACCATGCTCTAGCTAGTTACCGTAACATCACATATCCAAATACAATATGAGTCTATAACTTAATAAATAAAGCTTTGCATGACATCACACTTATATTACTATCCACTATGAAGGTAGTAACATAGTCTAAGGTCATGTGTATGTTATTAGTGTAAGTTACTCTCCACTATGACTAGTCTAATCAACAGACACTATGTACGAAGCAGATTAGTCAGGACCACGATCAAATAATTTCATCAACACAGGAAGATCTTCACACACAGCACAGGTATTTAACATTCAGATGTTTTACAGACAAGTTCTAATTATTCAGATACAACGCAACTTATAAGCTTTCAGGTACAACGCGGCTTAAATTTTGGCAAGCAAAACGGTGCAGCTGAGCAAATCAAAAGTTCAATCTAAGTTCAGCCGCTTTGTGGCAGTTGTTCCGATGATGACCTTCAATGCCCCAATTTTTGCATCTTCTTGGCTTCGAGGGCTGTTTTGGTACATCCCCACGATCAGGGCACGTTGTCTGTTTGTGACCTTTGTCGCCGACAAATCATGCAGAATCTTGCCCTCTTACTCAGTCCTTCATACGGCACTTTCTCTCTGCTTGTTGTAGGTCTTCCCATCTCCTTCCTTTTAGCTGGAGGTAACAAGCCTGCGATCATATTCCCTGATTCATTAGCTGAATTGTTATCATCCTTCCCCATAATAGTAGGCATTCTGACCCCCACTCCCATCCGAGCAACTTCTGGCTGATTCTGGTTCACAACATCACCATTCTCTTGTAGCCAATATTCAGAGAGAACAATGTAAAAGGTTCATTGCAGATCAAGCATATAGAAGACATGTATTCGAGAAGCATATAGAAGACATGACACAACTGGCAGTGTTATATCTGATGTCTATGTATATGTACAGAAAGTACGACATCCAAATGGCAAACAATGGACAATCTTAACCCATTACACTAACATAACAGTCTTTACAAATTATCACGCTGGTGACATAACGTTCTATACAAATTATCACTCTGAAGCTGCACATTTAGAGATCACTCCAAGAAAGCTTTTCCTGTTCCAGATTGTGGCAATAAAACCTAAACCACCATTTCATAAGTATATATTTCTTTTGTATAGATAGCTCCAAACAGAAACTTAAACAAGCACTTCCCCAGATAGAATTTGAGTATCAGTTTATGAACTGATTTTTTCTGTTAGTTTATACTATTAGTAATTCAAACAGATCATTATAGTTCTATAGAAGTATGCTCTTGTGCATGGCCTGAGTGGACAATTAGTAGTTCCTCTTCCTCGTACCTCTTGCATCTTGCATCTTTTATTCCACCAGCCCCCTGCCTCCTGCAAAAACCACAACGGAATCCAACCATCACAGTTAAAACTTAAAAGTTTAGCTCCAAACAGAAGACAAAATACTTTTTTTCTAGAACAAAATAAAAAACAAGTGGAACAGGGCAAAAAATACAGGGGAAACAACCGACCTGCAACACGGTACCATGGAAGCAGAGATACATATGAATAAGCGCGGCCAGCCTGCCAGCCGGCGAGCTGAGATGATAGCTCAGCATCTCGCTAGTGCTATATTGGATCCTGCAATTAGGTTGCTACTGAACTGGAGGCGATTCCAAAATCCCCTCAAGTCCGAACTCTAAAATTTCATACTCATTTGGCACTCCCAGATCCCTATTATGAACTCTCTGTATTTTTCCCAAGATATAAGGAAGCAGGGTGCTTTGATATATCCACCAATGAACATCAGGGCCAGTCTACTAAGTTCAAAATAAGAAAGTTCAGTTTGACACTGGTCTGACTGAGTAACTGCAGAGTAAACATTTACTAATACTGTGATACAGCTTAGGTTCTATCTTGACATCAGCTGTCAATAATATCCAAGATTGCACAACCCTGAAGCAGAGTAGATCAATGATACAGAAAAATGTACTTGCCGCCCCAAGTGTCAGACAGGCTAAAGTTGGCCAGGACTATAATTCTATCGCTGTTACTGAATGAAATACTCCATATGATTGCTCTCAACAGTCAACACCTACAGGGGCAATTTGCTCCATCGCAGAATCCTATGATTTTTTTCTGATGAACGCACATTGTCGACTAATTTGATGTGCTATATCTGCATGTTAGTAGCTATTAGAGAAGAGAGGAGAAAGCACAGCCTAAAAGAAGAGCTGAAATAGAAGAGACAGGTTGGCAAACAAAGCCACCTGATGAACTACAGAAAGCAAAGAGACAGAGCAGTACAGCGAGCAAGAGAGAAGGCTAAAACTAGGAAGAAGAAAAGCAATGCTCCTGTAACCAGCTCCATAAGTAGTGACAAACTTGCATCCCTTCCAAATAACAAGGAGTCCATCTTGCTCACTGGAAGACCCCTGACTTGTGGCATCATTAAAATTCCAAATGGGCACAGCCAAATATGCTGAAGAGCAGAGCCTCAGAAGACCTGCAAAACAGCAAAAGCAAAGATGCAAAAATATAGTGGCCAACACTACCCTTAATCGCTGACGGCACACCATATTAGAAACAGTGAACAACATGAATAGTAAAACCCAAGAACTGAGCATTAGACAATTGAGAGATAATGGGGCAAGTAATGTTCCTATGAGCAGATGCATAGCAGGAAAAAGAAGGTGTAAGAACTTGTTTAGCCACATTGTGAGCAACACCATTAACTTCTCTAGATATATGAAAAGCTCTAGAGTGAAGATCAGAGGTGAGAAGTATGTAATCAGCTATTATCTTTCTTAAAACCCAAGGAACCGACACATGCATCACATTACGAAGAGCTGCAATGGAAGCCAGCTTTTGACAATCTGTAAGGAAAGTTGGGTGAATTACATGAAGATGATTAGCCAGATGAGCTGCTAGAAGAAGAGCATGAGCTTCAGCTTGTAAAGGGGTATCTGTAGCCGCAGCAGAGGCCTGGATTTGAATGGTGACCTCAGCTCCTTGAGACGGCAACCTCATGTAGACTCCAATGCCTGTACCTACATCCCCTGGAGACAATCCAAAAAATTTCTTGCATCTGAAAGCAGCATCAGAGTAAATCTTAGGACCAGAAAGAGTGAAATCAGATCTTAGGGAAGATCCTTGCGTAAGAGCATCTTCAGCAGAGTTATGATTCTGAGGGAGAGTAACAGGAAGGAAATCTGTCATTTGTTCATCAAAAGCATTAGTCAAAGCTGCAGCTGCATTGTAAATATAAGTAGGATGCATTTTTCTTACGATTAAAAAGATAATCATTCCTAGCTTTCCAGAGCGACCAAAGAAAATTAAGAACATTAGGAAGAGAGGCATATGGATGATTCATGGAAAATAAAGTATGCATCAAAGCAGAAACAGAAGGATTGTCACTCACTAAAGCATCCATTCTAATGCACCAAGGATAAGAAAACCATGCAGCTCGAGAGAAATCACAGAGGAAAAATAGATGCATCTCATCCTCCTGCTGACCACATCTACAACAATATTGAGAGATGTGAGAAGAGAAACGGCCAACTCTTAAACCTGTGGGAAGAGCTTTCCGAAGCAATCTCCAAGCAAAAGTTTTAACCCTGGGAATGAGCATCTTCTGCTTCCACACAAGTCGAAGCAGATTTTTTGTTTGCACCGAAACTTGGTGAGGAGCATGCCTTGGTTCAGCCTGAATGCCCTGCAAGCACAACTTGGTGGTGGAGGGTCCACTGACCCTCCGGTCATCAGTTCTGTGCAGCCTCGCCCAGTTTCAGGGATTGAGCTTAATCTTCAGGCTCTCTCTCTGAATGAGTCACAGGTGGTTCATATTCAAGCTGATCAACAGCTGCAACAGAGAAGTCAAGATGCCCAGTTTAATCTTCTTATGAAGCTTGCGGCAACTGGAGGCCCAGTCAGAGTTGTTTCCCTTCAAGCTGTTCAGCAATCAATGGCAAGAGCTTGGAGAGATAATTACTATGGAATTTCTCAACTCTCCAGGCATATCTTTGTTGCTCATTTCCGCTCGTTGGATGCTTTGATGTTTGTTATCATGCGCCAACCATGGAGTATGGGGTCTGATAATTTTCTGTTAGAGTGGATAGACCCTGAGGATCAGGAGAAGAACATCCAAGACTACAAGTTTGACTCTATTTATGTCACTATTCGTGTTTATGGAATTCCTATGAGGTTCAGAACGCAGCAACTTCTGGAGAGGATCTTGCTTAGTGTTGGCCAGATTTCTGAATTTCATCCATTTACACAAGCCATGTTGACTGCTAGATAGGAGTACATTTGGGGTACTATCAAAGCCAAGGTTAATAAGTCTGTGAATGATAAGATTTGGATCACTGTTGCTGATGGTTCTTCTCATTGGGCTTTCTTGTTTTATGAGAGGATTGGAAGAATTTGCACATTCTGCGGCATAATGTTTCATTCTGTCCAGAATTGTGTTGCTCGAAATAGTTTGCTTATGTCCAGGGATAGATTGCAGCTTGATTTGCAAGATATATCTCCCAACAGATTTGGCAAATGGATGACTAAAGTGGAGCTCATCCCTCAGCAGTTCAATGCTAGTAAACAGGATGAGGAGGAAGAATTTTCAACCTTTCATAATCCTCAGCTGCTCAGGTTACAAAGGCAGTTTAAGGAAGATCACAAAGGCAAAGGAAAAGTTCAGGAGGAGGAGCAGCTGACTGCTAATCATAAGGATTTATCTTTAAGGGAAATTAATGAACAGATTAGAAGGATGGAAGGGGGTAGTTCATCTAGAGATGCAGATATTATTGTTAATCATGGGCAGCTGATAATTAATGCAGCAGTTCCACCAACGAGTCCCCCGGGATCTCACAGTAAAAGTGGTGCCGCTCTTCAGTCTATGCAGGTCGGCATGCTGCGTCCTACTGCATTTAATTCAAGCCAGCAAGTACAGATGAATAATGGAGAGGGAGGTGCTAGCACTGAAGCAATTCGGACATCAGTTCAGCGGTGTACTACTTCAGCTCTCCCGGCAAAGGCAGGGGATGCAATTCAGTCTGAGCCTTTGTCGCAGCAGCTGCTGGGCCCTCTGTACACACCTGGGGAGGAAATGGACATTCTGAGACAGAGATATCGGACAGATTTGGGCCAGCAGGCCTTCCAACTCAACCAACCTTCTCTCAGTCAGGGGCCGGCTATGACCCAGGTCTTGTCTAATTTTCCTCCGTCTTCAACTAGTCCTACTCCTGCTATTGCTGCAACTATGGAAGGCAGAGGAGTCACTAAAAGTCCTCTCATCCATCCTCACCCTGCCTTGCCGCCTGTGTCTCCCATTTCGCCGCGCCCACTTCTGTCTTCTCCAAGATCCAGCCCCAAGAGGCCTGCTGCTGCTATCTCCCACCTTGCTCTCCCTTCGGCAAAAAAATCTGCTCTCAATGATGGATCCTCTTCTGGACCAGATCGAGATGGGCTGGGCGCTCCCTCTGCTACTCCCCCCCCCCCCCAAGGCTTTGGGGCCGCTGTTGATGCGGGCCTCCTCGGTGCGGCGCCCGTCCGACCGATTTTTTTCGACCAACTATCTGCTGCTGGTGCTTTGGTAGCCGTTGGTCAACCCCTCGCCCGCACTGGTGCCGCCTCAGTCAGTAGCGCCTCCGGTGGCCGACCTCCAACAAGTCCACAGATTCGGCCTCCTCATCCCTCTCAGGGGGGCATCGCTCGACCGCGCCATACTAGATGGGACATGGCTAAGTCCCGGGGATCTGGAGGTACGAGCACCAATTTCAACAGGTTTTCTGGCAGTCGCGTTGGTTCTTTCTCTTGGCACTGCGACAATAGCTCCGATCAAGTGGACTCTCGCAATCATCTGTGCAGTGGCAGGGGTAAAGTTGTGGGCAACTTGGATCACAGAACCAATTTTGAGGCTGCCGGATCGTCTGTGGATTCTGGCCAAGAAACAGGACGCAGCTATGACCCTTGGCCATTACGTTCTCCTGCACGTTCTGCTACTTCGGGCTCAGTTCATTCCCATCAAGGCATTTTTTCTCCTCCTCGCACTGATCGCTTCGACCACTTGGCTTTGGATGTTGATCGTGGTCTTAATGGCTCCGGAACTCAAGCCACAATGGAAGATCAAAATAACACTGGCTCCTCTCGCCAAGGGGATGCAGTGGATCTCCGTAATGATCAATTTGGGCAGGATATGGACTTTGACTCATAGCAGGATTTCGGCTCTCCTTGGGCAGCGGCGCATGGCCCTAACGCGCCTCGGGTGCCATGAAGGCCATTGCTAGTAATTGCCGAGGTATGGGCCGGAATCTCGGCAATGATCGGATGCTTTATCTGGCCAACTTAATTCGTTCTACTAAAGCCCAAGTGATTTTTGTTTCAGAGATTAAGTCTTCGAAAGTTCGTTCGATTGATCTTGTTAATAGGTTTGATGTTACTAATGCTTTTGTTGTTCCTTCTAGAGGTGCTTCGAGAGGGCTTTGGCTTATGTGGAATGATGAGCTCAAAGTTTCCGTTCATTCTGCTACCTTCCACTATATTCTAGCGAATGTAGTTCATCTAGCCTCGGGTATTAGCTTCTGCTTAGTTTGTATGTATGGTGACCCCTACCATAGACAAACTAGTGAGATTTGGGCTCAAATCTCTAATTTTGTGTATGATAACTTAGGTAATCCCATGATCTGTATGGGTGATCTAAACGACTTGCTGTATGATACTGATGCTAGTAGTGGTAATGTTAATTATTATCGTATGTCTGCCTTTCGTGCTTTGGTGAAGAATTGTGGCTTCTTTGATATTGGGTTTAGTGGTCCTGCTTATACGTGGCGTAATAGACAACACACTGCTCATCCTATTCATAGACGTTTAGACCGTTGTTTAGTGAATGCTGATTGGTGTGCTCTCTATCCTAATTCTAAGGTACTCAATTTGCCTATTATTTTGAGTGATCACGCTCCTATTCTCTTCTCTACGGATGGCAAGTTTGAGAAACCTAAGAAAACTTTTAAGTTTGAAAATTGGTGGTTAATGGAGAAGGATTTTAATGCTTTTGCTAATTCTGTTTGGACTAACACTGCATCTACCTCTTTTGTTGCTAAAACAAGTACTCTTGCTAAATCTCTTAAAATCTGGTGTAAAAAGAAAAAACCTTTTCAACAGGAGCTTAAAGAGTTGGAGGACAGCATTAACAAAATTCAGTTACTCCCGTTTGACCAGCAAAATCATGCTCTTGAATCTCAGCTCACTCATCGTTATGAGTATGTTCTTTCTCAGCTTAATATGTTTTATAAGCAGAGAAGTAAGAAGGGTTGGGCCTCTGATGGTGATCGTAATACTAAATTTTTTCATCAAGCTGTGATCAAACGTAGAAAGCGCAATACCATTTGCTCGGTTAAAGATGAAAATGAGGTTGTCCAATATAAGCCTGCTCTCATTGCCAATACTTTTGTCAATTATTTTAGATACATTTTCTCTTCTCATAATGTGGCCTCGCCTTCCCCTTTTGCTGATTCTCATTTGCCAGAGGGTTCTTTGGATCCTACTTATATTGTTCCAGATAAAGATGAAATTCTGCAGATTCTTAAGGACATGAAGAGGAACGCCTCTCCAGGGCCGGATGGTTTTAATGTCGAATTCTATCTTGCAACTTGGGAATGGATCGGTGATGATGTTACTAATCTGGTGGTTGATTTTTATCAAACAGGTATTTTGCCACCTCATATTAGTGATACCAACATTGCTTTAATTCCTAAAAAATTGGTTCCTCAAGTTCCTATGGATTACCGTCCAATTAGTCTTTGCAATGTCATTTATAAGATTATTGCAAAATCTTTAGCCAATCGTCTCAAACCTCATCTTCCAGATTTTATTGATCCGGCTCACCAAGCTTTCATTGAGGGCAGAAGGATTAGTGATAATATTATCATTGCTCAAGAAATTGCCCATTCCTTTGCTCTTCGTTCTTGGAATCATTCAGTTTTTATATTAAAAATAGATCTTGCTAAAGCTTTTGATCGTTTGGAATGGGCTTTCATAGTTTCAGCCCTTGCTCGTAAAGGGCTGCATGGTCACTTTATAAATTTGGTCTATGCTTGCATTTCTTCGCCTTCTTTTTCTGTCATTATTAATGGCCAACCATCTCTCAAGTTCAAAAGTGGAAGGGGTATCCGACAAGGGTGTCCTATGTCCCCTTATTTGTTTGTATTGGCCATTAATGAATTGTCGCTTGCTCTTAATGATGCTTTGGCTGCTCATCATTTGGAAGGCATTTCTCTTGGACCAAATTGCCCTCCGATTCATTCTCTTCTGTTTGCGGATGATCTTCTTGTTTGTGGCAGAGCTTCACCTCAGGAAGCTAGTACTATGTCTCATATCATACACCATTTCTGCTCTGCCTCTGGGCAGACTCCTAATTGGAGCAAATCTGCCATTCTTTTTAGCCATAATGTTAGCCAGGCCACTATTCAAGATATTAAATCTTTTTTTCCTGTTGCTAATATGGATGCAGCTTTTTCTCATTTGGGTCACCCTCTTATTCTTCCAGCTAATAATATGTCTGCTGCTTATCATTTTGTTTTGCAAAAATTTCAAAATAAGCTGCCTACCTACAAAGCTAATTTGCTCTCTCATGCTGCTAGGCTGGAGCTCATCCGTTCTGTCTTCTCCTCTATTCCTGTTTATTACATGTCCAACATTCTTTTTTCTAAGAAGTTCATTGCTAAACTCAAGGCTATTATTAGAAACTTCTGGTGGTCTAGAATTACGGAGAACAATTCTTGCAAAAGTTTGTGTCTTCGTGCTTGGAAAGACATTTGTCACTCTAAAGATGAAGGGGGTCTTGGTATTAGAAATCTCAAAGCTATTAATGAGGGTTTGATTTTAGCTGCAGCTTGGAGATTGGCTAAAGACCCTTGTTCTCATCTTCATTTAGTTCTTAAGTCGAAATATTTCCATGACACTTCTATTTGGAGAGCTATTTCTAATGTTCCTAAATCTGCTTTCTGGTCTGCTATTCTTAAGCTTATGCCCAAGCTTCATGCTCATTCTTCTTACCAACTCACACAAGGAAATTTGTCTGTATGGAGTACTCCCTGGTGTGTTGGTTGGGCTTCAATTTATGATAACTTAATTATTCAGCCTGCAGGTTACATTTATCCTTCTAATGTTAATGACCTTTGGTTGCAGGACTCAAAAACATGGAACAATGATCTCATTTTCTCTCTGTTCCAGCAACCCCTTGCCTCCTCTATCATCCAGACTGAGATTATTCACGATGATAGGCCAGATATTCTATGTTGGGATCTTACGCCTAATGGGTCTTGTTCTTCTAAATCAACTTACAAGTTGTGCTTGCAGGGCATTCAGGCTGAACCAAGGCATGCTCCTCACCAAGTTTCGGTGCAAACAAAAAATCTGCTTCGACTTGTGTGGAAGCAGAAGATGCTCATTCCCAGGGTTAAAACTTTTGCTTGGAGATTGCTTCGGAAAGCTCTTCCCACAGGTTTAAGAGTTGGCCGTTTCTCTTCTCACATCTCTCAATATTGTTGTAGATGTGGTCAGCAGGAGGATGAGATGCATCTATTTTTCCTCTGTGATTTCTCTCGAGCTGCATGGTTTTCTTATCCTTGGTGCATTAGAATGGATGCTTTAGTGAGTGACAATCCTTCTGTTTCTGCTTTGATGCATACTTTATTTTCCATGAATCATCCATATGCCTCTCTTCCTAATGTTCTTAATTTTCTTTGGTCGCTCTGGAAAGCTAGGAATGATTATCTTTTTAATCGTAAGAAAATGCATCCTACTTATATTTACAATGCAGCTGCAGCTTTGACTAATGCTTTTGATGAACAAATGACAGATTTCCTTCCTGTTACTCTCCCTCAGAATCATAACTCTGCTGAAGATGCTCTTACGCAAGGATCTTCCCTAAGATCTGATTTCACTCTTTCTGGTCCTAAGATTTACTCTGATGCTGCTTTCAGATGCAAGAAAATTTTTGGATTGTCTCCAGGGGATGTAGGTACAGGCATTGGAGTCTACATGAGGTTGCCGTCTCAAGGAGCTGAGGTCACCATTCAAATCCAGGCCTCTACTGCGGCTACAGATACCCCTTTACAAGCTGAAGCTCATGCTCTTCTTCTAGCAGCTCATCTGGCTAATCATCTTCATGTAATTCACCCAACTTTCCTTACAGATTGTCAAAAGCTGGCTTCCATTGCAGCTCTTCGTAATGTGATGCATGTGTCGGTTCCTTGGGTTTTAAGAAAGATAATAGCTGATTACATACTTCTCACCTCTGATCTTCACTCTAGAGCTTTTCATATATCTAGAGAAGTTAATGGTGTTGCTCACAATGTGGCTAAACAAGTTCTTACACCTTCTTTTTCCTGCTATGCATCTGCTCATAGGAACATTACTTGCCCCATTATCTCTCAATTGTCTAATGCTCAGTTCTTGGGTTTTACTATTCATGTTGTTCACTGTTTCTAATATGGTGTGCCGTCAGCGATTAAGGGTAGTGTTGGCCACTATATTTTTGCATCTTTGCTTTTGCTGTTTTGCAGGTCTTCTGAGGCTCTGCTCTTCAGCATATTTGGCTGTGCCCATTTGGAATTTTAATGATGCCACAAGTCAGGGGTCTTCCAGTGAGCAAGATGGACTCCTTGTTATTTGGAAGGGATGCAAGTTTGTCACTACTTATGGAGCTGGTTACAGGAGCATTGCTTTTCTTCTTCCTAGTTTTAGCCTTCTCTCTTGCTCGCTGTACTGCTCTGTCTCTTTGCTTTCTGTAGTTCATCAGGTGGCTTTGTTTGCCAACCTGTCTCTTCTATTTCAGCTCTTCTTTTAGGCTGTGCTTTCTCCTCTCTTCTCTTTTTCAGCCTCTGTATCTTTGCTGTACTTTTTCAATAAGCTGAATGAAAGCTCTTGGCGCCTTGTGCGCCCTCCTCTGTTCAAAAAAAATGTAAATGTGTTCTCTTGTAGCTAATTCTTAGCAACTGGTCTGGCTGAACCGGTTGTGTCCGGTTGTCCACCTAATATTTTTTTCACTGCTGCTCTATAGAATATATGACTGCTGCAGCTTCTGTCCTTCGTTAATCGTTGATAGCTTGAATCCAGACAGTCAGGCTACAAGTGCGTGAATAAAGATGCAAGTTTTCACGACAATAAGTGGTCCGTAAATCGCTGCTTGATACTTAGTCATACGCATAAATCGCTACCTAATCTTGTGTTGATTCTGTTTGTAGGTTGGACTCTGTGGATACATGAGATCGAACAAGTACATTGCTCAGCTGAACTTCCCTTTAGGCACGGTCCAGCAGCAATCCCTCGCGCACCGGCAACAACCTTATGAGAGCAGGGCATTCACACCGGCAAGAACGAGTATTTTCCACTATTGGTTGCCCCTACAAATAATTTGAACAGCCAAACCAAGTTAATTACAACACAAACACACAGCCATCCGAATGCAAAATGCAGAAAATTAGAGACAAATGGGCATACTGCACAGCCGCACACTATCTCTTGCATGCATTTTGTCCGGTTGACATTCAGCCTGCTCTTTCCATATCCAACGCCGAAACCTTTCTCCCATGAATACAGATTGTAAAATCATAGGCTTCTCCGAGTGTGTAAAAGCTTGTTCCTAATTTCAGCACAATGACGTTTTCACCAGGACCTTCGGCAAATCCCCGGGTTGATTTCTCCATAGCTGAAATCCTATTAGGGCATTGGGCTCTGCCTACCTCGGCAGCCCCAATCCGCACTCTGCTAGCCCATGAAAACATGTGCAAAGCATCGGTTCATACATAGTGAAATTGAGCACAAGCATGACGCACACATCGAATTCGACAAGATATAATGATTCCCCAAAATAAAATCTTCCAATATAGATATCATATTTACACTAGAAGCGAGAATAATCCCTAATAGGGGACCCAGACTAACAGATTCAGTAATATACAGTCTTGCATCCAACTCAATCTTTACATATTGTTCTGCTTGTAAATCATTTGACAACTAAGATAAGTGATTCTAATTAGTACAGGTCTATCTACAGTACAGGTCTATCTACGTACACGTTTGCTTATCCAAATGTGCATACCTTCGCATCCACCCAAGAGTCTTCGGGTCAATCTGCTCTATGGAGTGCTCTGATGCTTGCCCCCTGTCTGCACTAGCTCCCTCTGGAATGCGTCCGCCGCACAGATCTGGGCGTCTGCACTTGACGCTGTAGTGGCCGGCAGCTCGCTCACCGGCGGTGGCGGCACAGGGTAGTGCAGAGGCTCCATAGGTATGTCGGTTCTCATTCACCTCTTCTAGCAGAGTTCTGCAGCATGCCCACAAAATCAGCAGATCAAGCATATAAAAGACATGATGACTAACACGGAGCCTAATAATTTAGGTGGGAGTGGGGATGACCAAGTATTTTCACACAAATCCATCGATTAACAGATGGTGTGTACCTCATAGGGGGATAACAACTACCAACCTGGTAACTGAATGTCTAAATTCTATCATAAACATTTACAATCCCATAAACCTTTTACATTTTGAGATTTATTGCAACTGAATATATGTGCGTACTAATTTCACCTACAGATTCAGTTGCTATATAATAATATAGGTAGCAGAATTCATTTCCAACTAAACTTGTGGCAGCCCAAAATGCATACCTCCGCATCCACCCAGAAGTCTTGGGGTCAATCTGCTCTATGGAGTGTTCAGATGCTTGAGCCTTATCCGCAGTACCTCCCTCTGCCGCCGCCTAGAGCTGTGCGTCCGCACTAGAGGCAGTCGCCGCTGGCACCTCGCGGCCCGGTGGCGGCCTAACAGGATAGTGCAGAGGCTCCATGGGTATGTTCCTGTCGTTCACCTCCTCCAGAAGCGTTCTGCTGCACGCATACAATGCTGGCATAAAAAGTTAGATCTTTAGGAAATCAGAAGCGAAAATGCGGGCAAACAACCACATCCATGGACAGATCCGCACCTATCGATTGGCTGCATCAAGAACTCCATGTTCGGCAGAGCAGAGAGGCGCTAACCCTAAAGAGATGGTTGTTCTACCGGGTCGCCGCTCTCAACAAAACAAGAACAGCAGCCGGGCAGTAGTAGACAGCTGCGGCCACCGCCGCAGAGCTGCATGTACTCCATCCTACTGCTGTCGCTGCCAGAAAGCATCACAACTCATCCACGGATCAGGACGTGGATGACGACTCGAGCCAAGGCTCTGACCCGGACTTCCGACGGCATTAAACGTCCACGTAATCCTGGGCCACCGGACAGGACTGTATTTTCCAATTCCACATTTTCTGGTGGGCCCTGGAACTGTCACGTGCGCTCAGTAAAACGAATCACGAAGCCATACCGAACGGGACAGATTACGGGAGCCTGTGTTGTCAGGACCCAAGCGTGCAATCTCTGAAGAATGGCACTCAGACAGGCAGATTCAGTTATATTCAAACCTCCTAGAATTGGCGCGAAGCCACCGAGACCGCTCATCCTCGATCTGACGCCCCAGATGCTATCGTACCGCTTCATGAGTTATGAAGGCCCGGAAGGCGTCCGATCTTCATCGCGCAGCTCACAGCTCGCCAAGGGTCGCTGTTGGCTTTCCGGCAAGGCTACAGTGCCAACCATTTCTGTTTTGCTTTCCTTTGCATTTTTCTCTCGTTTTGTAAGGCTATAAAGCCTGGTTCTAGATGGATCCAGCGACATCTCATGTATTAGGGTTTCCCCCTTAGCCGCCACCCGCCAGTGTTCCTGGTTGGCCCCAGGTTCCTCTTGTATCGCTCCAAAACTCTCGGAATCATCCAGTAAAGAGGGCTAGTTTGAGTGGAATTCAGTCTTAATTCTGAAACTGTGTTCTTCAGACCACCCTGGGTCTGACAAGTGGTAATCAGAGCTCGGTTCTTCTCCTCGGCAGCACGAGATCTGGTGCCGAGGTGTTGGAGCCGTAAAATCCTCGACCTCTCACCGGTGACGTTGGGCGGTGGTGGATCCCCGGCGGTGAGAAATTCGGTACAGGTTTGGAGTTGGGAAGTGGTTGCAGAAACACATTGTTTCTGTGGTAAAATCCCACCCTCCCTCTCAGATCCGGTGTACTTCTGGCGGCGCGGCGTTGGCGGCGGTGCAGGCGGCGGCAGGATCGACGGCCTAAGTCAGGTTGCAGCTCTTGCTGTGTTAAAATACCTTCCTTTGCCCGCAGATCACCTTCAGTGAGGTCACTTGGCTCTCTGCCAGTTGTAAAAACCCTCCATGTTCATCCTTCGTCCAAGATGACTGGTCCTACTGATTCCTCCTCGAGTGAGAATTTGGAAATACAGTCCTTGCAACTAGATGTCAAAACACTTCGGCAGCATAAGGAGGATGATAGGCAGGATTTTGAGGATTTCAGAGAACATGTCACAGACAATTTTCAGTCTCTGCAGAAAACCCTGGGGGAACTTGAAGGCACATTAAACAACTTCATCTCTGGTTTTCCAAAACCTAGAGAAACCCCGTCCAGTCCCCTTGTTGCTGGTCAGGGCAGTGGACAACAACGAACCCCTCAAGGCTCCCTCCACAAACCCCCAGATGCCCTCCACACACCTCCTACTGTTGGTTCTGCAACTCCTGTTGACAAGCACACTGGCAAAGCGCTCAACTTGGATGGCAGCAACAAAATCCCCTATAGACACCCTCATTTTGCTGAAAACAAAAACCCTGTTACTGAAGCAAGAACTACCACTGCAGGTCCTCAAGCAGTAAATCCACAGCAAATCATCCAGCTGGACCAAGAACAAGCTGAAGATCATGATCAGCAGTAAGAAAGAAGAGTTGGAAATGTGCAGAGAGATCAAGTGCAAGACAACAGAAGACCTCTTGCCATAGTCAAACCAGCCAAGTATAATATCCCTGAATTTGATGGCAATGGCACTGACTCTTGGATACAAACCATTGAAATGTACTTTGATGCTGCAAGAACACCACCTGAACAGAAAACTGAGATTGCTGTCACTTATTTGAAGGGGTCTACAGTAGAATGGTGGAGAGGAACAAGAATTGTAGCAGATACATTACCTTGGTACAGGTTTTGTAGGTATATTGGAGACAGATTCTCTGAAACTTCCATTTGTGACAATGTAAGAACTTTCCATGCTTTAACACAAACAGGTTCTGTCAATGAGTATTACTCAAATTTGAACAAGCTATGCATTTTCTCAGAAGGGACAACCCTGCATTGCCACAGGATTATTACAAAGCAAATTTCATTGTTGGACTTTGTGATAACATACAGCATTATGTCCAATGCCATGAACTAGCTGATTTGCAAAAAGCTATTTGGCTGGCCAGAAGAATGGAACAAGCCCAGCCTACCAAGAAAACACCACTGCAGTATAATAATCAGCCAGTAAAAAGACAAGTACAGTTTGACCCAGGAGGCCAGGACCACCTGTTAACAACACAGCCACAATCATTCAGCAAGCAAGTATCAAGGGAATCTGCTATAAATGGAAAGAACCCTGGTTTCCTTGTCACAAAAAAGTCTGTAAGTTGGCAAACCCAATGAAGATACAAGCACTTCAAGATGCTTGCCCTGAAGATGCAGAATTAGTGTATTACACTGAGATTGCAGATGACACTGAAGCTCCACCTCCTACTGAACCTGATGATCCTCCTTTACAAATTTCAATGCAAGCTCTCATGGGAGTCACATCTTCCAGGTTGAGTTTCTGCTCTCATGGGAGTCACATCTTCCAAGGAGTTTCACTGTCACAGTTATGTTGGTCAATACTCCTGCAACTGCACTTATTGACAGTGGAAGTACTGCCACTTTTGTCACACCTTCCATAGCAAAACTAGCTCAATGTGCCCTTACCCCTACCAAGAAAAGGGAAGTAGTAGTAGCAAATGGAGCAACACTGCTTTTACTCTGACTTCAGAGTACTACCTTTGCAAGGATATGATGTTATATTGGGAGCTGACTGGATGAAAACTGACAGCCCTGTGGAACTACATTTTGATGAAATGCATGTCCAAGTGACACTCAAAACTAGAGAAAAGAGAATTTTTAAAGATGAGAGCCTACCAAGTGAACCAGTTATGGAGATGGACAATCTGGAAAACCTATCTGGAGACACTATTTGTGGAGCTGTGCTACTCCTTAATAGAATTGCGATGGCAGAGCCCCCAGACACTGTAGTTCCTCCTCCAGTGCAAGAGTTATTGGGCCAGTATTAAAGGAATTTTTGGTACACCTACTGATTTACCTCCTAAAAGATCAGTAGACCATGCAATCCCTTTTGAGCCTGATGCCAAAGTGATTAATCAAAGGCCTTATAGATTACCCTATCACCAGAAGGAAGATGTGGAAAACATCATCCAGGAAATGATGAAGTCCAAAGTAATTAGAGACAGTACAAGTCCTTACTCATCCACTACAATTTTAGTAAAAAAGAAGGATTTAACTTGGGAGACTTGCAATGATTTCAGAAAAGTCAATGCACAAACAATCAAAAACAGGTACCCTATTCCTGTGATTGAGGACTTTTTAGATGAACTTCATGGGCAACTGTATTCACTAAATTAGATCTCAGGTATCACATATTGTGTTGCATTAAAAACTGGAGAGTGCAAGACATACCGGTTCGATAAATTATAAAAACACTTATTTACATATTATAAATAATAGAGTAGTATCAAGTAACTTTGTAGCTCCAGGTTTAGCTTCTCATCTTCCTGAAATATTGAAACAATGACAAGTTAGATTGACAAGTTTAAAATAAGTACCATCAAGCAAAAGAGGCTTGTAAAGTCACTCACATTTTAGAGTGACCCCTTTCGATCTTTCATCCCCTTAAAAAGATTAAACACAACATCATTAGTAATGGTAGAAAATATCTTTCTCCACATAACAAATTAGACAATCACTCATGAACTGGTCACCCGTTTTATACCGCAACTTTTTCTTGACAACATTCATAGCTGAAAAGCATCTCTCCGCTGATGCTGTGGCAACTGGCAATATCAATAGTAGCTTTAGAAGATGATAGACCAAAGGAAAAGTAACATGCTTATATGCTTGCACCATTAATTTAACAAGATCAGCAATGCCATCCAGATTGGCGAACCTTCCATCTGCTGGCACATTGTCAATGTAAGTGCGAAGTTCATGACCAAGATCATCCTTTTTTTTTTAATCAAAGTCATCTGGATAAAATTCAGCTAGCTTCACTAAGTTGTCCAGGTTAAAAGCAGCAAAGGAGTATTCTGGGTTGAAAGAAGCTGTTGGATAAGTCTGTGTACTAGGGTCGTTGTGGGGCTGCAGCACATGGTCCTTGTGGCAGTTAGGATAGGGTTCCTGACCATCAAGGACTGGCAGTTAGGATAGCATCTTAGACTAGCATCTTAGACTGGCATCTTAACAGCATCTCAGCATATGCTTGGCTGGCTAGCAGCCTATAAGTATGTATCCCCAACCCCTCAGGTTGGCATGGCATGATGTGAGAAATAAACCAACGAAAATTGTCCCAACTCTCCCAGTGTCATCTACTACTATCAATGCTCAGGCTGAAAGGTCTAACAAGTGGTATTAGAGCCAGGTTATCTTGCACCCTGAGCATTTCCTGCTCACCTCTCGAACCAGGAGCTGAGCAGCCTAAGTCGGTAGCAGCAGCTGCTTCGTCTGCATCTGGTTACCTCCCTCCCTCCGGACTGTCGAGCAGCAGTTCGTCAGCCTCCTCGTCACGCAACAGCCCCCCTGCAGCAAGCCATGTCTGCAGGTCGCTCTCAGCACACGGCTACCTCGAGCATGCGGCGCCGGCAGGAGGCCGAGCGCGCCACGGCAGAGGAGCGTGAGCGAGCAGCTGTAGCAGCAGCCGCTGCGGCAGCAAGGGTGTCGAGGCTGGCTACAGCGGAGCTGGCAGCAGCCAGAGCGAAGGTAGAAGCAACCAGGGCGGAGGTAGAAGCAGCAGCAGCAGCAGAAGCTGCACGTGAGGCTACGGCGGACGCCAAGGCACTCCGCGGCGGCTCCGGCAGCTCCAACAGTTCCGCGCCTGCGGACGACGGCGCTGACGCAGAACGCGCCAACGTGGCGCAAGAGCGGACGGCGCAGTGGGCAGCCGAGCACGCCCGCGCTCCAGGTGGAGGTGCGCACCGCGACGGCGGCTGCAACGACCAGGACCGCGGCCTCTACGATGTCCGGACTATGGTCAGGGACGTTGGTCCCAGTGTTGGGTGGCCTACCCTCACTAAAACCAACTACGTCGAGTGGGCCGGGATCATGAAGGTCAGGCTCCAGGTGCGGCGCATGTGGGAGGCAGTCCAGGACAGCAACGTCGACCACCTAGAGGATCGACGGGCGCTGGACGCCCTCATCGCCGCAGTCCCGCCCGAGATGCAGTTCTCGCTTTCCAACAAGCGGACTGCCAAGGAGGCTTGGGACGCCATCGCCGCGGCACGCATCGGCAGCGACCGTGCTCGCAAGTCCACCCTGCAGGCACTTCGTAAGGAGTGGGAGGGCCTGGGTTTCAAGCCAGGTGAGGACGTTGATGACTTTGCTCTCCGTCTCAACACTCTGCTGCAGAAGATGGTGAAGTTCGGCGATGCCACCTACACCGAGGAGAGAGCTGTCGAGAAGCTTTTTCGGTGCATTCCCGAGAAGTACAAGCAGATGGCTCGCTCGATCGAGTCGTTGCTGGACCTCTCCATGATGACGATCGAGGAGGCGATAGGTCGTCTCAAGGTCGTCGACACCGACGAGCCACAGCCTCCCTCGGGGGCCATCACCACCGGCGGGAAGCTGCTCCTAACTCGGGAGCAGTGGGATCCCAGCCTTGGTGACAGGAAGAAGGGGGAGCCTTCTTCCACGACGGGCGGCCGCAAGCGCGGCAAGCAGCGTAAGACGCGAAGAGGCCCCCCGGGCAGGGCACAAGGACGTGCCGAAGGGGACGCCCGCGGAGGCGCCAAGGACGGCGCCGCTGGCAAGCCCAAGCCGGCACAAGACAACAGTTGCCACAACTGTGGCCGGTTTGGCCATTGGGCCAATGAGTGTCGGCAACCACGACAAGGCCAGGCTCACGTCGCACAGGCGAAGGAGGAGGAGACGGCTCTGTTCATGGCGCATGCAAGCGTTGAGCTATCTTCAGCGACACCAGTCGCAAAAGCTCTCATCCACCTCGACGAGCCAAAAGTACACGCTCTTCTCGGCGACGGCTCCGGGAAGGACAAGACTACGGGGTGGTGTCTCGACACCGGCGCCACCCACCACATGACCGGTCGAAGGGAATTCTTCGCCGAGCTCGACTCCGATGCGCGGGGCTCCGTCAAGTTTGGGGATGCCTCCGCTGTGGAGATTAAGGGCGTCGGCTCCGTCATCTTCACTACCAAGACGGGAGAGCACCGGCTGCTCACCGGTGTCTACTACATCCCCGCGCTAAGGAACTCCATCATCAGCTTGGGACAGCTGGATGAGAACGGCTCACGCGTGCTGATTGAGCATGGGGTCCTGCGCATCTGGGACCGCCAGGGTCACCTTCTCGCCAAGGTACCCAGAGGTGGAAATCGGCTTTACGTCCTTGATGTGCAGGTGGCACAACCGGTCTGTCTCGCTGTCCGTCAGGACAACGAGGCGTGGCAATGGCATGAGCGCTTTGGGCACCTTCATTTTGAGGCCCTGAAGCGTCTAAGTGTCAAGGAGATGGCACGAGGCCTGCCATGCCTCGACCATGTGGAGCAGTTCTGCGACATCTGCGTACTGACAAAGCAGAGACGACTCCCCTTTCCCCAACAGGCGAGTTTTCGAGCCAAGGAGAAGCTGGAACTCGTGCACGGAGACTTGTGCGGCCCGGTGACGCCAGCCACACCAGGAGGTCGACGCTACTTCCTGCTGCTCGTCGACAATCTCTCCCGCTACATGTGGGCGACGATTCTCGGCAGCAAGGGAGAAGCGGCGGACACCATCAGGTGCGCGCAGGTTAGTGTGGAGGCGGAGAGCGGCCGCAAATTGCGCGTGTTGCGCACTGACAACGGCGGCGAATTCACGGTGGCTGAATTCGCGTCGTACTGCGCCGATGAGGGCATCCAGCGCCATTACTCCGCGCCGTCCAGCCCGCAGCAAAACGGAGTCGTCGAGCGGCGCAACCAGACGGTTGTGGGGATGGCTCGGGCTCTCCTCAAGCAGAGAGGGATGCCGGCTGTTTTCTGGGGAGAGGCGGTGCTGACGGCCGTCTACATCCTCAACCGCTCGCCTACTAAGGCACTCGACGGCAGGACACCGTACGAGGCCTGGCATGGGCGGAAGCCGGCGGTCTCCCATTTGCGGGTCTTTGGCTGCCTCGCGTTCGCCAAGGAGCTTGGCCACATCGGCAAGCTCGACGACAGGAGCACTCCGGGAGTCTTCATCGGCTACGCGGAGGGCTCGAAGGCCTACCGCATTCTCGACCCAAAGACACAGCGTGTGCGCACGGCGCGAGACGTCGTGTTCAACGAAGGGCGAGGGTGGCAATGGGACAAGGCGGTGGACGACGGTTCGACGCCGACGTATGACGACTTTATTATCGAGTACGCCCACTTCAAGGAAGCTGGGGGAGCAAGCAGCTCCTCTTCGCCGGGCATGTCTACCCCGGCCCCCAAAACTACATCGCCCCCGGTGCCTGCTACGCCAACGGCACCACAACCGGCGACGCCGCACACTCCAGCCCCGGCAGTCACCACTCCGGGCTCGTCTTCATCAGCACCAGCTCACGCGGGGCACAACCCGATGAAGTTCGCTTCCCCGCTCACTCGCGACGAGGAGCGCGTCGATGCGTGGTATGGAGGTGAACAGCTGCGGTATCGCACGATGGATGATCTACTCGGCGACCAACCGGTGCCGGGACTGATGCCACGTGACCTGGAGGCGCAGCTACAACTCGCGTGTGAGGACGGCGAACCACGGTCCTTTGCAGAGGCCGAGAGAGATGCGGCATGGCGCGCCGCGATGCAGTTGGAGATGGATGCGGTCGAGCAAAACCGCACCTGGGAGCTCGCTGACCTCCCTCGTGGTCATCACGCAATCACCCTTAAGTGGGTGTTCAAGCTGAAAAGGGATGGAGCCGGTGCCATCATCAAGCACAAGGCTCGCCTGGTGGCCCGAGGCTTCTTGCAGCAGGAAGGAGTCGACTTCGACGACGCCTTCGCTCCCGTGGCACGGATGGAGTCCGTGCGACTTCTCCTTGCGCTGGCTGCCCAGGAGGGCTGGCGCGTCCATCACATGGACGTCAAGTCGGCATTCCTCAACGGCGACTTGAAGGAGGAAGTTTACATGCATCAGCCACCGGGATTTGCGATTCCCGGCCAGGAGGGCAAGGTACTCCGCCTGCGCAAGGCTCTCTATGGCCTACGGCAGGCACCTAGGGCGTGGAACGCCAAGCTGGACTCCACGCTAAAGAAGATGGGTTTCGAGCAAAGCCCGCATGAGGCGGCCGTCTACCGACGGGGCAGTGGAGGAAATGCCCTGTTGGTGGGCGTCTACGTTGACGACTTGGTGATCACCGGCACCAAAGATGCAGAGGTGGCGGCGTTCAAGGAAGACATGAAGGCCACTTTCCAGATGAGTGATCTGGGGCTCCTCTCCTTCTATCTAGGGATTGAGGTGCACCAGGATCACTCCGGGATCGCGCTTCGACAGTCCGCCTACGCCAAGCGCATCGTTGAGCTAGCTGGGCTCACCGACTGCCACCCAGCTCTCACTCCGATGGAGGGGAGGCTGAAACTGAGCCGCAACAGCACGACGGAGGAAGTAGATGCTACGCAGTACCGACGCCTTGTGGGGAGTCTTCGCTACCTCGCCCACACACGGCCGGACTTGGCATTCTCCGTCGGCTATGTCAGTCGGTTCATGGAGCGACCGACGTCGGAACACCAGCAGGCAGTGAAGAGGATCGTCCGCTACGTAGCAGGGACCCTCGACCACGGCCTCCACTACCCTAGGTGTCCGAGGGCGGCACGCTTCGTCGGGTACAGCGACAGCGACCACGCCGGCGACATCGACACCAGCAAGAGCACGAGCGGGATCCTCTTCTTCCTCGGCAAGTGTCTCGTGAGCTGGCAATCAGTCAAGCAGCAGGTGGTGGCCCTGTCCAGCTGTGAGGCTGAGTACATAGCGGCTTCCACCGCCTGCACTCAGGCGCTCTGGCTCGCTCGACTGCTTGGTGATCTTCTCGTTCAAGACACCAGAACGGTGCAGCTCCTGGTGGACAGCAAGTCCGCCCTGGCCTTGGCAAAGAACCCCGTGTTCCACGAACGGAGCAAGCACATCCGACTGAGGTATCACTTCATCCGCGACTGTGTGGAAGAAGGGAGCATCGAGGTGAGCTACATCAACACCACGGACCAGCTCGCAGACCTGCTCACCAAGCCTCTTGGGAGGGTCAAGTTCCTCGAACTCTGCTCCAGGATTGGGATGATTCAACTCTCCCACAAGACGACGTACAAGACTTAGGGGGAGAATGTTGGATAAGTCTGTGTACTAGGGTCGTTGTGGGGCTGCAGCACATGGTCCTTGTGGCAGTTAGGATAGGGTTCCTGACCATCAAGGACTGGCAGTTAGGATAGCATCTTAGACTAGCATCTTAGACTCGCATCTTAACAGCATCTCAGCATATGCTTGGCTGGCTAGCAGCCTATAAGTATGTATCCCCAACCCCTCAGGTTGGCATGGCATGGTGTGAGAAATAAACCAACGAAAATTGTCCCAACTCTCCCAGTGTCATCTACTACTATCAATGCTCAGGCTGAAAGGTCTAACAGAAGCCATGCGCCCAAGCAATGCAGAATTTAGCTCA
Source organism: Thinopyrum elongatum (assembly GCA_011799875.1). Lineage (NCBI taxonomy): Eukaryota > Viridiplantae > Streptophyta > Magnoliopsida > Poales > Poaceae > Thinopyrum > Thinopyrum elongatum. The sequence goes on along the minus strand of CM022302.1, from coordinate 491,872,715 downwards.
TTGAAACAGTCATCAAACTCTTGTAGTTGCCAGTCAATAACACAATTAAGACACTCTATTCGGTAATGTTGAAGGTTTGTCTTATTGGTCTTTTGACGTGGTTTGTGCCGATTCACATATTCCTCCTGCATGTCTGCGTAATCTAATTACCTTAAATTTGGGGCTAAAATTGTTGCTGCAGTCGATCCGTAGTGGCCTGCTTGCCGCTGGCGCGTGGCGGCCGAGACACCGAAGAACACTAACAGACGAGAGGAGAGATGCGAACTGGAAAACAAACAGACAACGACTTACTCAAGCTTTGAAATTTGGGTATAGGTGGAAAATTGGTGTAGGTAATAAAGTTAGATTTTGGGAGGACACCTGGTTTGGTACTTCCCCTTTGGCAGTCCAGTTCTGGCCTGTCTACTCTATCTGCAATGAGCAAACTAAATGTGTCAATGAGGTTTGGGATGGTCATCAGTTGAAACTCACCTTCAGGAGGAACTTTGATGACAAAATGATGGAACAATGGTACCAGTTAGTAGAAATAGCTGGAAGTATTGGGCTGTCCTCTGAACCTAATGCTTTAATTTGGCAGTGGATAGCAAAGGCCAATACTCTTCCAGTTCACTTTATCATGTGATCAATTTTGGGGGGGGGTCAAACCTATGTTTATCCCTGCTGTGTGGAAACTTAGGGTTCCTCCTAAAATTCATGTCTTTCTCTGGCTGCTTGCTAATAACAAGCTTATGACTAGAGACAACTTAAGGAAGAGGCATATCATTAAACCTCTTGATTGTGTTTATTGTTCTGAACATGAATCCAATATGCACCTGTTCTTTGACTGTATTGTGGCTAAAAACAAAACTTGGGCTTTCATTAATGAGCACTTCGATGTTCAAATGGGGGCTGACTTTGAGTCTGTTGCTAGATTCTCGATTTCTAACAACAAAAACTCTGCCTTGAATACTGTTAGTTCAGTTGTGCTGTGGTGTCTTTGGAAAAATAGAAATTCTATGATTTTCAATAACACTACTTGGATCTCTGTTAACCAGGTGCTGAGATCGATCTTGAACAGTCAGTAACTGGGTTAGTCTATCTCCGGATTTGTGCAAGGAAAGACTGATGGTCTTTGCGGCACAACTGGCAAAATTCCTTCAGAAACCTTTGCTGATCACTTGTGGCTGAACCCCCACAACGCACTGGTGTTTGACCCATGGAGGAGCCTCAAGATCTCTGAAGACGATGGAAGCTTCTCGTCGCCCAAGAAGCGAGGCCTCGGCGGCAAGACGACCTTGACCAGCCCGGTGTCAACCCTCATCACCTGCTGGTCTCCACAGGCCGCCGCAGCACCACCCAGGAAGTCAAGGAGAGCTTTGCAGGAAGGCGTCTACATCCTGTAAGAGGGCCACGTCTCAGCCGTTTTAGCTACTCTCGGAGCTACTTTGTAATAGGGCTCTCTAGTGGAAACCTGTTTTTCCTTTTTCCTGCTTTTGCTTTCCGCTTTTCCGAACTGCTCCTCTCAGTGAGCTGATGTATGGATTATGTGTCTGAGGGTTTCATTCGAGTAATGGAACCGGGGAGGTGCCTCCCTGTTCTTCTAAAAAAACAGACGACGACTCACGACGCGTGCAGCTGCGTGCGTGTGTATACACAACAAAACGTGAGTACAGAGTACGTGGCTATCACGGTTTAGGCCTGGCCGGCTGGCTGCGTGGGCATCAACTCCTGGTGGGCTTTTGGGCCCTTTGCTTAGCTGTTTGCATTGACACCTCACGTCATTTGATGGGGTCAGCCGGGATTTTTTTACTGGGTTCAAGTCAGGCAAACATGTACCTACGCGCACACACGTAGCAAAGTTCGTTGGGTTCACTTGAACCCAACGCTTGTACGTTGGCTCCGCCGCTGTTAACAAGAAAAAAGGTCAAGCTATTCTTGAGAATTAGGGAAAAGGTTGCTTACAAAAATCTGTTGATTCAAACATGATGTGCAAAACCTGCTACAGAAAAGACCAAAGGTTGCTGATAAATGTGTTGTAAAAAGAAAACCGTTATTGTCATTATTCAGCCAGCTTGCTACCATGAGATTCCTTGAGTTGGCGATGTTTTGAGGCCCATATTTCCACGGCAACTGCTTTTGCTTCCGTGGTGGCTGAAAGAAATGTCTGTGATTAGTTGAGTGCGTGAGTGTTGGGCATGGGTGCGGCGACTATATAGTGGGGTGGTACTCCCTGCATGTGGTGGCAGTGAGCGACTTAGTTCAACCCGACCGGCCTGGTTTGTGTGATGGGCGGAGCAACTACTTATTAGGGTTTAGGCGACACCATCCGTGGATTAGGCGTGTGGGCGACTTAGTGTATTGAATTTCGTCGAGCTGGGCGTGGGTGTGGCGACTATCTAGTGCGGCGGTAGGCGCCTATGCAAGCGGTGGCCGTGGGCGACTTAGTTCAACCCGTTCGGCTCGTTTTGTGGGACGGGCGTGGCGACTATGTATTGGGGTTTAGGCGACTCCATTTGCAAATTAGGCATGTGGGCGACTTAGTGTATTGGATTTGGTTTAGTTGGGCGTGGGTGCAATGACTATATAGTGTGGTGGTAGGCGACTGTGCATGTTGTGGCTGTGGGCGACTTAGTTCAATCCAGTCGGCTCATTATGTGGGACAGGCGTGGCGACTATGTATTGGGGTTTAGGCGACTCCATTGCGGATTAGGCGTGTGGGCGACTTAGTGTATTGGATTTGGTCGAGTTGGACGTGGGTGCGACGACTATATAGTGGGTTGGTAGGCGACTCCGTGCGTTTGGTGGTCATGGGCGATTTAGTTCAACCAGGTCAGCTCGGTTTATGGGACGGGCGAGTGACTATGAATTGGGGTTTAGGCAACTCCGTCGGTGGATTAGGCATGTGGGCAACTACGTGTATTGTATTTCGTAGAGTTGGGTGTGGGTGCAACAACTATATAGTGGGGTGGTAGGTGACTCCCGTGCATGCGGTGGTCGTGGGCGACTTAGTTCAATTCGGTCGGCTCAGTTTGTGGGACGGGAAGGGCAACTATGAATTGGTGTTCAGGCGCCTCCATCTGTGGAACCACCGCACACATAGAATCGCCTACCACCCCACTACATAGTCGCCGCAGCCACGCCTAACTCGACCAAATCCAATACGCTAAGTAGCCCACACGCCTAATCCACAGATTGAGTCACCTAAACCCCATTTCATAGTCGCCCCACCCGTCCCATAAACCGAGCCGACCGGGTTGAACTAAGTCGCCCACGACCACCGAACGCATGGAGTCGCCTACCAACCCATTATATAGTCGTCGCATCCATGCCCAACTCGACCAAATCCAATACATTAAGTCGCCAATATGCCCGTGGGCGACTTAGTCCAACCCGACCGGTTCGTTTTGTTGGACGGGCGGGGCAGCTATGTATTAGGGTTTAGGCCAAAGCGTGTGGGCAACCAAATGTATTCGATTTGGTCGAGTCAGGCGTGGGTGCGGCGTTTATATAATGGGGTGGTAGGCGACTCCATGCGTTCAATGGCCAAAATTGCCCAACATTGAGCCAAAAATGCCAGATAGACACTCTTCGTCACCCTCATCCTATCCCTAAACAACGAAAACACGCGGCCAAAAATTGATGGAAAAAAAATTCCGCATCTGCTGCTCGAAATGATGAAGGGGACTCACCTTGTGACATCCGAGCACTCGAATCCTTTTGCTCCGCAGTTTCTTTCTGCACATAGGCAACCGTCACACCGCGCGCGTGTTTGTTTCCTCTGTCGTGCCTATCAGTGCATACAGAGAAAAAGTGAGACATACAAAGAAAAAGGCAGAAAAAACTAGCTGCTGCCACATAAAGGTTGACCATTTTTACCTCTGTTTGCCTCCTTGGGCGGCTACTCCTATTGCCTTGCCTGCCCCATCTGCATTCACTCATGTCTGAGGCAAGTGCTTCTCCCACTATCGCCCTGCTGGAGTCAGCCATCTGTGCAGAAGAAAGGAAAACACACACATAGTCGTTTAGAAAATTCATCTAGCTAGCTGGTGTAAAAGCATCTATGTTTTGTTTTAAAAAGAAAAAAGAAACAGTAGAATGTCCTCTCTATCTAACGCATAACTGCCTGACTGATGCCTGTAAAATTGCAAGCAAAAATTCAAATAAAAATGATCATCCTCTGTCTCGCATGTAATTGCCTAACTGATGCATGTACAAATGCTAGCCAAAGAATTAATGAAATGGTGCATATGCAGCTTATACCAGAGGCAACATTCAAGTTTCCCGTGCCATAGCAAACCGGAACAATAACAAAAATTCTCCTCGCATGAACCAACATTCAGTTTCGTTGTCTAATGATTTTAAGTATAATAGCCTAACTGATGCGTGATAAAATGCAAGAAAAAAACCGATAAAATTGCCTATCCCCATATGATGAATAAAATTGCATATCACAATTCCAGTCATAACAGACCAGCTGCTTGCTGTCAGCCTGTCACAATTCAGAAAAATGCATCGAACTGTGTATGCACTACGTTGCGCGGGTACTTCAGAAAGCGCGTGTATCCAGCCGGATACTGCCCCGATACTCGGATACTGCCCTGGTACAGCCCGATACGTATTCTGTAAGTATCCCTCGTTTTTTTTATTTTAAAAAAAGAAAATAATGTTTGATACTCCTAGGATACTTCTGCGATACTTTTTGGATACCTGAAACCCCTCATTCGACGTGAAATCTCGTCAATAGTAAAGGCGCACCTTTTGAAGATACCTAACATGGGCGTGAGTTCATGCCAAAACATGACTGTCAATGTTCTTGTTCGATTGAAAGGTGAGCAAGAGAGAGTCGATGCACTAATTGGAACAACAAACCCAGGAAACCCCACTGCCAATTAATGAAAATGGACCAAGTGCAAGAAAACAAAGGGAATAATCATATTGAGGCATGCTTTGACCTAGAAGCTCTATTTTGTTTTCAATTTTTTTAATAATTAATATATGTAATATCTATATACAAACGTATCCCCGTATCCATGTTTTCAGAAAATTGACGTATCGGGCGTATCCCCGTATCACGTATCCGATACGTATCCAAGTATCCGTGCAACGTAGTGTATGCATCAGCAACTTCCCATTCATCACAATTCGAATATTCAGTCAGCTGCTACAAGTCTCTCAGTCTCAACCAGTAGCACAACTAAACATGATTGTATCATGAATCCCATCAACAAAAGGTAGGAAGAGATCTTGAATAAGAAATCAACGGTAAACTACTGCAGAAAATCCATTCTATCCTGTTTACATTCAAAAATAACAAGAGGATTCGCCCTGCTCACACTGGCTTCCATGGCCGTCTCCGCCACAGCGGGAAGCCTCCATGGTCGTCGCCCCATGTCGGGGCGCCTTCTCATCATCCAATGCAAAATCAGCATAAAAATCCCAGATGGTAAGATCCACGCCATTGCTAGGGCTTAGTAGACCAAGTCACCAAGCACCTAGGAAGGAAAGAGGAGGTGAAGGAGGAGAGCCACCGCTCAGGTTCAAGGGTGCACGACTCCACAACAATCCATCAGTGACGGCGGCGGCGAAGAAAAATCAGGCAACAAAGGCGAAAACACAACCTCTGACCTATACGATACTGACTACCAACTGCGTCTCTTTAAAACCACAGATTATCCCCATATGTTGACATGGACAAAACTTGGGTAGAGAAAAATAAAGGTGTGGCACCTCATTCTCGTTGTGCAAGGAAAGCGTATGAAGTGCTACACTCACAATCTAATAACACCCATTTTAAAAAAACGTTTTCTCCTCGAGAAAAAAAACATGTGAACAGCGGATAAAAAAAGCTTGGGCGAGAACTAGAAGATCGATTGTGGCCGTGAAACAAAAAAGGTTCGGCACCATCCTGTTTCTCCTGCTTGTTCCCTTTTAATCTTCCCCCTCTCATCTCTTTATTATATTTATCCCTCTGTTTTCGCTAGATCCAGTATACATGGCCAGGCAAACAAAAATATGAAATACTATTTTGATGGAATTGGACCATCTTAGCCCACTGTTATCTAGACACGGTACTATACTCTATTTAAAATGTGCAGCAAGTATATCCTGATTCCATCGAAACATTTACCTGAACCTTTTGTGCCTTATCGGACGGGTATTAGCCTATTAGGGGACCGGAGGCAGTACCATCGAAACATTTGCCTACTTAGGATTGCATGAGTTGGAATTGTTTGCCTACTGTAATGCTCTCTGGATGATTTTTTTTTTTTTTTGCCTATAATCATGCATGTTAGTGGTGCTGTACTGCTGTTCGACACTACCTGAACGTTGCTTAAAAAGCAGTGTTGCCTGCATTGTTCCAAAAATGCACCGTAGGTATCTGGCGCTTGTTGAACGTTTTGGCTAAAGTGGTGGCAGGCCAAGCATCTACTAGTTTAGAAGGGAAAAAGAAGGGAAGAGGAGAGATTACCTCGAGGAGAGCCACCGCTCAGATTAAGGGCGCCAACTCCACGACCATCCATCAGCGGTGACGGCGGCGGCGGTGGCAACGGCGAGCAGAAGGTAGGTGTGGTCTGGTCGAGGTGTGGCTGGTGCCACCGGATCCGCCGTGAACCCATGTTCTCAGCACGTCCTCCTCCCTTGATGGATTGCCGCCGGATGAAATCCCTAGGAACTCGTATGGGGGGAAGGAAATGGGGAAAAGGGGAACGGGGAAGAGAATGGTGCTGGCCGTCAAAAACGAGTGTGTCGCTCTCCAGTCCCAGCGCTTTCCATCGACCCGTCACCACTCACCAGTCACCACCCACCGCTCCTCTCGCGATTGCATCAGACGGCCGAGACGCGACCGCTGGTAACGATCGGATCGCGCGCGCTCGTTCACTAGCGTTTGAGAAAGGCCAACGCTAGGCGCCGGTCGACCGGCCCAATTTCGGCCGGTTGTCGCGCGTACGTTGGATTACGCGGCTCCGCGTCTTTAGATTTCCTCCGCGTCTTGCTGGTTTTCTCCGCATCTCCCTCGTCCGAACGTTCGATCTAAACGTACGCACATAAAGGGAACTGTCGTGGGAGTAAGTCTGACAATAAGAATAGGGGGTACGTAGGAGGAGGCAGAATCCTAGCTACGGTGAGGTTGTGCATGCAAGATGTACGAGTTCAGGCTCTTCTCGGAGGAAGTAACAGCCCTACGTCTCGGTGTCCGGAGGCTCGGTCGACTGGATTATGCGTGAGAGTTACAGGGGGTGAGAACCCTTGTGCCGGTGGAGGGGTGGCTTATATAGAGTGCGCCAGGACCCCAGCCGTGCCACGTTACACAGGGTTCAATGTTCATTAAGACAGGGCGTTACTGGTAACGCCAGTTATAAAGAGCTATAAATGACCTTAAACACTACAGAGTAACGCCTGACCGTTGCCATCCTGAGTGACTCTAGGTCTTCTGTACTCCGAGTGGTTTCTTGTATGGTCGAGTGACTTCATCTTGGTCGAGTGGAATTGGGGTATCCGAGTGAGGTAGGTGGTCGAGTGGATTGCGCCCCTAGATGAACTCAGTTGGTTTCTTCTGTTGCATTTTGAATGTCTTCGACTCTAGGGCAGTGTCCTTGGGTAGGGTGTCTAGGTCAGGCCTATGACCCTACCCTAGGTACATGTCGTCATCATTAGCCCCCGAATGGATTGAGGTCCGAGTGAAGAAAGGGTTGAAGTTGGCTCCGACTCGATTCCATACTTCGGAGGTATTTCATCTGAACCTGCGAATCATGTTGAAGCTTCCATCTTGTTTCAATCGCCTTGATCCATTCAGAGGCCCTCGTCGAGTGAACTATATTGACAATCTTCAAGTGTTGATATAGAACGAAATCTTTGGCGCGATTGGTTGCTCTGCGGTCCGCAGATCTCACGAGATTCGAAATTTCGGGGAAGCGCGCGGGACGGAGCGCGCCGCAGTAAACGGAGTGGATAGACAGGGGCGCCTCGATTCTCGCGCCCTCTTTTTCCGCCACGTATCGAACGCGCGACTGTTGCGGGATTTGACAGGATCGTTTGGGCCAACGAGTTAGCCACTCGGAAGCAGGCCCATAAAAGGCGTCGAGGCCGATGTGTTTGCACAGTGCGCCTCATTCCCCTTCTTCTTCCTCTGCTTCTCTACCACATCTTCCTCTGCTCTCGACGCCGCCGCTCTGCCCGAACGCCGTCCGCCGCAATGGGAAAGGACAAGATGGCGGCCCTGGAGTGCGTGAAGAAGGCGATGGCGACGGTGACGGCAAAGGGCAAGAAGATGAGTCGGGGGTCGTCGTCGAGGTCTGGTCTGCCTCCTGGTTGGATCCAGGGAGACTGGATTCGATCTACGATCCAGAAGGAAGATCTGGAAGACCTGGCCGACGCGGGTTTGATTGCCCACGGATCTTGGAGGTTGCCGGGGAACGAGACCGAGCCTCAGCCGCAGGAGGGTGAGTGCGTCCTCCTCGCAACTCATGTCGACCGCGGTTTCACTCTGCCTCCGCATCCTTTTTTCCGAGGTTTCCTGAACTTTTTTGGTGCCCAACTTCATCATTTCTCTCCCAACACCATCACATATCTTGTTGCGTATGTCTCTCTATGTGAAAACTTCTTGGGCTGTCGACCGCATTGGGGTCTATTCAAGCACATCTTTACCTGCCACTCTCAAACCGTGAAGAAGGCGAATCCGACTGATGAAAAGACGCACGTGATCCAAATGTGCGGGGGTTTAGGGATTCAGATGAGGGGTAGGAGTACTTTTCCTTCTATGACTCTTCCCGAGTCAGTTAGGGGGTGGCAGTCGACCTGGTTCTATTGCCGAGATATTCCGACCCCTGGTCAGTCGACTGGCCTTCTGACCTTCACCATGGAGCGAGTCCGCCAACCCTCTTCATTGACCGTGACTCCAGCAGAGAAAGTAGAGGTGTCCATGCTAGTCGACCGGGTAGTTCAATTAGTCCGTGATGGTGTGACCGGCATGGATTTGTTGGAGGTGTTTCTCAGTCGACGCATCCAGCCTCTCCAAGCCCGCGATCATCCAATGTGGATGTACTCGGGCACTGACGACACCGCTCGGGTCCACCCAGAGGAGGTCACCGAGGAGACGGTGGCACAGTGGCTGCGGAGCATCACGGGAAACAAAGACAACCCCAGGGGGTCTAGAAGAGTTGTACCATTCGACATTGACAAAGAGCCGGACAAGGTCTGACCCTTGTTACCGAGTGTCTTTTTATTCCGATTTGTAACTGCCCTTGGATCTGATTGATGCTTGCTTAATTCCTTGCCTTGCGGATTTTTACTGAGATGTACTCGATGCCAAATGGAGAGCAAGTCCTGGAGGGAACGGAGAGCGGAGGCGAGAGTGGTGACTGGCAATCCCCCGACGACAATGAAGACGACAGTGACGACTCGGATGCCAGTGAGGAAGTTGACTCACCACCTCGCTTGGAACGTCGATCCAAACAGTCCCAAGATCCTGCAAGCGGTTGTGGCAAAGCGGCTCCCCCAAGCACACAGACGCAAAAACGCACTCGGACTTTGACTCCGGAGCCGTCTGAAAAGGCCGCCAAGCAGCCCAAGGTCATCCCTCCAAAGCCTTGGAAGGCTTTGCCCAAGATCAAGGTGGATGTTCCCGTCACTTCTGCGTAAGTGTTTTGCTTTCTCTCTTCGCTTTGCTTGGGAACTTCTACGTTATTGTCGACTCGTTCTCTTGCTTGACCGAGTGAATTCTGAAACTTCCAGCGCTACTACTTCTGGGACCTCCATGGACATTTACAAGGATCAAGATGACGAGGAGACCGAAGATGCGGCCACTTCCAAAGCGGGTACAACTCTACCATCTTATCCTCGTTTTGTCAATTGTAATGTCGGTTGACTGAACTCTTACGGTCGAGTCTTTTGCAACACCACCAAATGTCATTGAACTTCCAGACGATGACGATCATGAAGATGTGCCTCAGAAGACCACGGGAAGAAAAGGCAGGACTTCGAGCAGGAGGGTGCCTGCCAGCAAGGCACCTCAGTCGACATCAGCGCCAGAACCGGTGATCCAGCAGTCCGGAGATCCAATTCAGGCTTCTGTTTCTTTTGCCAATCCTGTGTCGATTGATCGTCCTTCGGCGTCGACCGCCCAAGCCCCTGCTCCGTCTGTGCAACTCCATGCCTCAGATCCTTTGGTTGCTTCGACTGTTCCGCCAACTCCACTCTTTGTTACCCATCATGTCCCAGAGGACCAAGTGAGCGCTGCTAAGGAAGCTATACGCCAAGCGGGCCTTATGATGGAGCAAATGAAGGTGGTGCACGAAACTAGCAAGGCTGCCTACGATGCCAGCTCTGCTCTTCAAACCAATGTCCAGGTGAGTTGATTTCCGACTGATTTTTCAGCTTAATCTTTGCTCTGTTAGGATATGGTACTTGAAAACTGCTGCTTTATTATTCGTAAGATGTCCGTGGATGAGCGTTTTGAAACCTTCAAAGTGCATCTATCATGAGTCTGCACCTTGCATCCATTCACCCACTGGGTGTTTTAACTTTTGCTGTATAGTTCTTCCACTTGAGTCGACTAGGTCGCGTCGAGAGTATCCTTGAATCAGTGGGGGCACGCAGAGTGCACCCGCTGGGTGTAGTCCCCGAGACCGCCGTCGAATGTTTGATTCGGCGGGGGTCTTTGCCAAATGACTCTTTATAGTTCTTCCACTCGGTCTAGACAGGCTGTGCCGAGTGGGATCCGGACCAGTGGGGGCAGGCCAAGTGCACCCACTGGGTGTAGTCCCCGAGACCACGGTCGACTGCGGGTAGTCGGCGGTGGTCTGAGAACAAACGTTGCTGCCTTTTTTTTACTGGACGGACCATGTGGAGTGGAAAGTCGAACCAGTGGGGGCACGCCAAGTGCACCCACTGGGTGTAGTCCCTGAGACTACTGTCGAATGTTTGATTCGGCAGTGGTCTTAGAACTCTTTTTGTCATGATGACTTGAACTTGTATCTTATCGCTCGGAAGCAATCAATCTTTATTCCTGTCGACTGACGTGTCTTATTCGTTGATTGCAGAAATCTTGTGAGTTCGGGGCCCAGTTTGCTGAATTGAAGAAGAAACAGGACCAGCTCAATCTCGACCTGGAGCTGGCCAAGGAGAACTTGCAAAAGGCTAAGGATGAAGCGGCTACCATGGGAGGTAATAACTTGCCGACTGTTTGCCTTGCCATCTTTTCTTTTCGCCTTTTGAACCGAGTGACTCCACTCGAACAGATGTGCATAGTGAAAACAGACAACTCCAAGCTCGTCTGAAGAATGTTATTTCTTTAGACAAAATGAAGCAGGCTCTGGAGCAGAAGGACCTCGACCTTGCAGCAGCACAGAAGATGGCGCGGGAGAAAACTAAACTTGCCGACAAGAAGCTGGCTTCAGTCGGCACTTTAGAAGAAGAAAACACCAAACTGAAGACTGCCGTTGACGAAGCCAACAAAGAAGTCGTGCAGCTGAAGAAGGACAAGGTGGCCTTGACCGACAAAGTTGGAGATCTCACTCGGAGGAGGGACGAATTGGAGACCTATCTGGGAGGACTTGCCAAGAAGATGTTCCTTATGCTTGAAGGTACTTTCCCTTTTCCGACTGATTTGCAACTGTCGACTCATCATGCAACTGCCGACTCATCATGCAACTGTCGACTCATCATGCAACTGCTGACTCATCATGCAACTGTCGACTCATCATGCAACTGTCGACTCATCATTTCTCTGTGTGTGCAGAGTTCTATCAAAACTTCGAGGAAGAGACTGGGCGGATTGAGACGAATCTGGATCCCATTAACTCCCCTGTCAAGGACGAAGCTGCGATGAACGTGCTGCGACTGGAATCTCGCCTCACCGGCGTTATGGACTATCTTGCACGACTGAAGGTGGTGGCGTCGCGGATTGACACGGAGCTCTGGCCAGGTGTGACATTCCAGAATGACCTCGAGTCTCTGATGACTCGACTTAATGAAATCCCCGGTCGAGTACAGGCATGGAAGAAGTCATCTGCTCGGTGCGACGCTGATGTGGCTCTGTCTCTTGTCCGCGTTCATTGCAAGGAAGTTAAAGAAGAGAAGCTGGCAGCTCTCAAGGTCGCCAATACCAAGAAGCTTCAATTCCAGTCCTTCATGGAGACTTTCATTGACGCTGCTACTCGTATTGCTGATGGAATCGACCTGGACGAGTTCGTCGAGCCATCTAGCCCTCCTCCTGTGGAGTGAACAAACTTTGTGCCTTGACTTTATTTGCCTCGGAATGCCGAGTGATTTTGTAACCGTTAAACTCTTTCGGGCCTGAGGCCTGAGCACTTCCGTTCGCGGTTCTGAACCTTGCTGGATTTATCCGAACTTGGTTTTTCTTTGAATATGGTTGCTTTGTCTTTACCACTTTCAAGTCTCTTGGCTCCGAGTGAAACTTGACTCTTCACTCGGAATAGACATTGTACTTGTGGTGCAGCTCCGACGAGAGGGCCGTGCGTTGTATTTGTGGCGCAGCTCGGAGCGTGTGGCCAAGTTTCCGAGTGAGGAGGTTGCTCTTCACTCGGAATTTGTTTTGTAACTTAGGCGAGTACGGGGTCACAGCTAAGCCCCCGAGTGGGAGGATTGCTCTCCACCCGGAGTATGTTTTAACTTAGGCGAGTACGGGGTCGCAGCTAAGCCCCCGAGTGGGAGGATTGCTCTCCACTCGGAGTATGTTTTTGAACTAAGGCGAATCGGGTTCGCAGCTAAGCCCTCGAGTGAGAGGGTTGCTCTTCACTCGGAGCGTGTTTTTGAACTTAGGCGAATCGGGTTCGCAGCTAGGCCCCCGAGTGAGAGGGTTGCTCTTCACTCGGAGCATTTTTTGAACTTAGGCGAATCGGGTTCGCAGCTAAGCCGCCGAGTGGGAGGATTGCTCTCCACTCGGAGTGTTTTTGAAACTTAGGCGAGTACGGGGTCGCAGCTAAGTCCCCGAGTGGGAGGATTGCTCTCCACTCGGAGTGTTTTTTTGAACTTAGGCGGATCGGGTTCGCAGCTAAGCCCCCGAGTGGGAGGATTGCTCTCCACTCAGAGTGTTTTTCAAACTTAGGTGAGTACGGGGTCGTAGCTAAGTCCCCGAGTGGGACGATTGCTCTCCACTCGGAGTGTTTTTTGAACTTAGGTGAATCGGGTTCGCAGCTAAGTCCCCGAGTGAGAGGGTTGCTCTTCACTCGGAGTGTTTTTTGAACTTAGGCGAATCATGTTCGCAGCTAAGCCCCCGAGTGAGAGGGTTGCTCTTCACTCGGAGCGTTTTTTGAACTTAGGCGAATTGGGTTCGCAGCTAAGCCCTCGAGTGAGAGGGTTGCTCTTCACTCGAAGCATTTTTTGAACTTAGGCGAATCATGTTCGCAGCTAAGCCCCCGAGTGAGAGGGTTGCTCTTCACTCGGAGCGTTTTTTGAACTTAGGCGAATCGGGTTCGCAGCTAAGCCCCCGAGTGAGAGGGTTGCTCTTCACTCGGAGCGTTTTTTTGAACTTAGGCGAATCGGGTTCGCAGCTAAGCCCCCGAGTGTGAGGGTTGCTCTTCACTCGAAGCGTTTTTTTAACTTAGGCGAATCGGGTTCGCAGCTAAGCCCGCGAGTGAGAGGGTTGCTCTTCACTCGGAGTGTTTTTGAACTTAGGCGAATCGGGTTCGCGGCTAAGCCACCCACTGGGGGATTTGAACACATATGCTTAAGGGAGCACAATCACTAAGAGACTGCAAAAGTCTTGTCTTTGATAAGCAAACTGAAGGATTCTTATTACAACTCGTCGATCTGAGTGCTTAGGTATAAAAACGGCGGAGCAGGTCTGCATTCCACGAGCGTGGCTCGTCTTCTTTCTTGGCTACGTTGTAGAGGTGATATGCCCTGTTGTGAAGCACCTTGGTGATGATGAAGGGCCCTTCCCAGGCCGGAGCAAGCTTGTGAGGCCGCTTCTGGTGTACTCGGAGTACAAGGTCTCCTTCCTGAAATGCTCGGCCTCTGACATTTCAGGCATGGAATCGACGCAGGTCCTGCTGATAAATGGTCAACCGGATCAGCGTCATCTCACGTTCCTCCTCTAGGAGATCAACTGCATCTTGGCGTGCCCGTTCTGCCTCAGCCTCTGAGAAGAGTTCTACTCGGGGAGCATTGTGCAGCAAGTCACTCGGAAGGACAGCTTCGGCTCCGTATACCATGAAGAAGGGTGTTCGGTCAGTCGACCGGTTAGGAGTTGTTCTCAGTCCCCATAGGACAGATGGTAATTCAGTCACCCAAGCTCCAGCGGCATGCTTGAGATCGCGCATCAGTCGGGGTTTCAGTCCTTGTAAGATCAAGCCATTCGCCCTTTCTGCCTGTCCATTCGACTGCGGGTGCGCAACAGATGCGTAATTGACCCGAGTGCCTTGGGAAGCGCAAAATGCTCTGAACTCATCAGAATCAAAATTGGAGCCGTTATCTGTGATAATACTGTGAGGGACTCCATATCTGAATATTAGCTCCCTGATAAAACTGATGGCAGTGCTTGAATCAAGATTCTTGATAGGCTTGGCCTCAATCCATTTGGTGAATTTGTCGACTGCCACAAGCAAATGAGTGAAACCACTTCTGCCGGTCTTGAAAGGTCCCACCATATCCAACCCCCAAACTGCAAACGGCCAGACGAGTGGAATGGTCTTCAAGGCAGATGCAGGTTTGTGAGACATGTTTGAGTAAAACTGGCAGCCTTCGCACTTGTCGACTATATCTTTTGCCATCTCATTTGCCCTCGGCCAGTAGAATCCTGCTCGGTATGCTTTGGCCACAATGGTCCGAGAGGACGCATGGTGTCCATAGGTTCCCGAGTGGATCTCATTTAGAATCATTCGACCTTCTTCCGGAGAGATGCAACGCTGAGCAACTCCTATTACACTTTCCCTGAAAAGTCGCCCTCCAATAATTGTGAAGGCTTTGGATCGATGAACGATCTGGCGGGCCTCATCCTCATCTTCTGGGAGCTCTTGTCTAAGCAGGTACGCAATATATGGCACTGTCCAATCGGGGATAATCACCAAAACCTCCATGATCAGGTCGACCACTGCTGGGACTTCAATCTCAGTCGGATCGGTTGAGCTTATCGGTTGTGGGGGCTCCTCTGTAAAAGGATCTTCTTGAACTGACGGGGTGTGGAGATGCTCCAAGAACACATTACTGGGAATTGGTTTCCGAGTGGAACCTATCTTCGCCAGATCGTCAGCAGCTTGATTCTTGATTCGGGGTATGTGGTGGAGCTCTAACCCCTCAAACTTCTTCTCCAACTTTCTTATGCATTGCAATAACCAGTCATAGCTGGGCTTCTGATATCCCACTCCTTCATCACTTGATTGACCACTAAATCTGAGTCGTCGTAAACCATCAGGCATCGGACGCCGAGTGAAATGGCCATACGTAACCCATACAAAAGTGCCTCATACTCAGCTTCATTGTTTGAAGAATCAAAGTGAATCTGGAGGACATAGCTGAGCTTGTCACCTCTTGGGGATACTAAAACCACTCCAGCGCCGGAACCATTCAACATTTTGGACCCATCAAAGAACATAGTCCAATGTTTCGAGTGAACCTGAGTCGGTTGCTCCTGCTCAATCCACTCGGCGAGGAAATCTGCTATTGCCTGAGACTTGATTGCTTTCTTTGCCTCAAACTTGATATCCAAAGGAAGGAGTTCAATCGCCCACTTGGCCACTCGACCAGTTGCGTCCCGATTGTTCAGAATTTCAGATAATGGGGCATCGCTGACGACTGAAACCGAGTGGTCTACAAAGTAATGTGCAACTTTCTTCGTGGTCAAGTAAATCCCATAGACAAGCTTCTGATAATGCAGGTATCTTTGCTTGGATGGAGTTAAAACTTCAGAAATATAGTATACTGGGCGTTGAACTTCGTAGGCTTTGCCTTCTTCTTCCCGCTCGACCGTGAGCACTGTGCTGACAACCTGTCCAGTGGCTGCAATATAAAGCAACAGAGGCTCTTTGCTGACTGGAGCAGCAAGCACCGGCTGGGTGGAAAGCAGGGCTTTGAGCTCTTCAAATGCTGCTTCAGCTTCAGGATTCCACTCGAACTTGTCAGACTTCTTCATCAGTTGGTAAAGAGGTAATGCCTTTTCACCGAGACGTGAGATGAATCGACTTAATGCAGCCAAACAACCAGTGAGCTTCTGAACATCGTGCACGCGCACGGGGCGGTTCATTCGGAGGATTGTGCCAACCTTTTCTGGGTTTGCGTCGATCCCTCGTTCGGAAACGAGGAAACCGAGTAACTTTCCACCTGGAACTCCGAATGTGCACTTTGACGGATTGAGCTTGATATCATATCTTCTTAAGTTGGCAAAGGTTTCAGCGAGGTCAGTCAGTAGGTCGGAACCTTTGCGTGACTTGACCACGATGTCATCCATGTAAGCTTCCATGTTCCGATTGATTTGAGTGAGCAGGCACTTCTGAATCATACGCATGAACGTGGCACCAGCATTCTTGAGGCCAAAGGGCATGGTAATATAGCAAAAACACCTGAATGGGGTGATGAAAGTTGTTTTTATTTCGTCGGGTCCATACAGTCGGATCTGATGGTACCCAGAATATGCATCCAAGAAGGACAATCGCTCACACCCTGCAGTCGAGTCGACTATCTGGTCGATGCAGGGCAGAGGGAAGTGATCTTTCGGGCTGGCCCAATTGACATGTTTGAAATCGATACACATACGAAGTGATTTGTCTTTCTTGGGGACCATGACAACATTGGCGAGCCACTCGGAGTGGTATATCTCATGGATGAACTCAGCTGCCAGAAGCCGAGCCACCTCCTCGCCAATTGCCTTCCTCTTCTCCACGGCGGACCGACGGAGATGCTCTTTGACGGGCTTTGCTTTTGGGTCGACTCGCAAATGGTGCTCAGCCAGTCCCCTGGGTACACCCGGCATGTCAGATGGTTTCCATGCGAAGATGTCCCAGTTCTCACGGAGGAACTGGATGAGCGCTTCTTCCTATTTGCTGTCGAGTGTTGTTGAGATGAGAGTCGGAGCAGCATCGGGATCGGTCGGATGGATATGGATAGGCTTTGTTGCACCGGCCGACTGAAATGCAGACTCTGAAGCGGGCTTCTTTGCTCGCAACAAATCACTCGGATATGCGTTCCTTTTGTATTCTTCCATTTCTACTGCTGCCATTTGCTCATCAGTAATCTTTGAGCCCTTCTGGAGGCACTCTTCTGCCCTTTGCCGATTCCCTGTGACTGTGATCACACCTCTGGGGCCAGGCATCTTCAGCTTGAGGTATACGTAACACGGTCGAGCCATGAAACGAGCATATGCAGGCCGACCCAGAATCGCATGATCAGCACTGTGGAAATCCACCACCTCGAACGTTAACTTTTCCTTACGGTAATTCTTTGAATCACCGAAAACCACATCAAGAGTGATCTGACCGAGTGAATCGGCTTTCTTTCCTGGGATGACTCCGTGGAATCTCATGTTGCTCTCGTTGAGCTTGGACATCGGAATGCCCATCCCTCGGAGGGTCTCAGCGTACAAAATGTTCAAGCCACTGCCACCATCCATCAGAACCTTGGTCAGTCGGGTGCCCCCAACAACTGGGTCGACCACCAACGCTTGCCGCCCAGGGGTAGCAACATGCGCTGGGTGATCGGACTGGTCGAATGTAATGGGAGTCTGCGACCACTTTAAATATGTCGTAGTTGCCGGAGCAACCATATTCACTTTGCGATTGATAACCTTCAGTCGACTTTTGCTCTCAATGTCAGCAAAAATCACTAAAGTGGCATTGACCTTGGGGTAACCATCATCCCCTTCCTTGTCTTCATCCTTATCAGATTCCTTTTCCTTTTCACTGGGCTGACCCTCTCGGAAACTCTGAATCAGGAGTCGACACTGTCGAGTGGTATGCTTGGGATAAATCAGGTTTCCCTCTTCATCTTTCTTGGTGTGTATGTGACACGGTAAATCAAGCACATCATTTCCCGCTTGTTCTTTCACTTTCTTGGGGATCCAAGGCCCCTTAGGCTTTCCTTTGAACTTCCCTTGGTTCAAAATTGCGGCTTCACCAGGACCTGCGGGTTCGGCTTTGCGCTTCTGCTTCCGACTGGAATTTCCTCCTCCGGCGTCCTGGGCGACTGGTTTATTCTTGCCACTGCGGAGTCGGTCTTCTTCCTCGCCGTTAGCATACCGAGTGGCTATTTCCATCATCCGAGCCAGGGTCATGTCTCCTGTCCGACCGAATTTCAGGTTAAGTTCTCAGTACCGAACGCCCTCCTTGAAGGCGCAAACTGTCTGATGCTCTGACACATTCTCCATGGTATGATGAAGAGTGGTCCATCTCTGGATATAATCTCTCAAAGTTTCACTCGGCTTTTGGACACAATGTTGTAGTTCAGTCAACCCTGCAGGTCATTTGCAAGTGCCCTCAAACGTCCTGACGAACACTCGGGCCAAATCTTCCCAACAGAAAATACTACCAGGGGCCAACTGATTCAACCAAGCTCTGGCTGAGCCCTCCAGCATCAGGGGGAGGTGCTTCATGGCTACATCATCATTGTTGCCACCAATCTGTACAGCCACCCGGTAATCCTCTAGCCAAGTGTCTGGCTTCGACTCACCGGTGAACTTGCTTACTCATGTCGCCAACCTGAAGTTGGGTGGAATCTCAGCAGCCCTGATGGCTCTGCTGAAACATTCAGGCCCAGAAACATGCACTCTGCCGCCAATCGGACGATCTCTGTCATGTCCTTCTCTATGTGCCCGGTTCCTGTCGACCAGACCTTGCACAAGAATTGATCTTGCATCAAACCCGAGCTCTCTTGGGTCGACTGGGATCCTTCGCTCATCGCCATACGGGCGCCTGTCATCGTACTGCCGGGGCACATATGATCCGCCCCTCGGAGGGGGCGTAGGCACTCGACGGCGGTCCTCACGGCCGAGTCAATGATCATACTGCTCGTAGTTCCGACCCAGATACTGCTCCTGGCGGTGCCCACGACCCTCACGCCGCAGAGGCGACCTCGGGCTGTGAGCTGACTGGACCGTGTCCGCCACCACGGACCTGCTGTGGATCCTGTTGCGTGACTGAGAAACGGCTGTGTTTTGCTCAGCTGCTGCCCGGAGCAGCGCTCGGATCTGAATCAAACCTCTTCCAGCCTCTGATTGAGACGGCTGAATCGACTCTGCTATACGGGCTGCATCTATAAGATTCTGGATCGGAGTGCGGTATACCTAGGGCTCAGGAGGAAACAACTGTCGTTGCCGTCGACTGGATTCGGGGATCTGCCGACGTGCTCGCTCGTCGAGTGAATGTTGGAGATTTTCCAGTCGCGCGCGCTCAGCCAAGGTGGCTTGACGCGCAGCTTCCAAGGCCCGAGCCTCGGAGGTCTCCCCCATGATGGGGGTGTGGAGGGCCTCCATATTGCGATGATGCAGCTCGTCTCTCTGCTCCGAAGTGAGGGCTTCAGGACGATATTCTTCGTGACCATGCGACAAGCCGCCGCCGCCACCGCGACAGAAACCAGGCGGGCCGCGCGGCGTATCGACCATCAGGACCTCCGCCGCAGGGTCACTACTTCCGCACTCGGACAGAGTCTCGGCGGAACCAGTCGACAGGTCGAATAGTCCATAGGGAGATTCGTTGGGCTCAATTGCCACGATTTGTGGGGTGGCCGACTGGCGGGCCACCGCATGCTTCACCCACCGCTGAAGCCGCGATCGACCAGATCGCTTGCGACGGCGAACAGTGGGGAGTGAGGATGCCGCGGGAGCCGACCGATACTGGGTCGACGGCTGCCGCAGAAGGACGCCGCGAACACATGCGCGAAAGTGCGTCGCCCCGCGGACGGGGAGCATCTGGACATCGAGGGGGGCCTCCTGGAGCCAGGCGGAGTCGTCGGCAATGAAAACGAGCGCGTCGAGACGGATCTTGCGGCCCTCAGCCAAACCACCGCCAGAAACCATGTTGATGGAGATCAGAAAAACTGCAACCTCACCGGAAGTCGCTAAGACGCAGCCCCACGGTGGGCGCCAACTGTCGTGGGAGTAAGTCTGACAGTAAGAATAGGGGGTACGTAGGAGGAGGCAGGATCCTAGCTACGGTGAGGTTGTGCACGCAAGATGTACGAGTTCAGGCCCTTCTCGGAGGAAGTAACAGCCCTACGTCTCGGTGCTCGGAGGCTCGGTCGACTGGATTATGCGTGAGAGTTACAGGGGGTGCGAACCCTTGTGCCAGTGGAGGGGGGTGGCTTATATAGAGTGCGCCAGGACCCCAGCCGTGCCATGTTACACAGGGTTCAATGTTCATTAAGACAAGGCGTTACTGGTAACGCCAGTTATAAAGAGCTATAAATAACCTTAAACACCACAGAGTAACGCCTGACCGTTGCTATCCTGAGTGACTCTAGGTCTTCTGTACTCCGAGTGGTTTCTTGTATGGTCGAGTGAATTCATCTTGGTCGAGTGGAATTGGGGTATCCAAGTGAGGTAGGTGGTCGAGTGGATTGCACCCCTAGATGAACTCAGTTGGTTTCTTCTATTGCATTTTGAATGTCTTCAACTCTAGGGCAGTGTCCTTGGGTAGGGTGTCTAGGTCAGGCCTATGATCCTACCCTAGGTACATGTCGTCATCAGGTACCCCGCGCAGCTCGCCGGCACTGGCCGGCCACCAGCGTCGCCGGCGTCCGTCCACGACCACCGAAGCCGCCCATGTAGCAGAGTACACGCATGCGCCTACGTGCAAAGCTAACTTTCTAGCAGGCAAGCAGCTTAATTGATCCACAGTAGTCAACTTACAAGCAGACAGACAAGCAGCTTAATTGATCTACAGTAGCAGTGGCAGACGAATGTGCACACGCTGAACTTGATGACCTGAGCTAATTTAAACTTAGTCGATCTCGACAGAAATTCTCATAGAGTTGCCGCCGGCGAGCTCTCATAAACAGACCTGGACTAGCTGCGTCGAAATCACCAATTTCCACACCCGCAAAAAAAATCACCAATTCCAGCAAATCAATTCTCTGGTTCAAAATTTTTGTCTCATCGATTCCAGCAAAAGAAAAACATGCAGCTTCTTCATCTGGGCCACGCCCTAGTCGCCGGTCGCAAGCTTTTTCTCCAGCGGTCGGTGGTTGAAGCTTTTCCCATATAAGGTTAAAGCTTTCTTTGTAAACAGTGGCAACTTTTCACAGTGTCTGGTTGGAGCTTTCTCTCTCGTTGGTTGAAGCTTTTTCCATCTACAATCGAAGCCTTTTTGTAAATGGTTGTAACTTTTTTTGTTTGAGCAGCACCTGGTTAAAGCTTTCTCTATCGTCTGGTTAAAGCTTTTGTCATCTAAGGTTGAAGCATCTTCTGTCAAAGGTTGTAACTTTTCATGATTGGCAGTGCCGGTTGAAGCTTTCTCGAAAGTCAGTTGAAGCTTTTCCATCTAGGGTTGGAGCTATTTTTTACAGCAGTTGCAACACAGTGGTCTGCGGCGGTTCTAGTCTTGCCTCCGGTTAGTCGCACACCAATGCTCGCGCCATTTCTATTTGCCGCTTCCTCCTCAGAGGTTGCAGCATTGCTGGCTGGTCACGGCCTTCAACTCCGGCCATTGCCGATTACCGTATCCATCGTCTTCCAGTTCCAGCTCCCGATGGGGATGGTTCCAGCAAGCCGTGGTGCCGGTCGTAGCACGCCGCACCGACGGGTTCCAACATCTGGCCTTCGAGCTTCGACGAAATATGCCGCCGTGGCCGCCCAAGCCGGTTGCATCAAATCATTGTGCCGGTTGTAGCAGTGCTGCTTATACTAGTTCGAGCAAAAAAAACTCGCCGCAGCAAAATCGCAGCACCACCGTGCCGCCTTCGTAGCACGTCCATTGCAGCACCACCGTGCCGCCGGCCGCAGCTCTCAGCGTCACCACTCGCACCCGTTGAAGTTTTTTTTCACGTCAGTGGTTGAAACTTTTTCCCACGCTGGTTGAAACTTTTTTCCACCATCGACGATCATTGTACAGGGTTGCATCAACGACGGCCACCAGTCATCACCATTAAAACGGATGTAGCAAAAAATCGTTGGTTTTGTCGCAAAAGACAATGATGGTTGCAGCAAAAATCATCGTCGCCTCCGTCCCAGGTTGCATCTCTGCCATGAATTTATGTTGCAAAGTTTCTTGTCAATTGTAGCAAAATCCAACGATAGTTACAACAAAAATCGTTGCCCTCGCCGTCGCGTCGTAGCTCCACCATGGGTCAATGCAGCAAAAATTGTCGTTGGTTCCAGCATGCCCCGCCGTTGGTTCCAACACGCAATCACCGCGGTCGCAACATGCAGCACCCCCGCCGGCCCTCGAGCTCGCAATGCCATGATGGTGTGGGCATGGTGATGCGGAGCATCCCTCGACCATCCCCATGGACGTTACGTCACCACCACAAGCGCAAAGAGGACCAATGACGAGAGCTCGCGCACGTGCCATCGAAACCGAGGTTAACTCCTTCTTCTTCGAACTCCATTCGAATTCACATGGGAGTTGGGTCCTACCTCAAACGGAAGTGTTATGCATTCTTAGGTACCAAGAAGAAGATCATGATGAGGCAAGGACGGAGATACAAGAGACTATGGAAGAGGAAGGGAAAGAAGGGCGCAAAGACGTGGAGGCTCGGGACACCCCGGGTGCCCGGACCCCTATGCCCCCGGGTGCTCGGCCTCCGGCTGGGAGCTGGCCCTGGTCGCCTCGGGTGCCCGGCCAGGAGACCCCCGGGTGCCCGGCCTCCCAGCCTGGGAGCTGCACCGCCGCCCCGGGTGCCCGGGCCGCTATCCCCGGGTGCCTGGCTCTTCCCCACCTGGGTGCTGGAGATGCCCCCCGGGGTGCCCGGGCCGCCACACCCCGGGTGCCCGGCCCCGCTAGCCGCTAAGGGTGCCGGCCCTCTGACCAGTCCGGGTGCCCGGGCCGCCAACTCCCGGGTGCCCGGCCCCCTCCTTGGCACCTACCTCTGACCGGCCCGGGTGCCCGAACCCCTTTACCCCGGGTTCCCGGACCCCTCCAGGTGTGCCTGCGTGCACTATGGGCATTTGACTCTTGTACCCCCGTTTTCCCCCAATTTCGTCCCTAGCCTATATAAACTCCTTCCCTAGCTCTTTCTTGAGGTTAGCAAAGTATTAGATAGACAAAGAGAGAGCTTTGCTCATCTTCCTCCTCTTGGAGATCTAGGCCTCCTCTTGGAGAAGCTCCTATTGGAGATCAAGCCCTCCTCTTGGAGAAGATCCTCTTGTGGATTCAAGACCTCACCTAGTGGGAAGAACCTTACCCTTGTGCTATTTTCCTTGAATTGTTCTTGTATGCTTGTGGATCTCATGTATGCTACTCTAGTGGATGTGTTATTTGGGTTTGTTTGAGTGATTCTCCTCTTGTCTTCTTGTGTGTTCTTCACTTTTCCCCCCTCCAAGTGTGAAAAGATCCCCTCTAGGGTTTCACCCTACAACATCTTGGTATCATGAGCAAGGTTGATTCACATCTTGGAGTCCCATCCCCCCATTTGCTAGCTTGATTTTGTTGTTTTTCGTCCTAATTCGAAAATCCCCACAAAAATAGCCCCAA
Source organism: Thinopyrum elongatum (assembly GCA_011799875.1). Taxonomy (NCBI): domain Eukaryota; kingdom Viridiplantae; phylum Streptophyta; class Magnoliopsida; order Poales; family Poaceae; genus Thinopyrum; species Thinopyrum elongatum. The sequence continues at coordinate 491,849,160 of CM022302.1, read as the reverse complement.
AAAATTTCTTGCAATTTGTTGCATCTTGTGAGATTTGGTTGTTTTGGTCCATGGATTTGTTGTTTGGCAAGTGGATCTAGCCCTTACCCATCCATCCCCACCACGAAATCCACCGAATTTGGCCATTTCCCAAAAAAAATCGCCCAAATCCGACACCCCCGGGCACCCCCACCCCGAACCCCCGGGTGCCCGCACCCCCGGGCTGTTTGCCCCTGACCACCCCGAGCACCCGCACCCCAAACCCCCGGGTGCGCGCACCCCCCGAAATCAGCCCAACTACAACACCAATTTGGCCACAACTTTCACCTCCGGAGTCCGTTTTTTGTGTTCTTTAGCTCGTTTTGTAGCTCTTGACATCCCCCATCCACTTAGACCATTACCACCACCATTTGCTTCCATAAAAAATTTCATCATAAAAGCACCCACCTTCCGCATTTGACCGATTTTGAGTTGCGGTTTCCGTTTCCTAAGGTGTTTCGGCTACTTAGGAACGTGTGACGTCGACATCGCCGCCATTCATCATCGCCCCGGAGTCATCATCGCCAACAATATTCACCTTTGACACCGCTAATCCGTAAGCAAGGACGATAACCTCGACGACACTTAGTACATTTCCTTGCTTTTGCATTGATAACCCGAGCCATTTTGCGTCACTTACCCATCGAGACTAGCGAGTTGAGAATTGCCGGGCCATGCTATATTGTGCACTGTAGTGATCTTATCATCATTGTGCCCTAAATCTCTCCCATGCATATCTTACATACTTGTCTCATATCATACTTGGCTCGAGCATCAAGCATAGTGGAAAAAAAGAGAGAAAAGCTTTTAAGCAAAAGAGTAGAAACAAAGAGCTTGTAAGCAATAGCATTGAGCCATTTTGCATCGCTACATCATCTTGGTCACCACATACATAGCATAGTTGGGATTGAAGACGGCATGTTTCTCTCATAGGTTGGTGCACAAGCGTATCTTGCCCATTTGAGCAATCGAGCTAGCGTCTCTCTAGCATCCGTACAACAAGAGCATTTTCCGTGGTTACACATCTTGAGCTCACTCCTTGGTTGTGCGGATCCCATCTATCTTCCGTGTGTGTGTTCCTAGTGATATTCTTGGGTTTGATCTATTTGCTTTACTTGCAATTTTGTGAACCTTCTCAACCTTATTGATATCTTGACTACCATTTGCTTGAAATTTTTGTGCCACCGTCCTAACCAAGCTCCTCCATAAGCTTTACTTGTATAGGTGTGAGAAACAAACCCGGTACCAATTCTCCTATTGTGGCATTACATTGAGCGATACTTGATACATCCACAATCCTCGGAAAAGGTAACTTCGGTATTGTTCTCTCATTTTCCTACTCACCCCCACTTGGTTATGATGGATAGGCCAAGTTCTTCGGCGAACCCACTTTTCGAGGAGCAAGGTGACGATCGCGACTACATCACCAAGAACCACTTCTTCGTCGCCCAACGAGCTCTACATCGAGAAAGTGAAGCTTTGGGTGAGCGCCTCGAGCAACTCGCCACCGACCTTCGTCAATCGGAAGCAAGGAACCGCAACTACCTCGACGCCAAGCTCACCACACAAATGGAAGAATTCCACAACATGATCATGAGCCGCGCGTCTTCCTCAACCTCTGCGCCAAGACGGCGCCACTCAAGCCGCCGCTCAAGTCGTCAATCTTCGGACTACTCTTCTTACGATGCAAGTCCTCCCCGAGCTCGCTTTCATCGACGTGATGATCCTCAAGATCGCCAAGCTCAAGAATCCATTCCATGGCAATGGTTTGTAAGACCGAGTACGAGCACGTGAAAGGGCGAGACGCCAAGCTCAAGAGGCCGAGGACCAAGAGCAACCTCCACAAGTGCAACGTCAAGCACCTCAAGACGGTGATGCTATCCGACAAGCACAAGAGCGCCGTGAAGCACAAGCACTCGAAGCTCAACACGCACTCCGCGAGGCCAATAGAGCCGTCGACGAGCGCAACCGCCAAGTGCGTGAACAAGAAGAAGCACTTCGTCAAGCACGACAAGAAGAAGCTGCTCGACTTGAAGAGCAACAAGAAAGGCGAAACCAAGCGCATATGCATCGTCCTCCTCCACGACAAGAGCGACATCATGAGGAACGAGCATTTGAGGACCTTCCTCCATGGCAAGAGCGACATCAAAACCGCCACTATGATGAAGAACTCCGCTACGGCAAGCTCAAGTTCACCATGCCCAAGTTCTCCGGAAGCAATGACCCCGAAGAATATCTCTCATGGGCATTGAAAGTCGACAAGATATTCTGTCTTCACAACTACGACGAGGAAAAGAAGATCGCCATGGCCTCCCTCGAATTTCAAGACTATGTGCTCATTTGGTGGGAACAAGTGATCGAGCGACGACAAGCAAGAGGCGAACCATCAATCACAACTTGGACACAAATGAAGGATGTCATGAGAGCTCGCTTCGTGCCTACACACTACACCCGTGGTCTTTTCAAGAAGTTACAACTCCTCAAGCAAGGCACAAATACGGTGGAAGAATACTACCAAGAAATGGAGATTGCCATGATAAGAGCCAATGTCAAGGAAGATGACAAGCAAACTATGGCACGCTTCTTGAACGGCCTCAACCACCCAATCAAGCGGATTGCCGACTTCCAACCCTACTCCAACCTTCTCGAGCTAGTTCATCAAGCGACCAAGGCTGAGCGACAAGTGCAAGATGACTTCAAATGCGCCAAGTACTCTTCCAAGACCTACGACTCCTACACTCAAGCTCCCGCGACTTCGACACCTCCTACCTCAACTAGAGCATCACCAAGTACCGGCGACAAGTCAAGTTCCAAGCAAGTTACGCCTTCCTCGACTCGTCCTCCGGCAAGCAACTACAAATCCAAAACTCCCTCATCTTCGGCGCCACCGAATGATCCCGTCAAGACAAGTTCTATCAAGTGCTTCACATGTGGTGGCCGAGGACACAAGTCCTTCGAATGCACCAACAAGCGAACCATGATCTTCAACGATGATGGCACATACGACTCCATGAGTGAAGAAGAAATGGAAGCCCTTGAGCACGTGGCCATGCACCAGCGCGTGAATGAAGATGAAGATGATCAAGTCTTTTGTGACAACGATTCAAGTCCCTCTCTCGTGGTCTCCAAGGTCTTGACGCTTCAACACCACCAAGAAGAAGACCAATGGTGCCACATCTTCCACACCAAGGCCGGCATCAACGGGCGTTCCGTGAAAGCCATCATCGACGGAGGAAGTTGCCAAGTGAAGAGCTATGTGCCAAGCTACAATTGGTCAAGAAGAAGCATCCTCGTCCCTACAAGGTCCAATGGCTTAGCGACTCCAGCACTATTCAAGTGGAGCATACGGTGCAAGTTTCCTTCAAGATCGGTGCCTACGAGGACACCTTGGAGTGCGATGTGGTTCCAATGTCCGTGTGCCATCTCTTCTCTTGGGAAGACCTTGGCAATTCGACCGCGGCGTCATCCACAATGGAAGAACAAACCACTATAGCTTGAAGATGAAGGGCAAGGAGTACATGCTACGACCTATGTCACCAAGCCAAGTGATCGCCGACAAGCAAGCATCCACCCATCATGGAGAGACTAGTGAGAGAGTCAACCACCACAAAGAAAGTGAGCGCCACAAGCCCAAAACGAGTGACTCTTCGCCAAGAGAGAAAAACTTAGTCCTCCTAGCCACCAAAAGTGAGATGAGAGAAGTGTGTGAGAACCCATCGAGTGTCATACACTATGTCCTAGTGTGCAAAGATGAGGTGGCAAGGACTAACCCTTCTAACCCTCTTCCTCTAGTGTTCTCTAACTTGTTGCAGGAATTCGCAGATGTCTTCCCCGATGAGCTACCTTCGGGCCTTCCTCCTATACGTGGCATCGAACACCGGATCGACCTCATCCCCGGAGCACCTTGATGTTGGCTTGAACTACGTCGGTATTTCCCCAAAGAGGAAGGGATGATGCAGCACAGCAACGGTAGGTATTTCCCTCAGTGATGAGACCAAGGTTATCGAACCAGTAGGAGAACCACGCAACACCACGTAAACAGCTCCTGCACACAAAGAACAAATACTTGCAACCCGACGTGTTAAAGGGGTTGTCAATCCCTTTCGGGTAACGGTGCCAGAAATTGTCAAATTGACGGGATAAAATTGTAGTAGATTGAATAAATAGATCGCGAATAAAATAAAGTGCAGCAAAGTATTTTTGTGTTTTTGGATTAATAGATCTGAAAATAAAAGCAAATAAAAATAGATCTCGAAGGCAAATATATTAAAGAAGAGACCCGGGGGCCGTAGGTTTCACTAGTGGCTTCTCTCGAGAAAAATAGCATACGGTGGGTAAACAAATTACTGTTGGGCAATTGATAGAACTTCAAATAATCATGACGATATCCAGGAAATGATCATTATATAGACATCACGTCCAAGATTAGTAGACCGACTCCTGCCTGCATCTACTACTATCACTCCACACATCGGCCGCTATCCAGCATGCATCTAGTGTATTAAGTTCATGGAGAAACGGAGTAATGCAATAAGAACGATCACATGATGTAGACAAGATCTATTTATGTAGAAATAGACCCCATCTTGTTATCCTTAATGGCAACGATACATACGTGTCGGTTCCCCTTCTGTCACTGGGATCAAGCACCATAAGATCGAACCCATCACAAAGCACCTCTTCCCATGGCAAGAAAAATCGATCTAGTTGGCCTAACTAAACCAAAGATTCGAAGAAGAAATACGAGGCTATAAGTAATCATGCATATAAGAGATCAAAAGACTCAAATAACTTTCATGGATAAAAACATAGATCTGATCATAAACTCAAAGTTCATCGGATCCCAAAAAACACACCGCAAAAAGAGTTACATCAAATAGATCTCCAAGAGACCATTGTATTGAGAATCAAAAGAGAGAGAGAAAGCCATCTAGCTACTAACTACGGACCCGTAGGTCTACAATGAACTACTCACGCATCATCGGAGAGGCACCAATGAGGATGATGAACCCCTCCGTGATGGTGTCTAGATTGGATCTGTGGTTTCTGGAACTTGCGGCGGCTGGAATTGATTTTCGTCGTCTTCCCTAGGGTTTCTGGAATATTGGGGTATTTATAGAGCAAAGAGGCGGTGCGGGAGGCCACCGAGGTGGGCACAACCCATCAGGGCGCGCTTGGGCCTCCAGGCGCGCCCTGGTATCTTGTGCTCACCTCGAGCCCCCTCTTCGGTACTTCTTTGTTCCACTGGATGTCTTCTGGTCCAAAAAAAATCTTCAAAAAGTTTCGCTGTGTTTGGACTCCATTTGGTATTGATTTCCTGCAAAGTAAAAATCAAGTAGAAAACAGCAACTGGCACTGGGCACTATGTCAATAGGTTAGTCCCAAAAAATGATATAAAGTTGCTATAAAATGATTGTAAAACATCCAAGAATGATAATATAACAGCATGGAACAATAAAAAATTATAGATACATTGGAGATGTATCAGCATCCCCAAGCTTAATTCCTGCTTGTCCTCGAGTAGGTAAATGATAAAAACAGAATTTTTGATGTGGAATGTTGCCTAACATGTTCATCACATATTCTCTTCTTTGTAGCATGGACATTTGGACTTTTATATGATTCAAAGCAATAGTCTAGTTTTGACATGAGGACCTTAATACTCAAGCATATCAACAAGCAACCATGTCTTTCAAAATATCAACACTAAAGCAAGTTATCCCTAGCCCATTATGCTCAATCATTGATCCATTCATGAAACACACTCGCATATTAGCTACATCCAATGCTCAAGTACGATCATAGTGCCCCTTAGTTGGTGCTTTATAAGAGAAGATGGAGACTCAAGTAAAAAACAAAAATTGCATAAAGTAAATAGAAAGGCCCTTCGCAGAGGGAAGTAGGGATTTGTAGAGGTGCCAGAGCTCAAAGCGAAAAAGATAGAGATAAAAACATTTTGGGAGGCATGCTTTTCCTGTCAACAAGAACGATCGAATAGTTCCCAATACTTTCCATGCTAGATATATCATAGGCGGTTCCCAAACAGAAAATAAAGTTTATTCCTTTTTCCACCATACTTTCACTTTCCATGGCTAACCGCATCCACGGGTGCCTTCCATACCAACACTTTCCAATGAATTTATTATTTAACAACATAAATAAATTCATTTTTCATTTCGAGACTGGGCATCCCTAATACCTTTGCCGTACTCTCGTGCAATGACAAGTGAATAAACACTCATCTTGAGAATAACACATCTAGCATGGAAATATATTAGCCACCCCCTACCGTTTTATGAGTGGTACGAGCACACAAAAGAGAAATTTATTTTGAAAATTAGAGATGGCACATACAAATTTGCGTAGAACTACACAGAAATACCGCATATAGGTAGGTATAGTGGACTCATATGGCAAAAACTGGTTTAAAGGATTTTGGATGCACAAGTAGTGATCATACTTAGTGCAAATGAAGGCTAGCAAAAGATTGAGAAGCATCCAACCAAGAAACGAAAAATCTCATAAGAGAGCATTAAGCATAACTAGCACCGAATAATGCACCACAAGTAGGATGTAATTTCATTGCATAACTATTGACTTTCGTGCTTGCATAGGGAATCACAAACCTTAACATCAATATTCTTACTAAAGCATAATTACTCATCAACATGACTCACATATCACTATCATCATATCTCAAAACTATTACAAAGAATCAAGTTTATTTTGTCCAATGATCTTCATGAAAGTTTTTATTATATCCTTCTTGAATATCTATCACTTTGGGACTAATTTCATATGTTGCTATTGATAGCTCAAACAAATCTAAGTGAAGAACATGAGCATAATTTTTTTTTTCTCTCAAAATAGTTTAAGTTAATCAAGAGAGAATTTCTTAAAAATTACTAACTCTCAAATAAATCTAAGTGAAGCATTAGAGCATTTCTTCAAAAATACTAAAGCACACCGTGCTCAAAAAGATATAAGTGAAGCACTAGAGCAATTCCATAGCTCATAAAGATTTAAGTGAAGCATAGAGAGGAATTCTAACAAGTCATAGCATAATTTTGGCTCCCTCAAATAGGTGTGTCCAGCAAGGATAGATGACTTAAAACAAAAAGAAAAACAAGCAAAGACTCATATCATAAAAGACGCTCCAAGCAAAACTCATGATATGTGACGAATAAAAATATAGTTCCAAGTAAAATACCGATGGTTGTTAGAAGAAAGAGGGGATGCCACTCGGGGCATCCCCAAGCTTAGTTGCTTGCTTCTCTTTTAGATAATAGCTTGGGATGCCGTGGGCATCCCCAAGCTTAGGGTCTTCTTACTCCTTATTCCTTCATCCATCGTGATCTCACCCAAAACTTGAAAACTTCAATCACACAAAACTCAACAAACCTTCGTGAGATCCGTTAGTATAAGAAAACCAATCTTTACTTTAAGTACTGTAGAAAACCCATTCAAATTTTGTTATTGCATTATATCTACTGTATTCTAACTTTACCATGGCTCATACCCTCCAATACAAACCATAGATTTATCAAAATAAGCACACAATGCAAAGAAAACAGAATCTATCAAAAACAAAACAGTCTGTAAAGATGCGAATTGTTCTCATACTTCTGTAACTCCAAAAATACTGAAAGATTAGGACAACAGAGGAAATTTGTATAACGATCTTGTGTAAAAAAAATTAGATTTTTTCGTTACTTATGTGATTTTAAACATTTATTTTACTGGATGCAAAAGTTTCTGTTTTCCAACAAGATCAAATCAACTATCACCAAAGCTATCCCAAAGGCTTTACTTGGCACAAACACTAATTAAAACACAAAAACACAATCATAACAGTAGCATAATTGTGCAAACACTCAAGAATAGAAAGAAAAAGATAAAAATAAATTTTATTCATTGGGTTGCCTCCCAACAAGCGCTATCGTTTTATGCCCCTAGCTAGGCATTGAGATTTCGATGATGCTCATATGAAAGATAATAATTGAAACACAAAGAGAGCATCATAGAACTTGTGATAAACACATTTAAGTCTAACACACTTCCTATGCATAGGAATTTTATAAGCAAACAAATTATCAAGACAAGCAAATTCTAGCATATGCAAAGAAGAAGAAAGAAACAATAGCAATCTCAACATAACGAGAGGAAATTTAGTAACATGAAAATTTCTACAACCATATTTTCCTCTCTCATAATAATTACATGTAGGATCATAATCAAATTCAACAATATAGCTATCACATAAAATATTCTCTTCATGATCCACATGCATGCAAAGTTGACACTCTTCCAAAATAGTGGGATTATCATAAAATAAAGTCATGACCTCTCCAAGCCCACTTTTATCAAAAATTTCATAAGATTGAACACTCTCCAAAGTAGTGGGATCATTATTACCTAGAGTTGACACTCTTCCAAACCCACTTTCAAAATTATTGCAAACACTATTATTAATATCATATTCATCATGAGGCTTAAATAAATTTTCAAGATCATAAGAAGAATCACCCCAATCATGATCATTGCAATAAGTAGTGGACATATCAAAATTAGCATCCCCAAGCTTGGGGTTTTGCATATTATTAGCATAATTGACATTAATAGAATTTATAATAGAATTTATAATAACATCATTGCAATCATGCTTTTCATTCAAGGAGCTATCATGAACCACTTTATAAATTCCTTCGTTTAACACTTCATCACAATTTTTAGATTCATAAATCTCAAGCAAAACTTCATAAAGATAATCTAGTGAACTCAATTCACTAGAAATTGGTTCATCATAATTGGATCTTTTGAAAAGATTAGCAAGTGGATGAGGATCCATAACAATATCTTTTTAGCAAGCGAAGATGCAAGCAAATAGAAGGCCCATGGCAAAACAAGCAAACATGAGATCTGACGAGAAAAAGGCGAACAAAAAAGAGGGGCGAATAAAATGACAAATTGGTGAAGTGGGGGAGATGAAAACGAGAGGTAAATGGCAAATAATGGAAATTGCAAGGAGATGAGATTTGTGATTAGGAACCTGGTAGATGTTGATGATGTCTCCCCGGCAATGGCACCAGAAATTCCTTTTGATGTTGGCTTGAACTACATCGGTATTTCCCCAAAGAGGAAGGGATGATGCAGCACAACAACGGTAGGTATTTCCCTCAGTGATGAGACCAAGGTTATCGAACCAGTAGTAGAACCACGCAACACCACGTAAACAACTCCTGCACACAAAGAACAAATACTTTCAACCCGATGTGTTAAAGGGGTTGTCAATCCCTTTCGGGTAACGGTGCCAGAAATTGTCAAATTGATGAGATAAAATTGTAATAGATTGAATAAATAGATCGCGAATAAAATAAAGTACAACAAAGTATTTTTTGTGTTTTTGGATTAATAGATCTGAAAATAAAAGCAAATAAAAATAGATCTCGAAGGCAAATATATTAAAGAAGAGACCCGGGGGCCGTAGGTTTCACTAGTGGCTTCTCTCGAGAAAAATAGCATACAATGGGTAAACAAATTACTATTGGGCAATTGATAGAACTTCAAATAATCATGATGATATCCAGGCAATGATCATTATATAGGCATCACGTCCAAGATTAGTAGACCGACTCCTGCCTGCATCTACTACTATTACTCCACACATCAACCGCTATCCAGCATGCATCTAGTGTATTAAGTTCATGGAGAAACGGAGTAATGCAATAAGAACGATGACATGATGTAGACAAGATCTATTTATGTAGAAATAGACCCCATCTTGTTATCCTTTGTGACGCCCCCGGCTTAATCGTGCACTAACCATACACGCAATTGCACACGATCAAGCCTAAGGACTCACTTGAAGATATCACAACACAACTCTAAAACATAAACAAAGACATACAAGCTTTATATTACAAGCCAGGGCCTCGAGGGCTCGAATACATAAGCTCGAAGTCATTCAAGCATCAGCGGAAGCATCAGATATCTGAGTACAGACATAAGTTAACAGAGAAGCCTTAAGAAAGGCGGCGCAAAATAAAAGCTACGATCGAAAGGCGCAGGCCTCCTGCCTGGGACCCTCCGGTCCTACTCCTAGACGTCGGCCAGATTGTAGAAGTAACCACCATCAAGGTGGTAGTAGTAGTAATCGTCGGCGGGGCAGCTGTCTCAGAGGCTCCGTCATCTGGTTGCATCAAATGGATATGGGGGAAAAAGAAAGCAAAGCAAACATGAATACTCATCCGAAGTACTCAGCAAGCAAGGATCTACACTACATATGCAACATTTTCAAAGGAAGGTTGTATATGTGGACTGGGCTGCAGAAATGCCAGAATAAAGGGGAGAGCCTAGTCCTATTGAAGACTAGCATCTTCAGCATCTTCATCGGTCTTGCAGCATTAGAAGAGTGCAGAGTAGCATAATGTAAAATAGTAGTAGTGTCAAGTAACAGTCTCGCCCAGAGATCCTTCTTCGACTCCCTGCGAGAAAGCGATCCCGGAGCCACATATCCAGGTATCATCTCAAGTTCTAGTTGTATCGATCGGGATACAACTCCGAGTGTCCGTTACCATAGGACAGGCTATGCATAGATTAGTTCTTCCCTGCAGGGGTGCACCAATTTACCCACCACGCTCGCTTAACTCTGGCCGGACACACTTTCCTGGGTCATGCCCGGCCTCGGTCAATCGATACACCGCAACCCTACCTACAGCTCAGCAGAGAGGTCCCTGTCGGTCTACATCCTAAGCGCAAGGGGGTCTTGGGCCATCGCCCCTCGCCCTCCGGGTCGTTGCGTGCAGGGCGAACCAGGCTCCACCACTACAGGATGGTGCCGGCCCAGCCCGGCCGCCAGGCTGAACTGGACGTCTCTGATAGAGCTTTCGGCTGATGCCACGATGCAGAGCGCCCATAACTTTTCCCACGTGATGGTTAGTGGTATCAGGCCAGAGGCCTGCTCAGATCAAATGTCCAAATCGTTAGTGGATTAGGGGTTTGCGGTAACGAGCAGAGACTCACGATCAATGTGACCCCGTCGCCCCATCTCGAGGACTTGCTGCAAGGGCTAAGAATGCCCGGCCGCAGCCTCGTATTTACCTCACGGGTAACCTCCAGGTCAACCCGACATCCCATCATTCGCGGGTACCCCTCAGGGTCGACCCGCCGGCCTTTCCAAGTATCAGTTGTAAAGTCCAAGTATCCGTGTGTCCATAACATCTGAAGAATCCGAGGTATCACCCTCGTTGGATTCCTACTCGATGTATCCATCAAGGTGAACTCGGAGGAATCACCCTCGATGGGTTCACACTTGAGGGGTTGCACGACAGCGTCGTTACCGGAAGTAGTGAAGGAGGAATCACCCTCGATGACCACGACCGAGTAACTACTCCACAGAGTTAACATCGGAAGTGCTTACGAGGTATCACCCTCGGCACTCGATAGTAACACTGCAGTGTCGTACAGATAAAGGGGATGTGATGTGCGGTGCTGAGGCCTGGTCGTCGAGTCTTCCGATGATCCAGCGGGGCAACCGGGACAAATGGGGTCACTGGGGTCTCTATCCAGCCTATACTAAGCAGTTTAGGATAAGCAGGTAAGGTATCGATAGCAGGTTACAATAAACAGGCTATGCATCAGAATAGGATAAGCAGTAGTAGCAATAATTCTAATGCAAGCATAAGAGAGAAAGAATAGGCGATATAGGCATGCTCAAGGGGGGTGCTTGCCTGGTTGATCTGCGGTAAGAGAAGGGTCGTCAGCAGTGTAGCCGGTCTCCGGAGCTGCGTCGGTCTCGGGGGCTATCGGAATAGAAGAGGGGGAAGAAACAGATAAATACACGGCAATGAAAGCAATCACAAAGCATGACATGGCAATAAGCGGTGTTAGGGGTGACCTAACGCAGTGCTACACGTCGCAGACGAAGCGGGAAAATATCTGGGATATTTTCCCGGCATTTAGCTCGATCTCGGTATACTGAACCGGAGGGGAAGGTTCCATGTTCAGGTAGTTAGAGGCATGTGACAGGTATGAGGAGGGCATATTCGGATTCGTCTCGTCGTTCTAAGCAACTTTCATGTACAAAGTATTTTCATCCGAGCTACGGATATTTTTCTATGATTTTTCAAAGATTTAACAATACCCGGAAAATCCCTGAAATTTTGGTAAGTCTGAGAATTCGTCAGTTTTTTAAACATCACTTAGCTGTTTTCAAAAGGCTACAACTATTGTTCTGTACATCCTATGATTTTGTGCCTTATATCAATTTTGAGTATTCTCTGAGATCTACAAGATAGTAGCACTTTCATCCATATTAGAGTTCATTTGCTTGATCATCTACAGCTCTAAAGTAGCTATGAAAATAAAGCTGTTTTTCGGTTTTTCTGTTAACAGAACATAGAACTTTGTGATTTTCGTAGGAATTAATCCACGCATTATCTGAAATAGGTCCAATGGAACAAAATGAAGCTTGTTACATCTACTTTCCGTTCATATAATTTTTACCCATGTTAGGACTTGTCTTATCACTGTTTAGGGGCTGTTTAGAGGGCTAGTCAGTGTATAAATAGAAAAGCTAGCTAGTAGCATCTACAATAGCAATCAACAGTAGCTACGTAGCTTCAGTAGAGCAGCGGCAACAGAGTAGCAGCCACGGCAGCTAGGAGCAGCAGCAGCACGCAACGCAGCAGAGTTTCAGCGGCAGCAGTGGCAAAGCACCAGGCAGCGACCACGAGCAGCAGTCATTGCGGGCGCACACAGGCAAGGGGGGCTGCGGGTGCAACGCACGACGACGGGAGCGGCGGGGTGCGGCCAGGGGACGGCCGGCGGGGCGCCGTGGCATAAGGCGCGAGCACGGACCGCGGCCAACGGCTGGAGCTTGGGTGGCGCGGGACGGCGACAAACGGCGTCGGGGAGAGGGGAAGCAAGGGGGAATGAGCGGAGGCTCACCCCGGGGAGGCCATGGACGAGCTCGGCGAGGCCGGGAGGCGCCGGTGGTGGAGATCGACGGCGATGGTGGGGGCGGCCGACGAGAGAAGACGGCGTCGATGCGGCGCTTCTCGGCTCCATCGGCTTGGCGTAGACGAAGCAGAGGTCTATGGCGGAGCTGCTGGACGCGGTGGCGAGGCGAGGGGGCAACGGTGGCTATGCAGACTACGACGGCGCGACCATGTCGATTTTGGCCGAGGTGGCGGAGGGCGAGCGAGGAGGGGAGTGGCGTGCTAGGGTTGTCGGGAGGCTCGGTGGTGGTCCTTATCCTCACGGGGACCCGATGGATGGCCGGCACGTCGGCCTGGCGCGGCCATGGCCGGCCGATGGCCGCCACGCACCCTCTGCCTCCTGTAGATGGAGGTGAGAGATGAGCTGTTGGGCTCACCGGCCATTGATGCAAGGTGGGCCAAAGTGCCAGTAGAATAGGCCCTTTCCTTTTCATTTTACTGTTCCTTTTTCTTCTCTTTTTTTTCAGTTGAATCAGCTACAGTCCATTTAAATAAAATAGCAAATGAATTTTGTTTGAGTTGAAACTTGGCACATAAATACAGTTCAACATTCCAAGACCAGACAGAAGGTTTCACATCATTTGGAAACGTATAGATATTGGCTTAATTTGAAAAGGCCAAAATAATTGTTCCTGGACCATTTACTATTTTCCTAGGAATTATTTGGTGAGTCAAATGATATTGGTTACAACAAGACAATGATCAAGGGGGATTATAGAACAATTTGAACATTTTAGTTTTACTGTTTAAATAAATATTATTTTTGACTTTAATTAAATTTGAATTTGGCTTTGATTATTGGACAAGTGGCAGAGTGGCATGGTGATCATGATGACGTGGCCACTATTAAGGAGAGACTACTGTAGTGTGAGGCTGGGGATGTTACATCCTTAATGGCAACGATACATACGTGTCGGTTCCCCTTCTGTCACTGGGATCAAGCACCGTAAGATCGAACCCATCACAAAGCACCTCTTCCCATGGCAAGACAAATCGATCTAGTTGGCCTAACTAAACCAAAGATTCAAAGAAGAAATACGAGGCTATAAATAATCATGCATATAAGAGATCAAAAGACTCAAATAACTTTCATGGATAAAAACATAGATCTGATCATAAACTCAAAGTTCATCGGATCCCAACAAACACACCGCAAAAAGAGTTACATCAAATAGATCTCCAAGAGACCATTGTATTGAGAATCAAAAGAGAGAGAGAAAGCCATCTAGCTACTAACTACGGACCCGTAGGTCTACAATGAACTATTCACGCATCATCGGAGAGGCACCAATCAGGATGATGAACCCCTCCGTGATGGTGTCTAGATTGGATCTGTGGTTTCTGGAACTTGCGGTGGCTGGAATTGATTTTCGTCGTCTCCCCTAGGGTTTCTGGAATATTGGGGTATTTATAGAGCAAATAGGCGGTGCGGGAGGCCACCGAGGTGGGCACAACCCATCAGGGCGCGCCTAGGCCTCCAAGCGCGCCCTGGTGTCTTGTGCTCACCTCGGGCCCTCTCTTCGGTACTTCTTTGGTCCACTGGATGTCTTCTGGTCTAAAAAAATCTCCAAGAAGTTTCGCTGCGTTTGGACTCCATTTGGTATTGATTTCCTGCGAAGTAAAAAACAAGCAGAAAACATCAACTGGCACTGGGCACTATGTCAATAGGTTAGTCCCAAAAAATGATATAAAGTTGCTATAAAATGATTGTAAAACATCCAAGAATGATAATATAACAGCGTGGAACAATCAAAAATTATAGATACATTGGAGACGTATCACACCTCTTCCGAACAAGGCTCCATACCGCGTCAACCCCGAAGAAACTAAGGAGATCCAATGGCAAGTACAACAACTCATCGACAACGGCCATGTATGTGAAAGCTTAAGCCCTTGTGCCGTTCCGGTTATTCTTGTGCCTAAGAAAGATGGTAGTTTTTGCATGTGTTCCGATTGTAGACCCATCAATGCTATCACCGTTCGCTACAGGCATCCCATTCCACGCCTTGATGATATGCTAGATGAGCTTAGCGGGGCCACCATTTTCTCAAAAATTGATCTTAAAAGTGGCTATTACCAAATCCGAATTCAAGAAGGTGATGAATGGAAAACCGCTTTTAAAACTAAATTTGGATTGTACGAGTGGTTAGTCATGCCTATGGGTTTATCGGAAGCTCCCGGTACTTTCATGCACGTTATGCATTTTGTGATTCGCCCATACATTGGAGTGTTTGTTGTGGTATACTTTGACGACATACTTGTGTTTAGCAAAACCATCAAAGATCATGTAAATCATCTTAGGGCCGTTTTTCAAACTCTTCGAAAAGAACGTCTTTATGCCAATATGGAGAAATGCACTTTTGGTGTTGACAAGCTTGTTTTCTTGGGTTTCGTTGTGTCATCGAAGGGTGTTCATGTTGATGAGTCAAAAATCGAAGCAATTAAAACTTGGCCACAACCCACTAATTTGCAACAAGTGCGTAGTTTCCTTGGTCTAGCGGGTTTCTATCGTCGCTTTGTGAAAGACTTTAGCACTATTGCCGCACCGTTGCATGCCTTGAGTAAGAAAAATGCACCCTTTGTTTGGGGACCCTTGCAATCTACCGCATTTGATGAGATCAAATCTTTGCTTACTCATGCTCCGATTCTTGCTTTGCCTAACTTTGACAAAACTTTTGAGGTTCATTGCGATGCTAGTGGTAATGGAATTGGTGGAGTTTTGACGCAAGAGAAACGACCCATAGCATACTTTAGTGAAAAAAATTCCGGTGTTAACCTTAACTATCCCATCTATGACAAAGAATTGTATGCTTTAGTGCGTGTATTGCATGTTTGGGAGCATTATCTTCGCCCACATGAATTTGTCATACATACCGATCATGAGACACTTAAATACCTTAAAGGTCAAACCAAGTTGAATAAACGGCTTGCTAAATGGAGTGAATTTATTGAATCTTTCCCTTATGTGATCAAGTACATTAAGGGCAAAGAAAATGTTGTGGCGGATGCTCTTTCCCGCAAATGCATGTTAGTTACTGAACTTGAATTGAATGTTGTTGGATTTGACCATATCAAAGACTTGTATGAGCACGATGTGACTTTTGCTACTCCTTATGCTAAGTGTGTGACGCATACATCTTGGGAACGATATTATATCAAAAATGGTTATCTAATGAGAGCTAACAAACTATGCATCCCCGAGTCTTCTCTTCGTTTGTTACTTTTGCAAGAGGCTCATGGAGGAGGACTCATGGGACATTTTGGACGCGACAAGACTTTTGCGACGCTCTCCAAGAACTACTTTTGGCCCAAGATGTTCCGCGATGTCTCACGCTTCACCAACCGGTGCTCTACATGCCGCAAAGCTAAGTCACAATCTCAATTCCATGGTTTACATATGCCACTTCCTATTCCACATCAACCATGGGAAGATATTAGCATGGATTTTGTGCTTGGATTACCTAGGACTCAAAATGGCAAGGATTCCGTATTTGTTGTTGTGGACCGATTCTCTAAAATGGCTCATTTTATCCCATGCAATAAGATAGACGATGCTTCACATGTTGCAAATCTTTTTTGTAGGGAAATCTTGAAGTTACACGGAGTGTCAAAGACAATTGTGTCGGACCGAGACATCAAGTTCCTTAGCTACTTTTGGAAGACGTTATGCACCAAGCTCGGCATCAAGCTACTATTCTCCACGGCATATCATCCTCAAACCGATGGCCAAACAAAAGTCACCAACCGGACGCTCTCCACTCTCCTACGCGTGTTGATCAAGAAGAACATCAAGGAGTGGGAGGAGTGCTTACCCATCACCGAGTACGCCTACAACCACGCAAGACACTCTACTACCGGCAAGTCCCCCTTCGAGGTTGTCTACGGCTTCAACCCTTTGCCGCCGTTGGACTACCGCTCCAAGAACGAGCGAACATGGGTAGACTAAGGCATAGCCTAGTGGTGGGAAGGAGCTGATGCCTTCCCACCCATCCAGGTTCAAGGCACGGTACTTGCAATTTGGGTTTGTTGCACCAATTATACTGTAGGGGGTTCCCTTACAGTCTTTCTGTCAAAAAAAAATGAGCGAACATGGACGCTAGCGCAAGAGCCACCTACCTCAAGAAGATGCATGAAGAAACAAGGTCCACGATCGAGCGTCAAGTACACCGCCTCGCCACCAAGCTCAACATCAACAAGTCCCCAATGGTGTTCCAACCGGGTGATCTTGTATGGTTACATCTCCGCAAGGACCGCTTCCCCAAGGAGCGCAAGTCCAAGCTACTTCCGAGAGCCGATGGACCCTTCAAGGTGCTCGCACGCTACAATGACAACACCTACAAGATCAACATCCCACGCGACAAGTACAATGTAAGCGACATCTTCAACGTCAAGGACTTGGCCCAATACCATGGTGATGAAGATCACGATCCGCGGACGAATCTCTCCCAAGGGGAGGGGGAAGATGATGCGGAGCATCCCTCGACCATCCCCATGGACGTTACGTCACCACCACAAGCGCAAAGAGGACCAATGACGAGAGCTCGCGCACGTGCCATCGAAACTGAGGTTAACTCCTTCCTCTTCGAACTCCATTCGAATTCACATGAGAGTTGGGTCCTACCTCAAACGGAAGTGTTATGCATTCTTAGGTACCAAGAAGAAGACCGTGAAGAGGCAAGGACGGAGATACAAGCGACCATGGAAGAGGAAGGGAAAGAAGGGCGCGAAGACGTGGAGGCTCGGGACACCCCGGGTGCCCGGACTCCTATGCCCCCGGGTGCCCGGCCTCCAGCTGGGAGCTGGCCCTGGTCGCCTCGAGTGCCCGGCCAGGAGACCCCCGGGTGCCCGGTCTCCCAGCCTGGGAGCTGCACCGCCGCCCCGGGTGCCCGGCCCTTCCCTACCTGGGCGCTGGAGATGCCCCCCCCGGGTGCCCGGGCCGCCACACCCCGGGTGCCCGGCCCCGCCAGCCGCTAAGGGCGCCGGCCCTCTGACCAGTCCGGGTGCCCGGGCCGCCAACCCCCGGGTGCCCGGCCCCCTCCTTGGCACCTGCCTCTGACCGGTCCGGGTGCCTGGACCCCTTTACCCCGGGTGCCCGCACCCCTCCGGGTGTGCCTGCGTGCACTATGGGCATTTGACCCTTGTACCCCCGTTTCCCCCCAATTTCGTCCCTAGCCTATATAAACTCCTCCCCTAGCTCTTTCTTGAGGTTAGCAAAGTATTAGATAGACAAAGAGAGAGCTTTGCTCATCTTCCTCCTCTTGGAGATCTAGGCCTCCTCTTGGAGAAGCTCCTCTTGGAGATCAAGCCCTCCTCTTAGAGAAGATCCTCTTGTGGATTCAAGACCTCACCTAGTGGGAAGAACCTTACCCTTGTGCTATTTTTCTTGAATTGTTCTTGTATGCTTGTGGATCTCATGTATGCTACTCTAGTGGATGTGTTATTTGAGTTTGTTTGAGTGATTCTCCTCTTGTGTTCTTGTGTGTTCTTCACTTTTCCCCCCTTCAAGTGTGAAAAGATCCCCTCTAGGGTTTCACCCTACAAACATGGCCATGGTCGCCACGGTCACAACATAGCCGACAAAACGGATGCAGCTTCATCAGGCTGCGGTTGTAGCTCTTTCCCCAACCCACCTCGGAGCTTCAACGAGCAATTGGTGAAGATAAAGCTTTAAAGATGACCTGAGTGCGCTCCTCGTGCGAAAGAAGAAGTTTTTTTTAGAACAGCGAAGAAGAAGATAAGAGGAGGCCGAACGAGCAGCCGTGGTGGGCCAAGAAAGGGAAAACCAAGAATGCAAACATGGATCGGGAGATGCTGAGCGGTGGATGCTACACGATCCAGCAGCGCGTGCGTGACCGGCCAAAGCTTCGGCCGATCTGCCGGTACGCAACGTTTCCCTTTGAGAAAGTACTAGTAACATGATAAGGTATCGGTATCGGTCTGGATTCCCAGACAGAGTCCCACCAATACCGATACCTACATGAAAAAAAAAAGCGGTACTTAGACTGAAATATTTTCGTATACGAGTAATATTGGTGGGACTCCGTCTGGGAATATTACTAGTAACATGAAATATTTCAGTCTACATGAAAGTTGATGATGTAGTAATATTTTCGCATACGAGTATTACTACATCATCAACTGATACAGAGATATATAAGCGGTACTTAGACTGAAATTCAGTACTACTAATTAAATGTGGTGATTTTCATGCATACGTTGACAGTGTTGCATTCTGCAGATTGCTTCCTCTTTATTTCCCACGGGACAAGCAAGAGGAAGAGATAGCTTCGTTAAAACTTCCAGCTGATGTTGGGGATGAGAATGGTGAGCCAATAATAGATGAAAGGAAAATAAGAACAAAAACATGGGAAACGTTTGCATTCGGCGCGCCGGCCGAACACAGTGCCGGACGTGCGCGCACCGCGCGATTTGTTTCAATTGTACGCCTCGCGATCCCTCCGCGCTCGATACAGGTAGGCCCACGAATCGTTTTTTCTCTACGCAACCTTATCCTCTTAACCGTTCGTCCTCGTCCCTTCCTTCTTCCTCGCAGCAAGCTCCGCGCTCGGTACAGGTAGGCCCACGAATCGTTTTTTTCTCTACGCAACCTTATCCTCTTAACCGTTCGTGCTCGTCCCTTCCTTCTTACTCGCAACAAGCTTCTCTGCGGCTGCCATGGCCGCTACCTCCGGTGACAAGCCATGACCGCGCGCCACCCGGCCACGCCACTGCTCGCATGTGCACACAAACCCCCGCCTAATGCGGTTGGGGGAGGTAGTCGTGTTGGTACGACAATATCGCGTGTTGCATCCTCGGCTTCTCGCTAGTCATCGGCGATGGCGAACTATAGCGTTGCAACAAAGCATGTTGCAACGAGGGAGACTGGAGCTGGAACCTGTATGGAGGGAGCTACAACCGGTGCCCTGGAGAGCTGCAATGATGGACGGTGAGCGCGATGACCACGGGCTGTGAGGACGGTGGTGCTGCTCGAGCAACTCACGGCGTCGCAGTATTTTTTATTACATGGTACAACCGGCGTGACAAATTGCTACGACCCCAACAATACAAAGCTGCGTCCCAGCAATACAAAGCTGCAAAACCGGCGTCCCAAATTGCTACCTCTGACGCCTAGTTTTGTTACAACCCAACAATACAAAGCTGCAACCGGCGACTGGTTTTGGTACAACCGGTGACGAGAAAAGCTACGACCGGCAACGAGAAAGTTGGGTCGACCGCTGCGCAACACTAAAAGCTGCAACCAGCGATCGATAATGTTACAACCGGCATTGTCGAAAGCTTCAACCGGAGACGACGGGAATCGACGGCCGGCCACCACGCAACCGCGGATGCTGCAACCGGTGATGAAAAAAGCTTCAACCGGCTAGGAAAAAGCTTCAACCGACGATATAAAAAGCTTCAACTGGCGACAGCGAAACGCAAAAAGCTGCAATCGTTGACACAAAAGCTTCAACCATCTATTTGAAAAGCTTCAACTAGAAACCGGCGAGAAAAAAGCTGTAGCGGTGAGCCGTTGATGCACACGACGTTTTCTATGCACCAATGCTGCGGCAGATGCTGGAACCGACGACCTCGCCATTGCTGCATAGGGGGGGGCGGACCAGTGGCCGCCGGTGTTGCAACCGGCGAGCTGCGACGACGACGACGAGCGGCTAGCAGCGGAGGGGATGTGAGGCCTCGGGGTGCGAACGGCCGATGGGCGGCGGCTGTTGCCCTCACGGAGCTGTACCCAGGAGGCGGAGTCGCGTGGGCAAGAGGCGGGGGGGAGGGGGGGGGGGTGGTTCTGGGATGCGTTGACTAGGACGGAGAAGACAAATCAAAATGGGAGAGGTCAGCTAGACCAGATCGAATGGCTGGGCTCGACCGGCCCAACAGTTGGGCCAGCGCTCCCGCGCAGATCAGTGCCCTAAAAACATTGCTTGCTGAGGCAGCAAATATCAAGTATGCAGTTCCCGTGCCCTCAGATATTCCTCTTTCTGGTTCTGGATTGACACGTAGAAGGTGAGACTTTTTTTTCTGCAATTACAAGGTGAGTATCCTATTATACGCCGAAGGCCGAACGCCGGTTCGCCTCGTCCACGCAAGCAATCCCCTTCACTGTAAAAAGAAGAGCCGTCCCTTCGGGGACAGCCGAGAAAAGAAGAAAAGCCCGATCCCCTTCTCAGAAGGATGGCTTCGCTGCTGCTCAGATCTGCCGCAGGCCGCGTTCTTCGGCCATCAATCCCGCTAGGCTCCTTCCGTCGGAGCCCAGGCCGGTTCCTCTCCGGTGGTGCTCAGAGGATCGAATCCAAGGTAGTCCCATCCCCCCCCCCCCCCCCCCCCCCCCCCCCAAACCCCTCTAATTTATTCCCCATTTTCTGTCTTGCTCTAGGGCTTCACTGACTGGCGAAATTAATTGTCGTTAGATGTTATCTAACTCTGAGTTGTAGCAAAAATAAGTGCTAAAGGTGCCTGCTTTTAGGCGCTGCAGAAATTTCTTAACGTCTGGCTGGCGACATGCCAATCTCTTCGTCCTCCTGACTATTTCTCCTTCGTACCATCTTTCACCTTCAGTTCGTTGTTCGTATCTAGCCGAATCAACTCCTCAAGCTGTGAAATATTTGCAAACGGTTACTTTAATTTTATATAATATATGAAAGTTTAATACTTCCATTTGTCTACAGCATTTTTGCTCAAACTACAAATTATCCCCCGAGGACCGTCTCGAGATGGCATTAGAGAAGTTTGACAAAAACTTGCGTAAGGCACATGAAGAAACTCTAAGTTTGCTAGAACAGGAAAAACGGTAAGTGAATTCATTATCTCTAGTTTTCTGTTCCGTAGTTTGGATCATATGGACAAAATTATCTGTACTTCTGAGTATCTTTTTTTTGAAAGAAAAGGAAGACCATTGTCTACCTTATGCATTCAAAACGGGGCAGGGCCCGAATGACCAGTGTCAAATTACATGAAGGTGGTGTTAACGCTGTACGTAATGTACAGCAGGCCGCCACCAAGCCTAAAAAGAGTTAGAGGGGGGAGGAGGGGAGGAAATATTTGCATAGGTGATCATATTAGCCTCATCTATCTCCGTACGGGCACGGTTGCTCCGGAGCTTGAGCGTTTGCGCTATCTCATTGAAAGTTCTCCTTGGTGTCCATATCTCATTTCGGAAAACTTGTGCATTTCGTGCTGTCCAAAGCGTAACAGCACATGCTGCAGAGAGGACATGCCATAGGTTGCCGAAAGCTGAGCTTGGTCCCGTTGATAGCAAAAAGTCCCGTACATCGACTGTCTGCCTAGCATCATTCTGCAACTGAGCTCGTTCCCATACTGCATCCGCCAGACGGCATCTAAGAAGAATATGGTTGCTGGACTCCGTAGCTGGGCATAGATCACAACCATTGTGCAGTGTAATCGAAGTCCAGTGCTTCCTTAGCATGTTATCTCTCGTGTTGAGCTGTCCCTGTAAAGCAAGCCACAAAAAACCCCGATGCTTGATTGGAATTAACTTATCCCAAACCTTTGCTGCCAGTGGGCAACCAACTGTTCTGAAAGTGAGAAGATTGTAGAAGAACGCTGTGCTTATTCTGTTTGCAAGAAGAGCTGCCTGTCTACTGTCCACTCCGTCGTCATTGGGTTGTATGTCGGCTAGCAGCTCCAGCAGATCGTGAAGTTCTCTGGCTGCGGTGGATTTGGATGCAGATGAATGTTCCAGCCGCCCCCGGAAAATTGTGAAGCAACAGAGCAGGAACCGGATGTAGCGAATGAAAACAGAGTTGGGAAAACAATCCTCAATCTGCCGCAATCTAACCACCAGTCAGACCAAAAGGAAATCCTGGTACCATCACCTAATTCACACTTAGAAGATTCAATCAGTAGCTGAATAGATGATTGAAGGCATCTCCAAGTGGCCGTGTCCCTGGCCGAAACATCAATGGGTATTGAGCGAGTGAAGTATTGATTTGCAAACCACTCATAGCATGGCACCCCTCTCGTTTGAACGATGTTGTAGGTAAGCTTGCAAATCATGGCTAGGTTGTGTGCTCGAAGGTCCCTGATTCCTAGCCCTCCATTTTCCTTACGCAAGGTGACAAAGTCCCATGATACAAGGCAGTGTCCCCCATTGGCCATGCTTTTACCCTGCCATAGGAAACCCCTGAGTATTTGTTCCAATTTGTCCAAGGACTGCCTGGGCCATATGAAACATGCCATGTAATAGTTTGGTATGGCAGCCAGCACTGAATTGATTAGGGTTAGTCGTCCACCCCAAGATAAAAAGGTGGCTAGCCATCCAGATATTCTCTTGTCGACCTTGTGTATAACTGGCATGAGAAGGCCATGAGTGATCTTCTGGGTGGATAGGGGCAGCCCCAAGTAGGTGCAGGGGAATGAAGTAGGGCACTGAAGTAAATCTGAAACTCTTTTAGCAGTTTCCTCGTTCATGCAGATCGATATAAAAGTGCTCATGTTGTAATTTATCTGTAAGCCAGTGAAATCCGAGAACATGTCAAGCATCTGAGTATTTTCTTGTCATTTAAATTTGTACTTGTTTTGTTTTAATTTGCAGCTTCGAGCGACAGGAGCAACGACAAAAGGTGTTATCGTATTTCTTAGTTCCTGCTGCTGCTGCGTTTTTTATATTTGGTCCAGACAAGAAGAAGGAAAAACTCGAGGAGACCATTGAAACCTCTACTTAGCCAACTTTGTGGTTGCAAGTTTGTGGCCGAACGTTTGGCTTTGTTTGTATCTCGAACTATGTTCTTATGTAGAGTTAATAATTGTGAGCTTGCTGTGAGTTGTAAGTGCAACTATACTAGAAAGAGACAAGCTGTGTAGTCGCATCACTGAAATTGCTTAGTCTTAACTCAGTTATCGGAATAATTGTTTGGAGAAGTAGAATCGTGTTGTAGGCGAGGGTTTGACTAGAGAGGTGTCTGACGATATGCTGATCTCTTCTTCCTCAGTGCCAGATTACACCCCTCTTTCATGGACGACCAGATTGTAAGAATAAGATTACGTTGACACACAACTACAGCTGGGGTAAGCAGACAAAATAAAAGATTTTTCATTTATCATTGTTGGCAGGGCACTGAAGGTTTTCTACAGAGGGACCTAGGATTTCAATAGTCATTGATATTCCTGGCATGCAAAACATTTTATGTTCAAAAATATTGTAGTGCCAATAACGAAGATTGGCACTCTTATATATGCTTTAAAAACAAATATATATGATAAACTATGTACCCAAGAGATAATGTCTACAATGGTCTACTGATAAAGCCACATATGCTTTACCATAAGTTTCTTTTTTGTGAACTCTACTGTTTGTAAAGAAACGTGGTCAAAAGCTCACAAAGTTGCAAAATGTAAACAGCAAACACAAATTGCGTGCAGCTTGCATATCTTGTGAAGAGTAACATCTGAACGAAAAATTGGAGTTACTGCATGCATGAAGGGCGTGTTTGGTTGCCCGCATGCAGCCCAACCAGGCCCGCGCGGGATGTGCGTGGCCTGTTTGGTTGGCTGGGCTGCATGCGATTCGTGGCCCGCACGAACCTTAAAGCAGGCCTGAGCCTGGCCCGGTGGAAACTGCCGGCAGTTTCTCGCGAGCCTTGCTCGGCGCGGCCACGCGTGCGAGGAGGTTGCACGCCTCGGGCAGCGCGGGGGACGGAGGGGATGTCTCATAACTCCCCTCCCACTCTCCTGTCACCGCCCCGCACTGTTCCCACCGCTAGCACGCCTCTCTGCCTCACCGCCTCTCCCTCTCCTTTCCTCCGATGGCTCCGCCTGGCCCACCGCCGCGCCGTCCTCTGACCCCCGTCGACCAGCGCATCGCCAGCATCCAAGAGCGCTGGGTGGCCGGGCTCCAGAACTCGGGCAGGGACCTGGCGTCGGCGCTGCGAGCGCCGTCCCCCATCTGCTGCCGGCCACCACGAGGGCCGGCCAATGCGGTGCCGGCCGTTCCTGCTCCGCCACCGTTTCCGGACCTCGTGGTCATGGGCTCGGCGCCGGCGCCGTCCACGGAGCCGCCACTTCTTGGGACCCCATTGGGCAGGGGGGTTTTCTTGACCCCCCGTCCAAGGGTTTTCTCCTGTCGGCGCGCCGTCCTCCTCGACCTCCGGCGTGGCCATGAGCACGGGGCCGATGCCGCCGGCCGTCGCTAGGGCCGGCTCCTCCTCTGCTCCGTCACCTCTCTCCTTCCCGCCAGGGTTTTCACCCCGGCCTCGGTTCGCTGCGATTGCGCAAGCTCCGGTGAGTCAAAGAATCCCCAATGCTTGCTCGTAGATGTAGATTAGGGGGTTTCTTTCTTAGGCATGTGCTAGTACTTAGTGGATTCGATAGGATTAGATAGGATTCGAGTAGATCCGATTCGATGCGATCCGATTCGAATCGAATCCGACCGATCTGTTCTTGTTTGCTACAGTGTGTGTTCTAGGATAATGTTCTTCTGCTAGTGCTTTCCTAGGATCTGTGTTCATGCTAGAATCCCCAATGCTAGTGTGCTTTGCTAGGATCTGTGTTCATGCTAGGATCTGTGTTCATGCTAGGGTCTTGCTAGGATCTGTGTTCATGCAAATGGCATGTTCATGTTCAAGCTAGGATCATGTTCATGTTGCTGTTCATGTTGCTACATACATGTTCAAGCTAGGGTTTGTGTTGCATGCTCTAGATTGTTATACGTGCATGTAGTAGGATCATTTTAGGATGCTGCCAAATGTGCATGGGTGCACATGGGTGCTATTTTTAGATGTTTCCATGCTTAGGATAGTGCACTGATGAGTGGCAGTTGCAGAAGACCAGATGCCACTGATCAGTGGCATTTGCTCATGGGCAACTGCCACTGATCAGTGGCACTTGCTCTTGGGCAAGTCCCTTGATCAGTGGCACTTGCTCTTGAGCAAGTGCCATTAATCAGTGGCACTTGCCCAAGAGCAAATGGCACTGATCAGTGGCATTTGCCCAAGAGCAAGTGCCATTGATAAGTGGCATTTGGCAAAGAGTTTGTGCACTGATCAGTGCCATTTGCTGTAGTGCTAGTGCAACTGATCAGTGGCATTTGCAGAAGAGCTAATGCCACTGATCAGTGGTTGTTCATTTTGCAAGCACCTCTAATACTTGTCATCTTACCTGACAAGATATTGAATAGTGACTGGGACGTGGCGGGTGGAGGAGCTCAGGTGGTGGCTGGAGCTGAGGGCGCCGAGGATCTCATCCCCATGAACAGGTGGCTCAAGAGGGTGGACCTGCCTGGCAGGGTCACCTTCATAGCCTGCCTCGTTCAAGGGGACGATCTCCGAGGACCGGCCACGAGGAGGGGGCCCGGGAGCCGCTGCGCTTCTACCAGCAGATCAAGGACGCCGAAGACCTCGCCATGCTCATCATCCCTCGCAAGTTCGTGGAGGTGATGAACGAGTGGCTGGTCATGAAGCGGCTCCCGCGCGTGGTCAAGCTGTCGGCGAACAAGTGGTGCGAGTTCTGGGTGCAGGTCCAGAACTTCGAGAGGCACATGGTGCTTGGCCGGGGCTGGAACTACTTCTGCCGCTGCCACCGGATCGTCCCCGGCGACCTCCTCGTTCTGCGCATCTCAGGACTCGGCCTGAAGGTCCAAATCTACAACCATGACTCCTCGATCATGTGTAGGTTTCGTTGCAGCAAGCACAGCTGCGTTGGTGACATTGAGCATGCAATATAGTTAACTTAGGTGTTAGTGTTGAACTTTTTATGGTCTGTGGCTAGAACTTATGGTACTTGTGCTGTGAACTTGTTAATATTTTGGCCAGGAGCAGCACCCTGGCGTGGAGCAGGGAAGGAGGATGCCCCTACTGTTAATCTAAGTAGTTTGCTGTCATTTCCGTTGCTTGCTTTGTTTGATCTCATTTGGTTGCTTGTTTTGTTTGCTGTCAGTGCTTGCCTCTTTGATCTGCTGTCAGTTGTGCTTGCTGTTGTGCTGATCATGTGGTGGTAAGGCCACCACATTTGAATGGGGTGAGCAGAACACAAACGCTGTTTGCAACCAAACAACTGAAGTTTGCATCTGCTCACACCCTAGGCACAAAAACGGCAACCAAACAGCAGGGGGGTAAGTGCCCCTTCATGCGATGCAGGCAACCAAACAGGTTGCATCTGCTGCATATGAGGCTGCATATGAAGAACCATGCTGGCTGGAGATGGACATGCAATGCGGGTACTGTAGCGAACTGCAACCAAACACGCGTGAACTGTTGACAAAAACAAAGATGTAATTTCGGAATTAGGAAGAGAAAGGCCGTCAATGTAGATGCCGCATACAGTCTAACTTGTACAACTATTTCTTATTTCCATACATATCTCAGTCAGTGCTACATGCCCGAGTGATAGACCGATTGCGAAAAAAACCCTAGAACTATATTAAAATTAAGTAGTGATACAACGCAACCCAGAAAAGCAGGAAATTATATCCAAGTCCCTGAGTAAACGATCCAACATTGACCCCTATGCGAGATGAGGGCGTGCCGCTGCCGCTCCCTCTGGAGCCAGCAAAAACCTTGGTTGTGCGCGCGGACTGTTGATGGCGGCAAGTCTCCACCTTCGGTCCAAAGGACCAGCACGCCGAAGAGGAGGCAACCCAGTACTGCGTCACCACTTGCGCCGGAGAAACGCTGGCGAGAGCACATAGACCCAGAGTCCAACAAGAGTGATAGACCAACTGATGACCAAGGAGTCCACCAGAATGTGTGTCCTGATCTTGAGGCCAACGAAAAAAATGCATGAAGATTAATATCATGTATGGAGTAAGAACACCATGGCAATACTTGTGGATGTTTGAGAGCACTGTAAATAGTAAGAGCGCCTTTAATAGCTTAATTTTTTAGGCGATTTTAGAGAAACACTTTAAATGGTAGTCAACTTTACATTTTTGAAGATCCAGCGGTTGCTGGCGTTTCATTGATATAGCAGATAGAGAGTGACAAAAATGTTGATCAAGCGATCGATGGAAGAAAACAGAGAATTACATGGAAACTAAACAAAATGGCAACATGCTATACCTCCTCACGGCACGTCCCCGAACATGTGCTCTATGCATTTTGTGTCGGTGATCCGCCACTGCTCCATGTTGCGCCGGCAAGCCGCGATGATGTGCCTCCCGCACGACAATTTTCCTTTGAAGACGCATGAGTTTCGTTCCAGCCAGATTTGCCAGGTGATGAGGGTGACCATTGATTTGGTGCCTTTTCTGACGTTTGGTGCCGCCGTGTTGGAGATCATCTGAACCCGCTCAGTCATCATCCTCCCAACGCTCCACACTCCAGGATCCAGAGCATTGCAGCCTGCCCAAGTCGCCGCCTTGCTCCAAACCTGGACGGCCACCGGGCACTCCCAGATTAGGTGAACAGAGGATTCGAGGACCCTCTTACATAGTGGGTAGAAATACATGTTCTCCCATCCCCTCCTCTGCAGCCTATCATTGCACCACAATCTGTCGAGATAATGCTGTTGGGGAACGTTGCATGAAAAACAAAAAATTTCTACGCATACGCAAGATCTATCCATGGAGATGCATAGCTACGAGAGGGGGAGAGCATCTACATACCCTTGTAGATCGCTAAGCGGAAGCGTTTATCACGCGATTGATGTAGTCGTACTCTTCGCGATCCGATCACGATCCAACCGATCTAGTGCCGAACGGACGGCACCTCCGAGTTTAGCACATGTGCGGCTCGATGACGTCTCCTCCTTCTTGATCCAGCAAGCGGGAGAGGATAAGTAGATGGGATCACAACCAACACGACGGCGTGGTGGTGATGGAGCACATACAGCGCTTCGCTAAGCGTCGCCGGGACGAGGCGGTGGAACTACGGAGTAACGGGAGAGAGAGGGGCGCCAAGGGCTTGGTGTGTACTCTTGGAGCGCCCCCTCCCCTCTATATATAGGTGGAGGGGCGTGAGAAATAACCCCTCCAAGCCCTAGGGCGCAGCTAAGGGGGAGAGGACTTGGACTCCAAGTCCAATCCTATTCCTACTAGGACTCCTTCCTTTTTTGCCTTCCCTAGCCACATGGGCTTTTGAGGACTTGGTGCGCCTAGCCCAATAAGGCCAGGGTGCCTCCCTACAGCCCATGCTAGCCCTTGGGTCGTGGTGGACCCACTTGTGGACTTCCGGACCCCTCCGCAATCCTCCGGAACCTTCTGGAAGCTTCCCGGTACAATACCGAAAAAACTGCACCTTTTTCCGGAACCCAAAATATGACTTCCCATATATAAATCTTTACCTCGCGACCATTCCGAGACTCCTCGTGACGTCCAGGATCTCATTCGGGACTCCGAACAACATTTGGTTACCACTCATCAAATATCCCAATACTACTCTAGCGTCAACGAACGTTAAGCGTGCGACCCTACGGGTTCGGGAATTATGTAGTCATGACCGAGACACCTCTCCGGCCAATAACCAATAGCAGGACCTGGATGCCCATATTGATTCCGACATATTCCACGAAGATCTTTTATCGGTTGAACCTTTATGACAACATACGTAATTCCCTTTGTCTGTCGGTATGTTACTTGCCCGAGATTCAATCGTCGGTATCTCTATACCTAGTTCAATCTCGTTACCGGCAAGTCTCTTTACTCGTTCCGTAATACATCATCTTGTAACTAACTCCTTAGTCACTTTGCTTGCAAGCTTCTTGTGATGTGTATTACCGAGAGGGCCCAGAGATACCTCTCCGATACACGGAGTGACAAATCCCAATCTCGATTCACGCCAACTCAACAGACACCTTTGAAGATACCTGTAGAGCATCTTTATGATCACCCAGTTACGTTGTGATGTTTGATAGCACACAAGGTATTCCTTCGGTATCCAGGAGTTGCATGATGAAAGGATCGATATGGTTGACTACAGGGGGGATGGGGGGGGGGTGAATAGGCAACTACCAATTTTTAGCTTTTCTTAACAAATTAGGTTTAGCAACAAATAGGTTGTCTAGATGTGCAACTAGGTGAACAACCTATATGATGCAAACAACAACAACAACAAGTGCAAGCAAAGGATACAACACAATAATAGCTTGCACAAAGTAAAGGAAAGAGATAATCACAAGTGGAGCCGGTGGAGATGAGGATGTGTTACCAAAGTTCCTTCCCTTACGGGAAGTATGTCTCCGTTGGAGCGGTGTGGAGGCACAATGCTCCCCAAGAAGCCACTAGGGCCACCGTATTCTCCTCACGCCCTCACACAATGCGAGATGCCATGATTCCACTAGTGGTGCCCTTGAAGGCGGCGACCGGACCTTTACAAACAAGGTTGGGGCTATCTCCACAACTTGATTGGAGGCTCCCAACGAAACCATGGAGCTTCACCACAATGGAATGTGGCTCCAAGGTGACCTCAACCGTCTAGGGTGCTCAAACACCCAAGAGTAACAAGATCCGCAAGGGATTAGTGGGGGGAATCAAATTTCTCTTGGTGGAAGTGTAGATCCGGGCCTTCTCAACCAATCCCTAGAAAATCAACAAGTTTGATTGGCTAGGGAGAGAGATCGGGCGAAAATGAGCTTTGGAGCAACAATGGAGCTTGGGGGAAAAGAGGTAGGTCTTCTTGGGGAAGAAGACCTCCTTTTATAGTGGGGGAACAATTCCAACCGTTATCCCACATCTCAGCCCGCAGAGGGCGGTACTACTTAAAAGAACATGTGGTGCCCCCATGTGTGGTTTTGGTAATTGATGACATTCTCTATGGACTAATGGTTGCATTGAGTTATATTTGAAGGATTTGTCCATAGGCATTTCTTGAAGTCCATGTGTTGGTTTCAAGGAGTTTATGAGTTGACCAAGGTGCTATTAAAGAATTATCCAAAGATTGGTCATGTGAGTGTTGAGCTTATTGCAAGCATGTCTTGAAGAAGAAGATTGTATGATCATTCATGTTTACCTTCAAGACATCATCCATATGAAGAGAGTTGGAAAGATTCAAGGTTGATCAAGACTAAGTCAAGAGTGAATCAAGTTGATAAACTCACAAAGCGTAGAAGATGTACCGAGAGGGATCAAGTGATCCCATGGTATGGTAAGCATTGTCCATTACGCTTTGTGTACTAACCCATGGTCTACGTGAGAGTTCTATGTGGGGTTAGGTATGTTTCCATGGGCTTGCGTCAAGAGGAAGATATCATACAACCCATGGAGAGGATGACATCAAGTGGTGATCGTCATCAAGATTGCGGTGTGCAAGGTCAAGTGGAGCATCACGAAGAGATCAAGTTCTTGAAGCTTGCCGTCCATTGTGGTGACAATGGACTTGTGAAGATGTGCCGAAGAGTGGCTCACCCATAGTGGAGTATGGGGGAGTAATCAACTAGTCTTCATCGAGCCAACGCAATCAAGAAAGGTGGTCCAACTTGAGGGAGTCAAGATCGTCATCATCTAGCTCAAGTGTACTATGTGCAAGGCAAAGGTTTGCCTTTGATAGGTTTTCTATTTTACCGGTCTCATGGTGGTAGTTGGGAGACCAGGTTATAGGATCGATTGCCGTACTATCAAGGGGGGGGGGGGGGGCTCTCGATGAGTAGCTTGATCGTCTCGTTCGTAGAGAGCTCAAACCATTGCATCCTTGCATCATCTTTCTTGGTTCTTGTTTGGTGTTTCTCTTTGTGAGTTTTAGAGCTTGGTCATCTTCATGACAAGCTCGAGTTCATCGAAAACATAGTTCACATGCATCTTCTATGATGTTTTCGATGTTGGAGGTTATGCCGGTTCTTCCTGTTTTGATGCTACTCGTCGTCTTCTATTCAACAAGCTTGAGTTTGCTCAATTCGGAGCTCATTTGCAGAAGTTGTGGCAGTTCTGGTTTTCCTTGGAGTATACTTGTTTTCGTGGAAGTGGCATAAGGAAGGCGCCAGCGGTAGTACCGCTGGGCCGGAGCGGCAGTACCGCTTATCGCCACAAGCGGTAGTACCGCTGTCTCACAGCGGTAGTACCGCCCATGGCCATAAGCGGTAGTACGGCTCCGGTTTCGCGCTGGTACCGCCTCGACTCGAGACTGACTTTTCTCGTGTCGGGTTCAGCGGCAATAGCAGCGGCACTAGGAGCGGTAGTACCGCTCGTAAGCGGTAGTACCGCACCTACCACTGCTACTAGTGCCGCTCATGGGTCCTCTCCTCTGTCCCTTCTCCCTGTGCTCGTGGTAGGTGCTGTGCGCGGTCCCAGCAGTAGTACCGCTGGGCCAAACGGTAGTACCGCTGCGGCCAGCGGTAGTGCCGCTCATGCGGCTCTGCCTCACCCTCTGTTTTGCTCTGCTCTCTGTGCTCTATCGCCCGGGCGGTAGTACCGCTCCCCTGAGCGGTAGTACCGCTCGTGTGCGAACTGAGCACATAATGGTTGGATTCGGGAGCTCCTATAAAAGGGGGTCTTCTTCCCCATTGAGCTCCATCCTTTAGCTCGTGTTCTTCCTCCATTGTTGACCTTCTTCGAGCTTGCTATCTCTCAATCCCTCCATGGATTCTTGCTAGTTTTTGGGGGAAAAGAGAGAGGAGATCTAGATCTACGTTTTCACCAATCACTTTCTCCTCTATGTGAGGGGAACCCTTTGGATCTAGATCTTGGAGTTCTTCGTGTTCTCTTCTTCGTTCTTCCTCTCATTTTCCTCCCTAGCATTAGTTGCTTTGGTGGGATTTGGGAGAGAAGGACTTGGGCACTCCGTGTGCCCTTGCCATTGCATTTGGTGCATAGGTTTGAGTTCTCCACGGTGATACGTGGAAGTTTCAAGTTGAGAAGCTTATTACTCTTGGGTGCTTGGTACCCTTGAGCTTGTTCCTCTTGGGTGCCTTGGTGCCCTAGACGGTTGGTGGAGTTCAGAGCTCAATCATTGTGGTGTAAAGCTCCGGGCAAGCATCGGGGTCTCCAATTAGGTTGTGGAGATCGCCCCGAGCAATTTGACGGGTACCGGTGACCGCCCTCAAGGGTTGCCAAAGTGTACGGGTTCGGTGACCGCCCCCAAGGGTTGCCATTTGTACGGGTTCGGTGACCGCCCTCAAGGGTCCCTTAGTGGAATCACGGCATCTTGCATTGTGCGAGGGCGTGAGGAGATTATGGTGGCCCTAGTGGCTTCTTGGGGAGCATTGTGCCTCCACACCGCTCCAAACGGAGATTAGCATCCGCAAGGGTGTGAACTTCGGGATACATCGTCGTCTCCGCGTGCCTTGGTTATCTCTTACCCGAGCCCTTTACTTATGCACTTTACTTTGTGATAGCCATATTGTTTCTTGTCATATATCTTGCTATCACCTAGTAGTTTATCTTGCTTAGCATAAGTTATTGGTGCACATAGGTGTGCCTAGTTGTTGTAGGTTTTGTGCTTGACAAATTAACCGCTAGGTTTATTCCGCATTTATTCAAGCCTAAACCGTAATTATTTTAAAGCGCCTATTCACCCCCCCTCTAGGCGACATCCTTGATCTTTCACTACTGCTCAGGGGAGCGGTACTACCGCGAGCCCCAGTGGTACTACCGCAGGGACACAAAGCAGGGGCCAAGAGAGAGAACGGACGTGGGAGAGAGGGCCCAGGCGGCACTAGCAGTGGTGGTAGCCGCGGTACTACCACTCACAAGCGGTACTATCGCTGCTACAGCCGCTACTACTGCCGCAGAACCCGACACGAGAAACCTTGTCTCGAGTCGAGGAGGTATCAACGCTGAACCAGAGCCGCACTACCGCTCATGGCCATGGGCGGTACTACCGCTTGTGGCGATAGGCGATACTGCCGCTCTGGCCTAGCGGTACTACCGCTGGCGCCTTCCTTATGCCACATCCGCAAAAACGGAAAACTCCAATGAAGCGAGAAGGAGCTGGGGATGCAGGAAAGATGTGTACGTGTTGATTCCACCCTAGCCTTTCCGATGCGGACCCCCTCTTGATAGTACGGTGTCTCCTACGACTCAAGACCACCAAATCTAAAACGAAAGAGACTACACCGTCTTCACTTTG
This sequence comes from Thinopyrum elongatum, assembly GCA_011799875.1. Classification (NCBI taxonomy): domain Eukaryota; kingdom Viridiplantae; phylum Streptophyta; class Magnoliopsida; order Poales; family Poaceae; genus Thinopyrum; species Thinopyrum elongatum. Next base: position 491,815,181 of record CM022302.1, on the reverse strand, counting down.
AGCTCTGAGGGGAAAGAATTGTCTCGTGCCAATGAATAAATATCTGAAATGCTCAATGCATACGATTAGTCCGCAAAAGCATTGTCATCAATCACCAAAACCACTTAGAGAGAGACATGCCCTAACAATCTCCCCCTTTTTGGTGGATTGATGACAACATGGGATTTGCATAAAGATATGGAAAGAGAGTAAGCGAACCCTAGAGACTACAAAATATAGACGGGCTCCCCCTAGATGTGTGCACTTAATTAGAAGTGCCTTTGGAATGCAAAGTACACACATTAGGATCAACACTCCCCCTATATTTTATAGCCTGACAACACTAGCATCTATACTGAGAGATATATGAGCTAGGATGCAATAGAGTAGTAAGTGAGTAAAGTAGAATCATAAGATAAGCATGCAACTCACATACTACCAAATTACTCGACAAACATAGATAATAATAAGATAGGGTAGCATATGTCTCACACCATATGATAGGGTAACCAGGTCTCACGAGCACAAACCAAACCAAAGCAAAAGACAAGAAAAGAGTTTGCGAGAGAGAAAGACAAGGCAAATAAGACACACTCGCAACTCGACAAATCCCTAAACTCTCTCCCCCTTTGGCATCGAGACACCAAAAGGGCAAAGAGTCCTGCTACAGTCACAAGTGATAGCCAAGCCGACGATCTCCATCATCACATCCCCGCGTGATCGCCCGCGCCTCCATCCTTGGCAGACGGCTGCTCAGTGTCTGAATCTGTCCATGGGCAGTGCCGAGAGACCCACTCCTCCTCGTCAGTGACCTTGTCCTCTGATCCACTAGCAATCTCTACACCCAGGTGGCGCATCAGGACCTTGTGACGGCTGCGTGACTTCTTCTTGGCCACATGGGCCATATACTGCCCGTGAGACTCCATGCATAACAGCTTCTTCATCTTGCGCTTGAGCTTCTTTGCCCATGAGGGCTCCACACCAGTAGGCTCATAATCCTCATCATCATCAGCATCAGCCTCCGTCTCAACCTCGTCAGCACCTGACGGAATCCCAGACTCTGGAATAGGAGTGCCCCAGTGCTCCTTCTGTCTCAGACGCTTAACTGGGTGAGAGACCAACTCATTGGTTTCCAGCATGACATTAGGATAAGTGTGCGCCCATGCCTTCTCAATGAGTAACATAATGTAGGGGGCATAGATGGGGCACTTGCGCTCAGAGATGGCGGAGAGCAGCTCTGACCACATGACATGAGAAATATCCAAGGAATCTCCCGTGTTGCTGTCCTTTTCATGCTGGCAAAACAGTAACATATCCACGAGGAATGAGTGAACCATATCCAAATTCCCAATGCGAGGGAAAAGAGTCTCCCTGAAGATGCGATGAAGAATGTCCAGAAAAGGAGATAGCTCATAAGTCTTCTTCTTCGTCTCAGGGTTAACCTTCACTGAGCAGTAGGGCCAGAGAGCTTGCTTGTGAGTGGAATTTTCATTCTTGTGAGGGCGAAAGCCAACCGGGTTGTCAAGTCCTTGATCTTCAATCTCCAACAGTCCCATGAACGCCTTCCATTTGACTGAGAGAAGTCTGCCATTTGTCATCCAAGTCAAAGTTCTTTCCTCATCAGTACTGTCGTGGACTTGTCACGGCAGATGTCCTAGCGGAAGGACTTAGTCGTGGAGCCATCGCAACTAGGTTAACTTGAAGGGGTTAAACAGGACAAAGGACACAGAGAGTTTACCCAGGTTCGGCCCCTCTCAATGAGGTAAAAGCCTACTCCTGCTTTGTGTTGTATTGCTAGGGTTTCGATTACCAGGGAGCGAATACGCTTGACCTAGTTCCCGATTGTTTGTTACCCTCCCTTAAACCGCTGCCGGGTCGTCCCTTTATATACACAGGTTGACGCCCGGCGGTTCACAGAATCCCAGCCGGCTCATAAACGTGTCCGGCTCGGTATCCACTCTTTCCTATCTTACAATACAAGTCATATACTTACGGCGGTTTACATCTTTGGGCCCTAACTCGCCTTTGGGCTTTGGGCCTTCTTATTAAGTCTCCTTCATAAGTCGCCATCTTCTATGTCTTCATGGGCTTCAATACAGGTAAATCACTATGAGCATAACCCGGCCCCTCCTGGGCGGTTTATACTCAATAGTTATATCCCCAACATTAGGCCCCAGGTTGATGTGAACTTGTTCATATCAATCTTCAATACTTGATTTAGAAAAAATCCTTCCTCATCAGTCCTTATGAAAATTTATAACCCGCCACGACATCCGCTCACAGCATTGTGCTAACCCGCCATGACGTCATCTTGCATTAATATCGCACGAGGCCCAACTCTCAGCCTCCTTGATTCCCGCGCATGCCATCTATCTACTGCCTTATAAATAGGGACAGGGGTCCTTTTCATTTTCCCCCATTGCCTCCTCGTCTTCATCCTCTTCCTTGCTACGCCACACGCGCCCGAGCTCCGCCGCCGTCGACCTCACGAGCTGCCTCCACTCCGGCCGCTGCATCGTCCTGAACGCACCAGAGCACCGCCGCGCGCCACCGCTGTCCAACAGTCCTGGTAAGTCCTCTTCCTTCCTTTTCCCCTAGATCCCATTAGGGTTTCCACGAGTTCATCGGAGTTCATCTCGGTTCATCTTTGTTCCTCCATAGACCACGTAGTTTTTGATCTAAGTATAGTACCAATCTTGTGCGATAGCAGTTTAGTACTCATTTTTAATATCTGAATGCCTCCCCTCCATAGGAGATCTCATCTGAGCACGTGAACTATCCTGCTGCCGCTACTTTAGGTTAGAATTTTTCTTCATTATCTGAACTGCTGTAGATCCAAAATTATAACACCAATCTGTGAAACCTGTTTTTCACCACTTAGCCATTTTCCAACTTCAGATCTATACTTTCAATATCCGTGTAGGCGGTTTAACCTCAGAAAGTAATAACCTGCCAGGTACCATTAGTCCCCTTTTAAACCTCCAAGTGCTCGTCTTTGTAATTTAATAACGTCACTGTCCGGTTTAACATTTATGCATGCTTCAACACTTTCTGCTTATTAACCATGAACCTTAAACCGGCACAAATCTTTTCCAGGTTATCGTATAAATGGCCAAATCCTTTTATTCCTGTAACCGGGTTCAATCCCGGGTTACAGAAGAAGAACTGAACGGGTGTGTTGCCACCGGCGCTTTAGCGAAAAAGGAAGACATCCACTGGAGAGCCCCCGGTCCAGAAAATCCTCCTGAGCCCAAGGATGGGGAAGTGATCGTTTTTGTTGATCATCTGAGTCGAGGGTTCAGCCCTCCCGGATCAAAAATTTTCCGTGACGTGCTTCACTTCTTCCAACTTCACCCTCAAGATATTGGGCCTAACTCCGTGTCCAATATTTGCAATTTTCAAGTGTTTTGTGAAGCCTACCTGCAAGAAGAGCCCACCATCGACCTGTTCAGAGATTTCTTCTATTTAAACCGCCGTACTGAATTTACGGATGGGCCCAATACTGAACTTGGCGGGGTTTCAATTCAGAAGAGAAAAGACGCCAGCTTCCCTCACGCTAGGCATCATAGCCATCCCAAAGATTGGAATCAAACTTGGTTCTATTGCCAAGATACATCTCCAGCTGGCGAGAATCCTCTGCCGGGTTACCGTGCTCACCGGCTTACCGATGCACATCCATTCCCCCAAAGACTCAATGCAAAGGAACGGTCCAAATATGCGCCACAGCTCTCAAAGCTCAGAGCCTTTATGGCAAACGGTTTGACAGGCATTGATTTCGTCCGTTGCTGGGTATCTTGGAGCATTTTGCCTTTAAGCCGTCGCCCCGGTTTAATGTGTGAGTACACAGGGGATGTGAAAGACCCTCAATGCCACACTGATATTCAGCTGAGTGATGCTGAAATTACTGAATCTGTCAAGAAGATATTGGATGAACCGGTGACCGACTGTAGCAAAACAGGACTTAGTCCTTTCTGCGCTTCAAATAAACCGCCAGCTGTAAGAATTGCCCCACTCCTGCTTTAATCCACATTCTTAATACTCCCTTATGATCTTTTCAATCTTTAAATAGGGTGATGATCCATTCTGGAAGAAGAAACCGCAGGATAAACCGGCCAAAACACCTCGTGTCAAGACCAAGGTCAACAAGAAGCCCGCTAAGAAGAAAAACACCGAGCCTACCGAGTTAAACGTTGACGATGATAATCCGGAGTCAGAGGTAGAACTTGATTCACTTGGCTCTTTTTTCATACATCTCATTGACGATGATTTCTATCAGGACGATGCAAAAGCTAGCCGCGCAAATGACGTAGAGGTAACTATTCTCTCATCCGGTTCAGAACCTCTGCCCACACAGAAAACCCGACAAGCAAGCCGGAAAGTAAGATTTTCTCACCCCCTAGCTTACTTGGATCCAAACTTTCTTTTGAAGAAGCAGCAACATGAAGCTCGCCGCACAACCCGGCATAGCGGCCATGTGGTCACTTCTTCCGGTTTACCGAACTCGCCAGTTCGTAAACGCCGCCCAGAGGTCTCTTCTATTTTTGACATGTCTTATCCCAAGGCAGGTTATTTTCGACAACCTCTTAATCCGTCTGATTCAAACTACCAGGGAACTTCCCTTTCATCCTCTGGCGAGTCCACAGGGACACAAATTCCAACCCTCAAAATTGTTCCTGGGTGAGCATTTTTAACTAACCCCTTGTACCTTATGCTTGATCATTATACTAACCTGTTATTTGCGTCTCTGTCAGAGCCAAGGCCAGGCCCAGTAAAAAGGCCAAATTGAACAAAATGGCTGATGACAGCGCGCCAACTGATCCGGAAAAGAACCCGGAATAGCTTGAAACAAATACTGAAGCTATTCTTGATGATCCGCCACTGCAAGATCAGGACACCTTTGTTGAGCAGATGGAAATTGATCCGATGGGTCATGCTGATAAACCGCCAAGCCCAACTAAGGCTACTGATGATAAAGCTGATGATGTTGTAGTTACTGGTGTCGGGTATACAGCCCCAGACAACCCCACTGCTCTATCAAAACATAGTGCCAAAGAAGAATTTTCTGCTGTTGACAAGGGCAAGTGGAAGGCGGACTTGGAAAGCTATGCCCACCTCAGCGCCCAAGATATTCATTCTAGGTTTTTAAATCGTCTGTACACAAGCCGTGATTATGAAGCCGGTTTACTGAACATGATGAAGGAGCGATATGAGGTAAATGCTGTTAACTCTGCATACATATTCTTCCCTTAGCCGCCAAGTTTACTGGACATAAAAGAATAGAATGTTCTGCAAACTTTCAAGAGCCATATAGATCAACTCCACTAGCCCGCAAGGGCCGGTTTATAATGTCAATATGAACCGGGACTTTAGAATAATATACCTTCAATTTCGCCTGTGTAGCCCCCAAGGGTCGACTTAACAAATATGTTAAGTTGAGACTAATTATGCTGTAAGGCTCAAAATTCTTACTTAGGACCTTTATAATCCGGTTGACCATCAAGCTGATAGTTGTTATGTGCTTGGGACTTGTAAAGATTTTTTGATCAGAAGCAATAGACATTAGCCCCCAAGTGCCAAGTATATTACTTGTTATGTGCTTGGGACTTTGAATATGCACTGCTATCTAATTAATTATATGTCTCTTGCAGGCTGATCTTAACAAGAAGGAATCTCAAATCGCCGACCTTCAAGAAAACATCAAGTCGCAACAAACCGAGACTTCCAAAGCCAAGGAAGAACTGACCAGCGCCTTAACGGCAAGGGAAAAACTGAAGGAGAGCTTTAAGCACGAGCGGGCAGGTTGGGATACAGAAAAGTCAACTCTGCTGAAGAGGGCTGAGGATGCTGAGGCTGCCCTTAATCCGGTAGCTGAGGAGCTGACTGGCTTGAAACAGCAAATAAATGCCATGACCGCTGCCGTATTTGGTAAATAACTTCTTCATAAGCTTTGAACATGTATTATGTAAGAGACTGTCGGTTTACCGATGTTTTTGATGATGCAGGAACTCGCATTGCTCATCTTGGCTCAGATATGCGGCAAAAACTGAAGGCCGCCTATACACTTATAGAGCAATTATATACCGGCGTACAACGGGTTATCTGCACAGCTTCCCATAATAAACTGCCCCCAACCTTGATCAAGGAGACGTTGGAAAGGCTGGCGATGATGCCTGCACGGTTTGAAGAGCTAAAGAAGTCAGCCGCCAGGGCGGGTGCTCTTACTGCACTGACTCGGGCCAAAGCTTGGATAACTGATCTTGATCCGGCCGATGTGGGAAACGGCTACCCGAGCATAAAGGAGGACGGGTCAGAGTTTAATAACGACGACCTCAGAGCCTTGACGAGGGAAATGCTCCCATTGGCCAGCGAATTGGTGAAGAAACCGATCTTTCACATTATTAGTCGATTTATGACGCCAACAACAAGAGAGTTAATGCGCCAACTTATGATGCTCCAAATCTTATTCCTCCAATCCGTAAGCATACCTATGCCCCTGATGTTGACCCCTCCACACTTATAAGTGATGAAGCTGTATTCAAGGCCTTAACTGGGATCGATTGGACCACCATTGACTTCCAGACACTGGGTAGAGAGGAGGAAGATGAACCGGCGCTGGATGATCCGCAACCTTCAAGTCAGCCATGCCAGGACTCGTAAACCGGGGGCCGGTTTAGCAGCTGCTTCCTTTAAGACTTGTTAAAACAATTATTCTTTTGGGCACCAAACGCCTTGTAATAGGCTAGCTTAAACTCTTGTTCTGCTATGCCATCGTGCATATTTACTTTGCATGACACTGCCAATCCACCATGTTAAGATATGCCACTTATGCTTATAATATTAACAATGTGGAATCTGTTCCTGCATGCAAAGGATTAAAGGTGTCCTGGCGGTTTACCGCTAGACGGGTCATAACGCCCAATATAAAACCATGGAAACTAACATAGCTTGTACCCAAGGCTGGACTTTAAGAATAACCAAATTTGAAATATATCATACCTGTGATATTTGATCACACTGTTGGTTTATCAAACCGGTGTAGTAAGGGGAGAACCCAAACTTTGAGCACTGGTAATCATCATAGATTTGCTTGGCTTATGAACAAAACCAGGCCGGGTTAATAAACACCGAATGTTATCTTATCTCATACTGGCGACTTATAGTCAAAAACCAGGCTGGGTTAATACACACCGGATGAATTATGATCATAAAGCATTATAAGCCTTATCAAATAAACCTCAAAAACTATGGAATAAAACAAACGAAAAAATGAGGCTTTTCATGGGCTTCCAGGCCGAAAATCGAGTGCTTTCACGGGCCGCACAGCCACTGAGTTAAACCTATATACAAACCTTATAAGATGGACCTCACATAACCAATCGTCGTTTTAACTTTGACAAGTTCAGGGTCTGTATAAGATTGACTTGTCAAACGTTCGGCGGGTCATTCCAGGAATACCTGGGCGGAGTGGCTTACTTAAAAAGGCAGGATAACCCGGGGTTTTAGGTGAATACACCTGGCTTCCAAGCCTGGCTTTTAAGCCTATTACAAGGGTTATACAAACTCTTTGTTCTTTAGAATCAAGGAGCCCCCAAGTAATATTTTTGAGCTGTGCTCAAGGGGCACCTATGTTTGAGCTGTGATTTTGCAACAGGCTCTCTTTGGTACCTTTAACCTGGGTAGCAAGCCCCCAAGTTTTTTTTTCAGTTGGCTTATAAGCCAGTTCAAAGGGTAATCATAACTTCGCTCATAAGCCGGAAGCCCCCAAGTAACCAAAAACTCATTAAGAAAAGACGACAGAGGCCCTGCTTTAGCAGGGGTGCCGGTTTAATATATACATTGTCAAAAATATGTACATCAGAAGAGCCAATGGCTCAGGTGTAGTAAGGCCGAAGATGAGCAATATTCCATGGCCGGCGAGTCTCTTCCTCCGACGTGCGTGAGTCCTTGTGGTCTCGAACATCAATAAGGTAGTATGACCCGTTGTTCAGATTCTTGCTGACCACAAAGGGTCCTTCCCAAGGTGGGGATAACTTGTGCATATCAGTCTGATCCTGGATAAGCCGGAGCACCAAGTCGCCTTTTTGAAAGGCTCTGGTCTTGACCCGGCGGTTGTGATAACGACGTAGATCTTGCTGGTAAATCGCCGAACGAGCCACTGCGAGATCACGCGCCTCGTCTAACAGGTCAAGTGCATCCTGACGTGCCTTTTCATTATCAGCTTCAACGTAAGCCGCCACCCGGGGTGAGTTGTGACGGATGTCACTGGGGAGAACCGCCTCTGCTCCATAAACCATGAAAAAGGCATGTAACCCGTAGATCTGTTGGGCGTTGTGTTGATGCTCCATAGCACCGAGGGTAACTCCTCTACCCAACAACCCGGCTTCCTCTGTAAGGGAACCATAAGCCGGGGCTTGATGCCTCTCAGAATCTCTTGATTGGCTCTCTCAGCTTGACCATTAGATTGGGGGTGAGCCACCGACGATACATCAAGCCGGATATGCTCACGTTGACAAAATTCTTTCATAGCACCCTTGGAGAGATTAGTGCCATTGTCTGTTACAATGCTGTGTGGAAAGCCAAAACGGAAGATCACCTTCTTCATGAATTGAACCGCCGTTGCTGCATCACACTTACTGACTGGCTCTGCCTCTACCCACTTAGTGAATTTATCAACCGCCACCAAGAGGTGGGTCTTCTTATCCTTGGACCTCTTAAAAGGTCCAACCATATCAAGCCCCCAAACTGCAAACGGCCAAGTGATTGGAATCATTCTCAACTCCTGAGCCGGAACATGAGCTCGACGTGAAAACTTCTGACAACCGTCACATTTTTTGACCAAGTCCTCAGCATCAACATGAGCCGTCAACCAATAAAAACAGTGACGAAAAGCCTTGGCTACAAGAGATTTAGAGCCGGCGTGATGACCACAATCTCCTTCATGGATCTCATGCAGAATCTCATAGCCTTCTTCAGGAGAAACACAACGCTGAAACGCCCCGGTAACACTGCAATGGTGCAGCTCTCCATTGATAATTGTCATTGACTTGGACCGCCGGGTTATTTGCCTGGCCAAGATTTCATCCTCAGGTAACTCGCCCTGGGTCATATATGCCAAATATGGAACTGTCCAATCAGGAATAACATGAAGAGCTGCCACCAACTGAGCTTCCGGGTCAGGAATAGCCAAATCCTCCTCTGTAGGTAACTTGACCGACGGGTTATGCAAAACGTTAAGAAAAACATTAGGTGGCACCGGTTTACGTTGAGAACCCAACTGGCTTAAGGCATCAGCCGCTTTGTTTTTCCTCCGATCAACATGCTCAACTTGATAACCCTTGAAGTGACCAGCAATAACATCCACCTCTCGTCGATAAGCCGCCATGAGGGGATCCTTAGAATCCCAAGTACCGGAGACTTGTTGAGCCACCAAATCTGAGTCACCAAAGCACCTTACCCGGCTTAAGTTCATCTCCTTAGCCATCCGAAGACCGTGGAGCAAGGCCTCATATTCAGCTGCATTGTTAGTACAAGGGAACATCAAACGGAGAACATAACAAAATTTATCACCTCAAGGGGAAGCAAGCACAACTCCAGCCCCCGAGCCCTCCAATTGCCTGGACCCATCAAAGTGAATAGTCCAATACGTGTTATCTGGTTTTTCCTCAAGCATCTGCAGCTCTATCCAGTCATTGATGAAATCCACCAGTGCTTGAGACTTGATGGCCGTGCGAGGCATATACTTCAAACCATGAGGCCCAAGTTCAATGGCCCATTTGGCAACCCGGCCTGTTGCTTCCCTGTTTTTTATGATATCTCCTAAAGGAGCAGAGCTAACCACAGTAATGGGGTGACCCTGAAAATATTGCTTAAGCTTCCGGCTTGCCATGAAAACCCCATATACAAGTTTCTGCCAATGTGGGTATCTCTGTTTGGACTCAATAAGCACTTCGCTGATATAATAAACCGGCCGTTGAACCGGATATTCCTTGCCTGCCTCTTTCCTTTCAACCACAATAGCCACACTGACAGCCTGGCTATTAGCAGCCACATATAACAACAGCGGCTCCTTATCAATAGGCGCAACTAGGGCCAGCTGCTTCTTAAGCGCCTCCAATGCCTCATTAGCAGCGTCACTCCAGACGAAGTCATCTGTCTTTTTCATCATCTGATACAAAGGGATGGCCTTCTCACCGAGGCGGCTTATGAACCGGCTTAGCACCGCAATACGACCCGCCAGACGTTGAACATCATTGATACACGCCGGTTTAGCCAGAGAAGTAATGGCTTTGATCTTCTTCGGATTAGCTTCAATGCCCCTGTTAGACACCAGAAAGCCCAAAAGCTTGCCCGCCGGCACACCAAAAACACACTTGGCCGGATTAAGCATCATCTTATAAACTCGGAGACTATCAAAGGTTTCCTTCAAGTCGTCTATCAACGTCTCCTTCTTTCTGGATTTTACCACAATATCATCCACATAAGCATGAACATTGCGTCCAATCTGATTATGAAGACAATTCTGCACACATCACTGGTAAGTCGCCTTGGCACTCTTGAGCCCAAAAGGCATAGACACATAGCAGAAGGCTCCAAAGGGAGTTATGAAAGCTGTCTTCTCCTGGTCCTTAACTGCCATCTTGATCTGATGATAACCAGAATAAGCATCCAAAAAACTCAAACGCTCACAACCCGCCGTAGCATCAATAATCTGATCAATACGAGGGAGAGCAAAAGGATCAGCCGGACAAGCTTTGTTTAAATCCGTGTAGTCCACACACATGCGCCAAGTGCCGTTCTTCTTAAGTGCCAGCACCGGGTTAGCCAACCACTCAGGATGAAAAACCTCAACAATAAACCCAACCGCCAAGAGCCGGGCTACCTCCTCACCAATGGCCTTACGCCTTTCTTCATTGAAACGACGAAGAAACTGCTTGACCGGTTTAAACTTGGGATCAATATTGAGAGTGTGCTCAATGAGTTCCCTCAGTACACCTGGCATGTCAGAAGGTTTCCATGCAAAGATGTCCCGGTTCTCACGGATGAACTCGATGAGCGCGCTTTCCTATTTCGGATCCATATTAGCACTGATGCTGAACTGCTTGGATGAATCGCCAGGAACAAAATCAACCATCTTAGTGTCATCTGCCAATTTAAACTTCAAAACCGGATCATGCTCTGTAGTTGGATTTTTCAAAGACGTCATATCCGCCGGATCAACATTGTCCTTGTAAAATTTTAACTCCTCCATTGCACAAACTGACTCAGCATAAGCCGCATCACCCTCTTCACATTCCAAGGCTATCCTTCGGCTCCCATGTACTGTGATGGTTCCCTTGTAACCCGACATCTTGAGCTGCAGATAAACATAACAAGGCCGTGCCATGAACTTGGCATAAGCCGACCGTCCAAACAGAGCGTGATACGGGCTGTGAATTTTGACTACTTCAAAGGTCAATGTCTCTGACCTAGAGTCATGATCATCTCCAAAGGCAACTTCCAGAGCTATCTTACCAACAGGGTACGCCGACTTACCAGGCACCACACCATGGAAAACTGTATTCGACGGTTTAAGATTTTTATCTGTCAACCCCATGCGACGGAAAGTTTCGTAATAAAGGATATTGATGCTGCTCCCTCCGTCCATGAGTACCTTGGTAAACTTATACCCTCCAACCTGGGGTGCAACCACCAATGCTAGGTGACCCGGATTATCAACCCGGGGCGGGTGATCTTCCCGACTCCACACGATGGGCTGCTCAGACCAGCACAAGTAACGGGGAACCGCCGGTTCAACGGTGTTCACTGCCCTTTTGTGAAGCTTCTGATCCCGTTTGCATAAATTTGTGGTGAAGACGTGGTATTGCCCACTATTCAACTGCTTTGGGTTATTCTGATACCCAGATTGCCGCTGCTGATTCCCCTGACCTGGCTGTTGATGGTAGCCACCCTGATTGCCTTGATTGCCCCTGATTACCTTGGAATCCAGAACTAGAACCGCCACCGCCGTAACCCGGCCCATGAGAACCGGACCCTGAACCACCACCCGGTCCATGATTGTCTTGAAAAAGATTGGAATTTTTATACTCTTTCAGGATGTAGCAATCCTTCCAGAGGTGGCCAGACGGTCTTTCTCGCGTCCCATGCCTTGGGCAGGGCTGATTTAGCATCTGCTCAAGATTAAAGCCCAACCCTCCGGCCCGTGGGGGCGGTTTACCTTTACGACGCTGGCCATTATTCTGTGCGTTGGTGTTAGCCAAAAAATCCAAATTATTATCAGCTTTGCGCGTACCATTGCCTCCCTGATTTGCCGGATTATGCTGCTGTCCTCTGGTGCTGCTGCTCTTCTTTCCCTTTCCCGGCTTGTCATCATCAGACTCGGGGTCCTTGGTACCATCAGAGTCAGTGTACTTAACCAGAGCCGCCATCAGCTCTCCCATGTCATTGCAGTGGCGCTTGAGCCGACCCAACTTCTGCTTAAGAGGCGTAAACCGGCAATTCTTCTCCAACATTATGACCGCTGAACCGGCATTGATGCGATCCGATGAATGTAAGATGGTCGAAACTCGGCGCACCCAATGGGTTGTGGACTCACCCTCTTCTTGGACACAGGCATCCAGATCCACAATTGACATTGGCTACTTGCACGTATCTTTGAAATTCTGGATAAACCGGGCCTTTAACTCGGCCCATGACCCAACGGAGTTAGCGGGGAGCCCCTTCAACCAAGTGCGAGCCGTTCCATCCAACATCAGGGGAAAATATTTGGCACATGCCGCATCGCTAACATCTAGCAATTCCATGGCCATCTCATAACTCTCGATCCATGCTTCAGAAGGTAAATTGGCTGTATAGTTAGGCACCTTGCGAGGACCCTTAAAATCCTTGGGCAGACGCTCATTACGTATGGCCGGCACTAAACATGGTACGCCCAAATTCCTAAAGGTTACACCTGGCTCCACCGAAGTTGTCGGACGAACCAGAGAAGGTTGACAGGCCGCATATTGCGCCGTCAGCTCGGCCTCTCGACGCGCTCTACCTTGATCCACCACGTTCTGAGCATCAGCACCACCGTCCGCCGGGTTATGCCCACGGGGCTGGTTATGGTTCCGCCCACTGCTTGACACAGCTGGTTCATCAATATGCCTACTGTAACTCCGGCTTGGGCGAGGGGTGGAATGAATCCGGCTTCGACTGTAAGAATAAGCCTGCTGCTGAACCAATGCTGTCTGAAGGAGCTCTCTAGCCCTCCGCATCTCAACCGCTGTTGGAGACTCGCCTTCAACCGGGATAGCCGCCAATCGTGACGCCGCAACGATCATGTTATCCAAAGGGTTAGAGTAATGACCCGGTGGTGTTGGCATGTGTTGCGGCGGGATATTGTTCTGACGAGGCGGATCCGTGGTGTGCGGCTGAACCGGCGCTCCCGTCCCAGGCGTTTCAACCCGGTCCGCCACGGGCGGGTTACTGGTTCCTGCTCCGGGCGTGTTAAAGAGGTTCCTCGCCTCGTAAACCGGTGGCAGGCGAGACTGATGCCTCCTCCTCATGACTTTGTTTGAAGTGTTCTGATCTAGCATGAGCCGGTAAGACTCCGACTGAATCTGCTGCGCCTGCGCATCCAACGTAACCCGCTCCGCAGCCATCCTGGCATCTTCAGCTGCCAGGTCTTCTTTAGCTTGAGCTATCTGATCTCGCAATTTCACAACTTCCGCATTATGCTGATCTTGATTACCCGGGTTAACCTCCGTCGTCAGCAGTGTTGCCAAGGCGTCTAGTAACCCGGACAAGACTTGAGCCGGCGGGCGCGCAGGGCCTCCTGCCCCGGCTGTCGTCGCTGCTGCTGACCCGGAAATCAATGCCGCTGCAGTTGAAGAGTGCTGCACTGGCTGCGTACCGGCCATGAAGATTGCAACCCGGTTCGGCGGCTCGTAGGGGTCCGGAATACTATCGCCATCGGAACAGCCCCCAAGCCGACCGTCTTGCAGTTGGTACAATGACTCGGTTTCACCGGTGGGTGACTCGCTATCAGAGTAGACAACTGTCTCACCATCAAATACCGATTTATCCTCAGATCCCGCACCATTGATGATTCCCACGAAGGCACGACTCATGGCGGGCTGAACTCGGGCGGGTTTTGCACGCTGAGCCATCTCGATGATGTCGGTGCAGGTGTCCGGCTCAGGGCCCGGTTCGCCGATCTTGCCAATGAAGACGTGAATTCCACCGAAGGGGACCCGATATCCGTACTCAATTGAGTCAGCCTCGGGGCCCCAGCCTTCGTCATCGATGTAGAGCTTGCCGCGATGACTCTTGGTCATCCGGCCCACAGCGTATCCCTTGATCCCTTCGAAGTTGCCTTTCAAGAACTCGAAACCACCGTGCGCTGGCCCCACGGTGGGCGCCAACTGTTGTGGACTTGTCACGGCAGATGTCCTAGCGGAAGGACTTAGTCGTGGAGCCATCGCAACTAGGTTAACTTGAAGGGGTTAAACGGGACAAAGGACACAGAGAGTTTACCCAGGTTCGGCCCCTCTCAATGAGGTAAAAGCCTACTCCTGCTTTGTGTTGTATTGCTAGGGTTTCGATTACCAGGGAGCGAATACGCTTGACCTAGTTCCCGATTGTTTGTTACCCTCCCTTAAACCGCCGCTGGGTCATCCCTTTATATACACAGGTTGACGCCCGGCGGTTCACAGAATCCCAGCCGGCTCATAAACGTGGCCGGCTCGATATCCACTCTTTCCTATCTTACAATACAAGTCATATACTTACGGCGGTTTACATCTTTGGGCCCTAACTCGCCTTTGGGCTTTGGGCCTTCTTATTAAGTCTCCTTCATAAGTCGCCATCTTCTATGTCTTCATGGGCTTCAATACAGGTAAATCACTATGAGCATAACCCGACCCTTCCTGGGCGGTTTATACTCAATAGTTATATCCCCAACAAGTACCAAGGTGGACCGTGGCATAAAACTGAGCCACCATCTCTGCATCAAAGTCCTTGTTGAACTGAATGAGCTTGAGAATGTTCAACTGAGAACATATATCAAGTGCCTCACCAAAATAGGCATGATCCTTCTCCAGATGGGCAATGTCGATGGAGTGGACACAAACATAGAGATTCTTCTTTGCCTTGAGCACATGAAAGAAGACAACCCACTGAAATCGGTTCCAGAATGGGCGGTTGACAAGATTGGGTTCTTGATCTTGCTCATATGGGTTGCGTCGACGCCTCTCCCAGAACTCCTTGGTAGTCATCTCAGTCACAGACTTGGCCCTCGGCTTGGGCTTGCTCGCAATTTGCTTCTTGGGCTGCGGTGGAGGAACACTTAAGGAAGTAGCCGCTGCCTCAGAAGTGCGATATCGTTTTGAACCAGAATGCCCGGGGTTGACACGACGGACAGGGTGCTCTGAAGGGCCATCACCTGGAACCAACACAAGAACACAAGAAAAAGGAGAAAAACGAGCATAAGCTAGCAGAAAAAGCAACACAAATCGACATTTGCTATGAACAAAGTGGAGGCTAGCACCCCAGCGGTAGTGCCGCTACCTGGCAGCGGTAGTACCGCCTACTGCCTTCAAGCGGTAGTACCGCTCTTGAGGAGCGGTAGTACCGCTTGAGGTGGAGGACGACGGTTTGACTACAGCCGCGGCCAAATCCGGTACTACCTGGGGTGCCAAATTCAAAAATACTCCTACCAAATATCAATCCAACAAGTCTAGCATCCTTCAACAACCTACTCAAGCCTCGATTTGTCCAAAAATCGATAAATGCAAAGACTATTGCCCCTAAAGCCTAGATCTGAAACCTAGAAACAAAGAGAAGAAGAACGAAGACAATACCAGCATCCATGGCAAGAGGAAGGGGTGGGGATCAATTCCACCGGAGGGAAAGGTGAAGGATGGCCCAGAGAAGGCGGCCCGGCGACGGCCTCCCGCGGCGAGTTCTTCGCTGGAGCAGGAGAGGAACGAGCGGGGCGAGTCGAATGGGTATGGGGGAGAAAAACTCCCCCTGCCCGGAACATAACCCCCCAGGCCCGCCTCGCAGCGGTAGTACCACTCGGGCGGGCGGTAGTACTGCTTGGTGCCACTAAGTGGTAGTACCATCCGTTCTGAGCAGTAGTACCGCCCAGCAAGAACTCGATGAGCCAGCAAACAAAACAGGCCTAACTCCAACAAAAAGAAACACGAGACAAGACGAGGGAGCAACACAAAGAACAAAACACTACCAAATACCAGAGAAGCACCTCTCAAACGCAACAAACACACAAACGCACAAACCAACCCAACTAGGAAAAAGAAAGAAAAGAAAGCAACACACCTCTCAAGGAGAGGGCGGTGGCCGAGGCCACCTATGTTTGAGTCAAATGGTATGGCACCGCGAAGATTTTAACCTTGGGCCCATGACCAAAACTCATCTTTGAAGCACAAGTACCATAAAAAATGGCTAATGTGAAAGACTTGATCGATTTATGCATAATGGGGGGAGGGAGAGTTCATTGAGAGAACAACACTCCCCCTATGTCCATGCCTACATCTAGAACAAGATATGATGATGAGTGCGGTGGGATGTGCCTAGATTCAAGCCACATTGCTCAAATCAATGATATTTAGCTCATGCCTTAACTCGCGAAATCTTGCTTCATCTAGAGGCTTGGTGAAAATATTCGCTAGTTGCTCTTGAGTGTTGATGTAGATGATATCAATATCTCCCCGCTTGATGTGATCCTGAATAAAATGATGACGTATCTCAATATGGTTCGTCTTGCTATGTTGCACCAGGTTGTGAGAGATCTTGATAGCAATTTCATTGTCACATAGAAGAGGCACTTTGTCACAAGTGACACCGTAATCCTTTAAAGTTTGCCTCATCCATAGCAATTGTGCACAACAACTTGCGGCGGCTACATATTCGGCCTCTGTGGACGAGAGAGACACACAATTTTGCTTCTTTGAAGACCAACTCACCAAAGAGCGACCAAGGAATTGTCACCCTCCGAAAGTTGACTTCCTATCCACACAATCTCCCACCCAATCCGAATCCGAGTAACCAATGAGATCAAAGCTTGCTCCTTTGGGGTACGATAAGCCAAAGTTTGGGGTATGAGCCAAATATCGAAAGATTTGCTTGACCGCCACATAGTGGCTTTCCTTAGGTGAGGCTTGAAACCGTGCACAAATTCCCACACTCAACATGATATCCGGTCTAGATGCACAAAGGTAAAGCAAGGATCCAATCATGGAACGATATACCTTTTGATCCACCGCTTTACCATTGGGATCACTGTCAAGATTGCATTCGGTTGGCATGGGGAACTTGACCGGCTTGACATCATCTAGCTTGAATCTCTTGAGCATGTCTTGAGTATACTTGGCTTGGTTGATGAAAGTTCCTTCTCTTCTTTGCTTGACTTCGAACCCGAGAAAGAACTTCAACTCTCCCATCATAGACATCTCAAACTTCTCGGTCATTAGTGTGGCAAACTCATCATTGAAAGATTTGTTAGGAGAACCAAAGATAATATCATCAACATATAGTTGGCATATGAACAGATCCCCTTTGACCCTCTTAGTAAAAAGAGTGGGATCAATTTTCCGAATTTCAAACCCACGATCTTGCAACAACTCGGTAAGGTGCTCATACCACGCACGTGGGGCTTGTTTAAGGCCATAGAGCGCCTTTTTGAGTTTGTATACATGAGTGGGGAACTTGGGATCCTCGAATCCCGGAGGTTGTTTGACATACACCAACTCATTCAAAAGACCATTAAGAAATGCACTTTTCACACTCATTTGTTGCAATTTAAAGTCATTATGAGATGCATAAGCAAGCAACATGCAAATAGATTCAAGACGAGCAACGGGGGCAAAGGTTTCACCGTAGTCAATACCCTCGACTTGGGAGTAGCCTTGTGCCACCAATCTTGCCTTGTTTCGAACAACCACACCATTTGCATCTTGCTTGTTCTTGAAAATCCATTTGGTTCCAATGACATTATGTTCCTCCGTTGGCCTTGGCACTAATTCTCAAACTTTATTGCGCTCGAAGTTGTTGAGTTCATCATGCATTGCTTCAAGCCAATCCTCATCCTCAAGCGCCTCATGTACCTTTTGGGGTTCAACACACGAAACAAATGCGTGATGCTCACAAAAGTTTGACAATTGTTTAGGAGTAGTTACCCCTTTTCTCAAGCTTCCAAGCACATTCTCCATGACATGTTGTTGATGCTTGAGCTTGGAAGCCACCTTAGCGGCATGACGCTCCAAAAGTTCCTCGATGGGCATTTGAGGATCATCTTGCACATCTTGAGCACCATCTTGAGTTTGCTCTTGATCTTGAGCATCGTCTTGAGTTTGCTCTTGGTCTTGAGCTTGCTCTTGATTTTGAGCATTGTCTTGAGCTTGCTCTTGACCTTGAGTTAGCTCTTGATCTTGAGCGCGCTCGGAGGCATGAACTTGATCTTGGGTATCATTTGGTGCATCACCATCTCCATGGAGTTGATCTTGCCCTTGATCTTGTTCATTGGGTTGAGGGCCTTCATTTTGTTCTTCGAAAGCGTGTGGGTCTAGCGTAGGTGATGGCTCCACTTGAGTAGAGCATTGTCCTTCTCCTTTGGCCACAAGGGGTTCCTCAATGGGGAGTATTTGACCAATCCCCATTCTTCTTATGGCTTGGGGAGGAATTTCATCACCTACATCACAAAGACCACTTTGCTCCACTTGGGAGCCGTTATTTTCATCAAACTCCACGTTACACGTCTCCTCAATGAGTCCAGTGGACTTGTTGAGAACACGGTAAGCATGAGAGTTTGTAGCATAACCAACAAATATGCCCTCTTGAGCTCTAGGTTCGAATTTAGACAAACAAACACCTTTCTTGAGAATGAAACACTTACAACCGAACACCCGGAAGTACTTGAGGTTGGGCTTGTTGCCGGTAAGTATCTCATATGGAGTCTTGTTCAGGCCTTTGTGGAGGTAGAGCCTATTGGAAGCATGACATGCGGTGTTGATGGCTTCGGCCCAAAAGTTGTACGGAGATTTGAATTCCGCCATCATGGTCCTTGTCGCATCCATCAATGTCCGGTTCTTCTTTTCCACCACACCATTTTGTTGAGGGGTATAGGGTGCGGCATATTGGTGCTTGATCCCCTCATCACTAAGAAACTCATCCAAGGTGTAGTTCTTGAACTCGGTGCTATTGTCACTTCTAATCATCAAGATATTTGCTTCATGTTGACATTGAGTTTCATTTGCAAAGTTGATGAAGGTTTGTTGAGTCTCACTCTTCCTCTTGAAGAAGTATACCCATGTGTATCTTGAGTAGTCATCCAAAATCACCAAGCAATACTTTCTTCCACCAAGACTATCAAAGGATGGAGGACCAAAGAGATCCATGTGAAGGAGCTCCAAGGGCCTCTTTGAGTAGATGATAGTCGATGGTCGGTGAGCCGTTTCATGAAGCTTTCCTTCGATACAAGCACTGCAAGCACGGGCTTTGGCAAAACTCACATTTGTTAGTCCACGCACGTGGTCCCCTTTGAGGAGACTTTGCAAAGATCTCATATTGACGTGGGCTAGTCGGCGATGCCAAAGCCAACCCACATCAACTTTAGCCATTAGGCAAGTCGCGGTCTTAGTGGGTCGCTCCAAAAAGTTCACCACATAGAGACCGTTCTCGACATGCCCAACAAAAGCTACTTTAAGAGTCTTGCTCCACAAAAGGGACACAGTATCAAGATCAAAGAATGTTGCAAAGCCCATAAATGCAAGTTGACGAACGGAAAGTAAATTATATGCAAGGGACTCAACAAGCATGACCTTCTCAATAGTTAAATCTTGAGAGATGACCACCTTGCCAAGCCCCAATACCTTAGAAGTTGAAGCATCACCGAATTGGACATGGGTGGGCATAGATGGAATTGGATGCACATCCACCACCAAGTCCTTGCTCTCAGTCATATGATTTGTTGCTCCACTATCGAGCAACCATGGCACCCCACTAGAAGCAAACTCCTACAAGAGATCAATGCTTGGATTTAGGTACCCATTTTTGAATGGGTCCTTTGATGTTAGTAACAAGGGTCTTAGGAACCCAAATAGACCATTCAATGTACTCATAAGAAGAACCAACAAATTTAGCATAAACATGCCCATCACTAGCACGACACAAAACATAAGAGGGGTTAAAGTCGCCAGCTTCATTTCTAGGGGCGGTTTTGCCCTTCTTGGCATTACCACCCACTTCCTTATTCTTCTTCTTCTCATGAGCACCCTCGCCTACCTTGACAAAAGTGTCCTTGAGCGGGAGAGATTGTTTGGTCTTGTTCTTCTTCTTCTTCTTTGACTTGGGTACAAACCCAAGTCCTTCCTTTCCTACAACTTCCTTTTGATTGCTCAAAAGGTCATTGAGGTTCTTCTCGCCTTGTATGGAAGTCACAAGGCCCTTCTCAAGTTGCTCTTTCAACTTAGAATTTTCCTCCACGAGATGCACATGCTCGCAACAAGGGTTAGTAGCACGAGCATTATCAATTAGAACGAAAGGAGGACAAGTGGAAATCTCCTTGGTTAGATTCACTTGGAGTTGATCATGAGACTCTTTGAGAGAGGCATGAACACCCTTCAAGACCTTGTGAGCCTTGTCAAGTATATCAAACTCTTCCTTGAGTCTAGCATGGCCAACCCTAAGTTCGGCTTTCTCGGATTTAAGCACACGAGTAAGAACAATAGCATGATCAAGATCTTTTTGCAATTTAGCATGATCAACATTGTGTGACTACTCAAGAGTCAAACAAAGATCTTGCTCTTCCTTTAGAGCAATGGAAAGATCCACAATCTCATCGGCATAGTCATGACTATGCTCCTCCAACTTGGAGATAGTATCCTCATGAGACTCAATGATATCATTGGCCTCACCAAGTTGTTCCAAGAGAGCAACAAAGTGCTTCTTGGACTCACCCTTGAGCTTGCTCACAAACTTGGTGAACTCATTCTCATCAACTTTCTCCACCTCACTATCATCAACACAATCTAACAATGAAGGAGTAGTAATGATGGTGGTTTTGATGTTAGGAGTTACCTTGTTGATACCTTTGGCCATGAGGCACTTGGCAATGGTGTTTTCATTGGGGGGACCAAAGAGAGACACCTTGGAGGGGGAGGAAGTAGCAATGGCAATGGTAGCCGTTGCCATTCCTTCTCCACTTGTATCTTCCTCATCATCATCGGAGGGGTACTCTTCATGTGCCACCAAGCCCTTTGAAGGAGACTTCTTGGTGAAGTTGTTCTTGCTAGGGAAGGACTTGGCTTTATCTTTGCGAATGAGTTTTCCACCATTGTCTTCCCTCTTCTCGTAGGGGCAATCCACCACAAAGTGACTCACATTGCCACAATTGTAGCAAGTCCTTACACGTTGCTTGTTCTTTGACCCACTCGGGTTGTTCTTGGTGAAGTTGGGCCTTGAGTTCCTCTTGTTGCTCCAAAATTGCCTTGATGCAAGAGCCATGTGCTCATGGTAAGCATATTTGGTGTCCTCGAGGCCACACTCTTCTTCTTCCTCTTCTTCTTTCGGAATGACCTTGACCTTCAAAGCAAGGGAGGGAGAGCTCTTCTTTAACTAGACACGAGCAAGAGCATTGTCGCCGGTCTTGTTCATGGTAATAAACTCATCCAACACTTCACTTGAGGTTAAGGTGTGGAAATCCGGCCTTTGACGAATCACAGAAGACATGGCCTTGTTGAATGGCATGATGGCCTTGAGGAACTTGTGCTTGATCCAAGTGTCATCCGTATCCTTACTTCCATGGTCTTGGAAAGCAACTGCAAGAGTTGTCACCCTCCGGTAAAGATCACGCGGATCCTCATCCTCAAGCATCACAAATTCATCGGCCTCATCAAGGACCACTTCAAAGTTGGACCGTTGGATGCTTGAGCTCCCCTTGTACATGGACACAATGTGCTCCCAACAGTCTTTTGCCCGAGTGAAAGGTCGTAGGTGTGATAGATCTTCGGGAGGGACCGCTTCTTGAAGAATGAACAATGCGGAGTGATTGTATTGATTGTCCACTTCTTCTCTTGGGGTGAAGTTGTTTGGATCATGCGGGTAGAAGCCTTGCTCAATGATTCTCCAAAGGTTAGTTGAGCAATGATTCAAATGAGACTTAATGCGAAAGAGCCAATTAGCAAAATCACCCTTAACAAGCTTGGGAGGAGGACCATGAATATTAATGCGGGCTGTGGGTACCGGTCCTCCATAGGCCGGGGGAGGGGGAACCGAGGCAAAGGTTCCCATCCCATTCTTATCATGAGGGGAAGGAACATGAGTACCTTTAGCCGCTTCCTTGGCGGAATTGGCCTCCGACTCCGATGCCATGGGATTAACCACAAGCAAGGGATCGGGAGTGGATTTCATCCCCTCAAACAATTCTTTAAGTATAGACTTGACTTCTGTCGTCATAGATGTCCTAAGTGAGGCCATAGCCTCATTTAAGTCATCTCGTGTGATTGAAGTCAACTCCACGGCCTCAGGCACATCCTCCCCGGTGTCAACCATACTCTTCGGGTGGTGAAACCCTTAATAAAGAGACGAGGCTCTGATACCAATTGAAAGGATCGATATGATTGACTAGAGGGGGGGTGAATAGGCAACTACCAATTTTTAGCTTTTCTTAACAAATTAGGTTTAGCAACAAATAGGTTGTCTAGATGTGCAACTAGGTGAACAACCTATATGATGCAAACAACAACAACAAGTGCAAGCAAAGGATACAACACAATAATAGCTTGCACAAAGTAAAGGAAAGAGATAACCACAAGTGGAGCCGGTGGAGACGAGGATGTGTTACCGAAGTTCCTTCCCTTATGGGAAGTACGTCTCCGTTGGAGCGGTGTGGAGGCACAATGCTCCCCAAGAAGCCACTAGGGCCACCGTATTCTCCTCACGCCCTCACACAATGCGAGATGCCGTGATTCCACTAGTGGTGCCCTTGAAGGCGGCGACCGAACCTTTACAAACAAGGTTGGGGCTATCTCCACAACTTGATTGGAGGCTCCCAACGAAACCACGGAGCTTCACCACAATGGAATGTGGCTCCGAGGTGACCTCAACCGTCTAGGATGCTCAAACACCCACGAGTAACAAGATCCACAAGGGATTAGTGGGGGAATCAAATTTCTCTTGGTGGAAGTGTAGATCCGGGCCTTCTCAACCAATCCCTAGAAAATCAACAAGTTTGATTGGCTAGGGAGAGAGATCGGGCGAAAATGAGCTTTGGAGCAACAATGGAGCTTGGGGGAAAAGAGGTAGGTCTTCTTGGGGAAGAAGACCTCCTTTTATAGTGGGGGAACAATTCCAACCGTTATCCCACATCTCAGCCCGCAAAGGGCGGTACTACCGCTCAGGGGAGCGGTACTACTGCTGGCAGCAGCGGTACTACCGCGAGCCCCAGCGATACTACCACAGAGACACAAAGCAGGGGCCAAGAGAGAGAACGAACGTGGGAGAGAGGGCCCGGGCGGCACTAGCAGCGGTGGTAGCCACGGTACTACCGCTCACGAGCTGTACTACCACTGCTACTGCTGCTACTACTGCCGCAGAACCTGACACGAGAAACCCCGTCTCGAGTCGAGGAGGTATAAGCACTGAACCAGAGCCGCACTACCGCTCATGGCCATGGGCAGTACTACCGCTGTGAGACAGCGGTACTACCGCTTGTGGCGATAGGCGGTACTGTCGCTCTGGCCTAGCGGTACTACTGCTGGCGCCTTCCTTATGCCACATCCACGAAAATGGAAAACTCCAATGAAGCGGGAAGGAGCTGGGGATGCAGGAAAGATGTGTACATGTTGATTCCACCCTAGCCTTTCCGATGCGGACCCCCTCTTGATAGTACGGTGTCTCCTACGACTCAAGACCACCAAATCCGAAACGAAAGAGACTACACCGTCTTCACTTTGAGCTCCGAGGGGAAAGAATCGTCTCGTGCCAATGAATAAATATCTAAAATGCTCAATGCACACGATTAGTCCGCAAAAGCATTGCCATCAATCACCAAAACCACTTAGAGAGAGACATGCCCTAACACATGATCTCATGGCCGAAGGAATATGTATTTGACATTAAGAAAGCAGTAGCAATAAACTGAACGATCATATGCTAAGCTAACGTATGGGTCTTATCCATCACATCATTCTCCTAATGATGTGATCCCGTTATCAAATGACAACTCATGTCTATGGTTAGGAAACCTTAACCATCTTTTGATCAACGAGCTAGTCTAGTAGAGGCTCACTAGGGACACGGTATTTGTTTATGTATCCACACATGTATTTAAGTTTCCGGTCAATACAATTCTAGCATGAATAATAAACCTTTATCATGATTAAGGAAATATAATAATAAACATTTTATTATTGCCTCTAGGGCATATTTCCATCAAATGCAGCCATAAGAACATTTTTAGCTTCCCTGGAGCCCAAACTTTCCAGATCAGGGCCCTGAAGTTGCATGGATGTATGTTGTTGAATTGCGCGATGTACGCGGATTGTGTGGAGTATTGGCCAGAGTTGATCAACACTACTACTTAGAATAGCTTCTACCCAGTTAGTAACGTAATCAACAACAACTAAAATATGTGTATACCTATTAGAGGAAGGAAAATGTCCCATATAATCAAATCCCCAAACATCAAATGGTTCAATAACAAGTGAATAATTCATATGCATTTCTTGACATCTACTAATATTACCAATTCTTTGACATTCATCGCAAGAAAAGACAAATTTACGTGCATCCTTGAAGAGAGTAGGCCAATAAAAACCAAACTGTAATATCTTATGTGCGGTTCTATCTCCAGCATGGTGTCCTCCGTATGCCTCAGAGTGACACTTCCGTAGGATTTGTTCCTGTTCATGCTCAGGTACACAATGTCTAGTAAGACCATCAACTCCTTTATATAGATGTGGGTCATCCCAAAAGTAATATCTTAAATCAAAGAAGAACTTTTTCTTTGTTGTATATGAAACTAGGTGGTATATATTTAGCAACAATGTAATTAGCATAGTCTGCATACCAAGGAGTATTACGAGAAGCATTTCTAACAGCTAATTGTTCATCAGGAAAACTATCATTAATAGGCACTGGGTCATCAAGAAATTTTCCATTCTAGACAAATTATCAGCTACGGGATTCTCAGCTCCATTTCTATCAATAATATGCAAGTCAAATTCTTGTAATAGAAGGACCCACCTAATCTACCTAGGTTTAGTATCTTTATTTTCCATAAGATATTTAATAGCAACATGATCAGTGTGAACAATTAATTTAGAATCAATAATATAAGATCTGAATTTGTCACATGCAAAAACGGCTGCTAAAAATTATTTCTCAGTAGTAGCATAGTTTCTTTGAGCACTGTGTAGAGTTTTACTACCATAATGGATAACATTCAATTTCTTATCAACTCTTTGTCCTAGAATAACACCAACAACATAGTTGAAAGCGCAGGTTTACTCCCAGAGGGGGGGTGAATGGGAGATTTTTAGAAATTCGTCAAACTCTGAAGAATTTAACGATTATCAGAGTGAAGAAATAGAAACACGAGAGAACTAAATCATCACAGAATCAGAGTACGTGCATACATGATACAAAAGGGTGAAGAACATGCAATCATTCAAACATATAAGCATAAAGAATATGAACTGAAGAAATGAAAGACAACATGATGAAAGTCTTCAGTTCAAATTCATCAGAAGATAGATCACAAATTCTCCAGCAGCGGAATAATGTAAGGGAGGTTGAGGAATTTGAAACCAGTTTGGCACGGTGAAGACACAATGATTTGGTAGACCAGTTCCAGTTGCTGTATCAACTGTACGTCTGGTTGAGGCGGCCGAGACGAACTCAGAGGACACACAGTCCTCACCGTATTCCTCTTGAGCTGAGGTCACTTAGTCCTCGCCCAGTCACTCATGGTAAGTCTTCAAGGTAGACCTCCTAAACCTTCACATACTTGTTCACCGGCACACCACAATGACTCTTGGTGTGCTCAAAACTTGATTCCTAACCGTCTGGAAGAATGACAGTCTTCAAAGGTAACAGGCGTCGGATCACACAGATCAATCTCTTCAGTGATGCTCAATCACTTTGGCTCTGGATTTTTCCTCACTTAGAATTCTCTCAAAGTCGTCAGAGAATGGGTTGCTCTCAAATGACAAGTGTCAAGCTCTCTCGGGGCAGCCAACCAACAAGTGGTTGTGGGGGCAGTTATTTATAGCTAGGGGCAACCCGACATGAATTGTCATAA
Organism: Thinopyrum elongatum; assembly: GCA_011799875.1. Classification (NCBI taxonomy): domain Eukaryota; kingdom Viridiplantae; phylum Streptophyta; class Magnoliopsida; order Poales; family Poaceae; genus Thinopyrum; species Thinopyrum elongatum. The sequence continues at coordinate 491,788,903 of CM022302.1, read as the reverse complement.
ATGCCCTTCTTTGATTCGAAAGTTGTTAGGATAAGGATCCACTCGACAGCTGGCCCACACCGCAGCAACGGTCAGAATTTGAACTCTCAAATTCGTCGGGGCACTCAATTTCCTCACTTTTAGGCAGATCGCACTAGCGAAGTCCTAACTCCTTAGCCTGACCAAATTCGTCAGCGACCGGATGAACTTCATCACTGTCGCTAGCAAATGCGTCAGTTTTTTTGAAGATTTCCAAAGGCTTCACTCAAAGAGGCTGTGTATGTATAAGTTTGAGCATCACTTTCGAAAAGTGAACTACGATTCACCTAGACCCCCTTTAACAGTATGATTTTTCCTATGACTCAAATCAGAAGAAATAAACTACGAAAACAGAAGTCTTCAAGCTTCAAAGCCTTCACATCAATTTCTTCAAAGGTCGTACCAATTTCATCACCAAATTCTTCAGTTGAAGAAATCCATTTTTAGGGGTCGTCTTCCATGTGTAAAACCAAATCTTCAGGGACTATAACTCTTGTGTACACTCACAAACACATTAGTCCCTCAACCTATTTGTCTTCAATACTCCAAAACCACTAAGGGGGCACTTGATGCACTTACAATCTCCCCCTTTTTGGTGATTGATGACAAATCGGTTAGGTTTTCAATGGGAGTAAATAATTTAAGTGTAAGTACAGAGTATGAAGAAATTGGTTACAAGATATTGAGGACTCCCCCTGAAGATGTGCATATGAAGAATTTGCTTTGGATTGCAAATGCACATGGCAGATTGAAATTGTGGAGATCTCCCCCCATATCTTGGAATCCAATCATGCGTGATCATAAGATATTTGAAGAATATGAATGCAAGATGACAATTGGTGTCTGATGAAATTGTGCATGCATGAGCAGATATATTTAAGATCAGAGCATGCGTATCAAGTGTTGCAAAATACTCAGACAACCAACATTTATTAAGTTACAACCCATCAAAGAGCGAATCAAATAAAGTTCAAGAGTTGCAAATTAGCAAAAACAGCCCATATAATGACCCGCTTGAAGACTAACTCAAACTGCTCCCCCTTTGTCATCAAATGACCAAAAGAAGACAAAGATGAGGACTAACACCCCTGAAGAATATCATTATGGTGAAGGTGAGGGAGCGCTAGCATTGTCGGGGTCGCGCGAAGCAGATGAACCAGCAGTAGTGTCTTTGACAGCTTCATTTTCATCAGTGGTGCGTGATGAAGACTCTGAGCTCGGCATAAGAGGTGGAACTTGAGTTTTCTTGAACTTCTTCCAAGGCGGTTCTTCCCAATCAAAGTTCATTTGAAAGTCCATTGCAGCAAGGTCATCATCTGTCTTGAGGTGCGAAAGTATGGCCCAAGTGCGATCAAATATCTCATGGACATAATAGCGGTTCTTGCGGATGGCGTTATGCGTCACTGTCATGTTGGCTTGAATGGCGGCAAACTAACACTTAACCCATCCGTGATTCTTGTCAACTTTCTGGTGCAAGCTTATGAGTAACTCACGGTCAGTCATGACACATGGTACTTCGGGTGAAGAAGATGGCCTTGAAGCTTTTGCAGCAGTATCTTGGCTAGCAGTTTCATCAGCAGTTGAAGTTGAGATAGGTTGATGAAATTGTCCATCAAGAGGACGAATTCCTTCATCTATGACCGTCTTGCCCTTGCCAGAAACCATGGAGAGACTGTTGGAAATATGCCCTAGAGGCAATAATAAAATGGTTATTATTATATTTCCTTATTCATGATAATTGTCTGTTATTCATGCTATAATTGTGTTATCCGGAAATCGTAATACATGTGTGAATACATAGACCACAACATGTCCCTAGTAAGCCTCTAGTTGACTAGCTCATTGATCAATAGATGGTTACGGTTTCCTGACCATGGACATTGGATGTCATTGATAACGGGATCACATCATTAGGAGAATGATGTGATGGACAAGACCCAATCCTAAGCCTAGCACTAGATCGTGTAGTTCGTTTGCTAAAGCTTTTCCAATGTCAAGTAACTTTTCCTTAGACCATGAGATTGTGCAACTCCCGGATACCGTAGGAGTGCTTTGGGTGCACCAAACGTCACAACGTAACTGGGTGGCTATAAAGGTGCACTACGGGTATCTCCGAAAGTATCTGTTGGGTTGGCACGAATCGAGACTGGGATTTGTCACTCCATGTAACGGAGAGGTACCTCTGGGCCCACTCGGTAGGACATCATCATAATGAGCTCAAGGTGATCAAGGAGTTGTTCACGGGATGATGTGTTACGGAAACGAGTAAAGAGACTTGCCGGTAACGAGATTGAACAAGGTATCGAGATACCGACGATCGAATCTCGGGCAAGTATCGTACCGATAGACAAAGGGAATTGCGTACGGGATTGATTGAATCCTCGACATCGTGGTTCATCCGATGAGATCATCGAGGAGCATGTGGGAGCCAACATGGGTATCCAGATCCCGCTGTTGGTTATTGACCGGAGAGTCGTCTCGGTCATGTCTGCGTGTCTCCCGAACCCGTAGGGTCTACACACTTAAGGTTCGGTGACGCTAGGGTTATAGAGATATTAGTATGCGGTAACCCGAAGGTTGTTCGGAGTCTCGGATGAGATCCTGGACGTCACGAGGAGTTCCGGACTGGTCCGGAGGTAAAGATTTATATATGGGAAGTCCTATTTTGGCCACCGGAAAATGTTCGGGATTTTTCGGTATTGTACCGAGAAGGTTCTAGAAGGTTCCGGAGTGGGGCCCACCTGCATGGGGGGACCCACATGAACGTGGGTAGTGGGGGCAAGGCCCCACACCCCTAGTCAAGGCGCACCAAGATTCCCCCTTAGAAGGAATAAGATCATATCCCGAAGGGATAAGATCAAGATCCCTAAAAAAGGGGGATAACAATCGGTGGGGAAGGGAAAGGATGGGATTTCTTTCCTTCCACCTTTGCCAACGCCCCAATGGACTTGGAGGGCAAGAAACCAGCCCCCTCCACCCCTATATATAGTGGGGAGGTGCATGGGAGAAACAGCTCAGCCCCTGGCGCCTCCCTCTCCCTCCCGTGACACCTCTTCCTCCTCCAGTAGCGCTTGGCGAAGCCCTGCTGAAATCCCGCTGCTTCCACCACCACACCGTCGTGCTGCTGGATCTCCATCAACCTCTCCTCCCCCTTTGCTGGATCAAGAAGGAGGAGACGTCTCTGCTCCGTACGTGTGTTGAACGCGGAGGTGCCGTCCGTTCGGCGCTCGGTCATCGGTGATTTGGATCACGACGAGTACGACTCCATCAACCCCGTTCTCTTGAACGCTTCCGCTCGCGATCTACAAGGGTATGTAGATACACTCCCCTCTCACTCGTTGCTAGATGACTCCATAGATTGATCTTGGTGATGCGTAGAAATTTTTAAAATTCTGCTACGTTCCCCAACAGTGGTATCAGAGCTAGGTCTATGCGTAGTATCTTGCACGAGTAGAACACAAAGTAGTTGTGGGCGTCGATTTGTCAATCTTCTTGCCGTTACTAGTCTTATCTTGATTCGGCAGCACTATGGGATGAAGCGGCCCGGACCGACCTTACACGTACGCTTACGTGAGACAGGTTCCACCGACTGACATGCACTAGTTGCATAAGGTGGCTAGCGGGTGTCTGTCTCTCCCACTTTAGTCGGATCGGATTCGATGAACAGGGTCCTTATGAAGGGTAAATATAAATTGGCATATCACGTTGTGGTTTTGGCGTAGGTAAGAAACGTTCTTGCTAGAAACCTATAGCAGCCACGTAAAAACTTGCAACAACAATTAGAGGACGTCTAACTTGTTTTTGCAGCAAGTGCTTTGTGATGTGATATGGCCAAAGGATGTGATGAATGATATATGTGATGTATGAGATGATCATGTTCTTGTAATAGGAATCACGACTTGCATGTCGATGAGTATGACAACCGGCAGGAGCCATAGGAGTTGTCTTAATTTATTATATGACCTGCGTGTCATTGAAATTCGCCATGTAATTACTTTACTTTATTGCTAACCGTTAGCCGTAGTAGTAGAAGTAATAGTTGGCGAGACAACTTCATGAAGACACGATGATGGAGATCATGATGATGGAGATCATGGTGTCATGCCGGTGACGATGATGATCATGGAGCCCCGAAGATGGAGATCAAAAGGAGCAAAGTGATAATGGCCATATCATGTCACTATTTTGATTGCATGAGATGTTTATCATGTTTTTGCATCTTATTTGCTTAGAACGACGGTAGCATATATAAGATGATCCCTTACTAAAATTTCAAGAAAGTGTTCCCCCTAACTGTGCACCGTTGCGAAGGTTCGTTGTTTCGAAGCACTGCGTGTTGATCGGGTGTGATAGATTCTAACGTTCGAATACAACGGGTGTAAGCCAGATTTACACAGCAATACACTTAGGTTGACTTGACGAGCCTAGCATGTACAGACATGGCCTCGGAACACAAGAGACCGAAAGGTCGAGCATGAGTCGTATAGAAGATACGATCAACATGGGGATGTTCACCGTTGATGACTAGTCCGTCTCACGTGATGATCGGACACGGCCTAGTCGATTCGGATCATGTAATCACTTAGATGACGAGAGGGATGTCTATCTGAGTGGGAGTTCATTACATAATTTGATTAGATGAACTTAATTGTCATGAACTTAGTCTAAATGTTACATATCTATCTTGTAGATCAAATGGCCAACGCTAATGTTACCCTCAACTTCAACGCGTTCCTAGAGAAAAACAAGCTGAAAGACGATGGTAGCAACTATGCGGACTGGGTCCATAACCTGAGGATTATCCTCATAGCTGCCAAGAAATCATATGTCCTTGAAGCACCATTAGGTGACCCACCTGCTCTCCCAGCACTGCCAGACGATTTGAACGTTTGGCAGACACGCACCGATGATTACTCCTTCGTTCAGTGCGGCATGCTCTTCAGCTTAGAACCGGGGCTCCAAAAGCGTTTTGAGCATCACGGAGCATATGAGATGTTCGAAGAGCTGAAAATGGTTTTCCAAGCTCATGCCCGGATCGAGAGATATGAAGTCTCCGATAAGTTCTACAGCTGTAAGATGGAGGAAAATAGTTCTGTCAGCGAGCACATACTCAAAATGTCTGGGTTGCACAGCCGCTTGTCTCAGCTGGGAGTTAATCTCCCGGATGATGCGGTTGTTGACAGAATCCTTCAGTCGCTTCCACCTAGCTACAAGAGCTTCGTGATGAACTTCAACATGCAGGGGATGGAAAAGACCATTCCTGAGGTATATGCGATGCTGAAGTCAGCGGAGGCAGAGATCAGAAAGGAACATCAAGTGTTGATGGTGAATAAAACCACTAAGTTCAAGAAGGGCAAGGGTAAGAAGAACTTCAAGAAGGACGGCAAGGGAGTTGCCGCGCCCGGTAAGCCAGCTGCCGGGAAGAAGTCGAAGAATGGACCCAAGCCTGAGACTGAGTGCTTTTATTGCAAGGGAAACGGTCACTGGAAGCGAAACTGCCCCAAGTACTTGGCGGACAAGAAGGCCGGCAATACCAAAGGTATATATGATATACATGTAATTGATGTGTACCTTACCAGCACTCGTAGTAGTTCCTGGGTATTTGATACCGGTGCAGTTGCTCATATTTGTAACTCAAAGCAGGAACTGCGGAATCAGCATAGACTGGCAAAGGACGAGGTGACGATGCGCGTCGGGAATGGTTCCAAGGTCGATGTGATCGCCGTCGGCACGCTACCTCTGCATCTACCTACGGGATTAGTTTTAAACCTCAATAATTGTTATTTAGTACCAGCTTTGAGCATGAACATTGTATCTGGATCTCGCTTAATGCGAGATGGCTACTCATTTAAATCTGAGAATAATGGTTGTTCTATTTATATGAGAGATATGTTTTATGGTCATGCCCCGCTGGTGAATGGTTTATTTTTATTGAATCTCGAACGTGATGTTACACATGTTTATAATGTGAATGCCAAGAAATGCAAGGTTGATAACGATAGTCCCACATACTTGTGGCACTGCCGCCTTGGTCATATCGGTGTTAAACGCATGAAGAAACTCCATGCAGATGGACTTTTGGAGTCTCTTGATTATGAATCATTTGACAGATACGAACCATGCCTCTTGGGCAAGATGACCAAGACTCCGTTCTCCGGAACAATGGAGCGAGCAACCAACTTATTGGAGATCATACATACTGATGTGTGTGGTCCAATGAGTGTTGAGGCTCGCGGTGGTTATCGTTATGTTCTCACCCTCACCGATGATTTGAGTAGATATGGGTATGTCTACTTGATGAAGCACAAGTCTGAGACCTTTGAAAAGTTCAAGGAATTTCAGAGTGAGGTTGAGAATCAACGTGACAAGAAAATAAAGTTCTTACGATCAGATCGTGGAGGAGAATATTTGAGTCATGAATTTGGCACGCACTTAAGGAAATGTGGAATTGTTTCACAACTCACGCCGCCTGGAACACCTCAGCGTAATGGTGTGTCCGAACGTCGTAATCGCAATCTATTGGATATGGTGCGATCTATGATGTCTCTTACCGATTTACCGCTATCCTTTTGGGGTTATGCTTTAGAGACTGCCGCATTCACTTTAAATAGGGCACCGTCAAAATCCGTTGAGACGACACCGTATGAATTATGGTTTGGGAAGAAACCTAAGCTGTCGTTTCTGAAAGTTTGGGGATGCGATGCTTATGTGAAGAAACTTCAACCAGAGAAGCTCGAACCCAAGTCGGAAAAATGCGTATTCATAGGATACCCTAAGGAAACTATTGGGTATACCTTCTACCTAAGATCCGAGGGCAAGATCTTTGTTGCCAGGAATGGATCCTTTCTAGAGAAAGAGTTTCTCTCAAAAGAAGTAAGTGGGAGGAAAGTGGAGCTTGATGAGATGACCCTCGAACCGGAGAGTAGCGCAGCACAGGAAAATGTTTCTGTGGAGCCTACACCAGCTAGAGAGGAAGTTATTGATAATGATCATGATCAAGCTACCATTGAACTTCGAAGGTCCACGAGGACACGTTCCGCACCAGAGTGGTATGGCAATCCTGTCCTGGAAATCATGTTGTTAGACAACAGTGAACCTTCGAACTATGAAGAAGCGATGGCGGGCCCGGATTCCGACAAATGGCTTGAAGCCATGAAATCCGAGATAGGATCCATGTATGAAAACGAAGTATGGACTTTGACTGACTTGCCCGATGATCGGCAAGCCATAGAAAATAAATGGATCTTTAAGAAGAAGACTGACGCGGATGGTAATGTGACCATCTATAAGGCTCGGCTTGTCGCTAAGGGTTATCGACAAGTTCAAGGGGTTGACTACGATGAGACTTTCTCACCCGTAGCGAAGCTGAAATCCGTCAGAATCATGTTAGCAATTGCCGCATACTATGATTATGAGATATGGCGAATGGACGTCAAAACGGCATTCCTTAATGGTTTTCTTAAGGAAGAGTTGTATATGATACAACCGGAAGGTTTTGTCGACCCTGAGAATGCTGACAAGGTATGCAAGCTCCAGCGCTCAATCTATGGGCTGGTGCAAGCATCTCGGAGTTGGAACATTCGCTTTGACGAGATGATCAAAGCGTTTGGGTTCACACAGACTTATGGAGAAGCCTATGTTTACAAGAAAGTGAGTGGGAGCTCTGTAGCATTTCTCATATTATATGTGGATGACATACTGCTGATGGGAAATGATATAGAATTCTTGGAAAGTATAAAGGCCTACTTGAATAAGTGTTTTTCAATGAAGGACCTTGGAGAAGCTTCTTATATATTAGGCATCAAGATCTATAGAGATAGATCGAGACGCCTCATAGGTCTTTCGCAAAGCACATACCTTGATAAGATATTGAAGAAGTTCAATATGGATCAGTCCAAGAAGGGGTTCTTGCCTGTATTGCAAGGTGTGAAATTGAGCTCGGCTCAATGCCCAACCACGGCAAAAGATATAGAAGAGATGAGTGTCATCCCCTATGCCTCAGCCATAGGGTCTATTATGTATGCCATGCTGTGTACCAGACCTGATGTAAACCTTGCTGTAAGTTTGGTAGGTAGGTACCAAAGTAATCCCGGCAAGGAACACTGGACAGCGGTCAAGAACATCCTGAAGTACCTGAAAAGGACTAAGGATATGTTTCTCGTATATGGAGGTGACGAAGAGCTCGTCGTAAAGGGTTACGTCGACGCTAGCTTCGACACAGATCCGGATGACTCCAAGTCACAAACCGGATACGTGTATATTTTGAATGGTGGAGCGGTAAGCTGGTGCAGTTGCAAGCAAAGCGTCGTGGCGGGTTCTACATGCGAAGCGGAGTACATAGCAGCCTCGGAGGCAGCACACGAAGCAGTATGGATGAAGGAGTTCATCACCGACCTAGGAGTCATTCCAAATGCGTCGGGTCCAATGGCTCTCTTCTGTGACAACACTGGAGCTATTGCCCGTGCCAAGGAGCCCAGGTTTCACAAAAGGACCAGGCATATCAAGCGTCGCTTCAACTCCATACGTGAACATGTTCAAGATGGAGACATAGATATTTGTAAAGTGCACACGGATTTGAATGTAGCAGATCCGTTGACTAAACCTCTTTCACGAGCAAAACATGATCAACACCAGTACTCTATGGGTGTTCGATTCATCACAATGTAACTAGATTATTGACTCTAGTGCAAGTGGGAGACTGTTGGAAATATGCCCTAGAGGCAATAATAAAATGGTTATTATTATATTTCCTTGTTCATGATAATTGTCTGTTATTCATGCTATAATTGTGTTATCCGGAAATCGTAATACATGTGTGAATACATAGACCACAACATGTCCCTAGTAAGCCTCTAGTTGACTAGCTCGTTGATCAATAGATGGTTACGGTTTCCTGACCATGGACATTGGATGTCATTGATAACGGGATCACATCATTAGGAGAATGATGTGATGGACAAGACCCAATCCTAAGCCTAGCACTAGATCGTGTAGTTCATTTGCTAAAGCTTTTCCAATGTCAAGTAACTTTTCCTTAGACCATGAGATTGTGCAACTCCCAGATACCGTAGGAGTGCTTTGGGTGCACCAAACGTCACAACGTAACTGGGTGGCTATAAAGGTGCACTACGGGTATCTCCGAAAGTATCTGTTGGGTTGGCACGAATCGAGACTGGGATTTGTCACTCCATGTAACGGAGAGGTACCTCTGGGCCCACTCGGTAGGACATCATCATAATGAGCTCAATGTGATCAAGGAGTTGTTCACGGGATGATGTGTTACAGAAACGAGTAAAGAGACTTGCCGGTAACGAGATTGAACAAGGTATCGAGATACCGACGATCGAATCTCGGGCAAGTATCGTACCGATAGAGAAAGGGAATTGCGTACGGGATTGATTGAATCCTCGACATCGTGGTTCATCCGATGAGATCATCGAGGAGCATGTGGGAGCCAACATGGGTATCCAGATCCCGCTGTTGGTTATTGACCGGAGAGTCGTCTCGGTCATGTCTGCGTGTCTCCCGAACCCGTAGGGTCTACACACTTAAGGTTCGGTGACGCTAGGGTTATAGAGATATTAGTATGCGGTAACCCGAAGGTTGTTCGGAGTCTCGGATGAGATCCTGGACGTCACGAGGAGTTCCGGAATGGTCCGGAGGTAAAGATTTATATATGGGAAGTCCTATTTTGGCCACCGGAAAATGTTCGGGATTGTTCGGTATTGTACCGAGAAGGTTCTAGAAGGTTCCGGAGTGGGGCCCACCTGCATGGGGGGACCCACATGAACGTGGGTAGTGGGGGCAAGGCCCCACACCCCTAGTCAAGGCGCACCAAGATTCCCCCTTAGAAGGAATAAGATCATATCCCGAAGGGATAAGATCAAGATCCCTAAAAAAGGGGGATAACAATCGGTGGGGAAGGGAAAGGATGGGATTTCTTTCCTTCCACCTTTGCCAACGCCCCAATGGACTTGGAGGGCAAGAAACCAGCCCCCTCCACCCCTATATAGAGTGGGGAGGTGCATGGGAGAAACAGCTCAGCCCCTGGCGCCTCCCTCTCCCTCCCGTGACACCTCTTCCTCCTCCAGTAGCGCTTGGCGAAGCCCTGCTGAAATCCCGCTGCTTCCACCACCACACCGTCGTGCTGCTGGATCTCCATCAACCTCTCCTCCCCCCTTGCTGGATCAAGAAGGAGGAGACGTCTCTGCTCCGTACGTGTGTTGAACGCGGAGGTGCCGTCCGTTCGGCGCTCGGTCATCGGTGATTTGGATCACGACGAGTACGACTCCATCAACCCCGTTCTCTTGAACGCTTCCGCTCGCGATCTACAAGGGTATGTAGATACACTCCCCTCTCACTCGTTGCTGGATGACTCCATAGATTGATCTTGGTGATGCGTAGAAAATTTTAAAATTCTGCTACGTTCCCCAACAGAGAGTACTCTGAAGAACTTCAACTTCAGGCAGATAGCTCAAGTGATTCTGACGATTAGTCTTGTAGTGAATTGAAGACCGGGATCTGATGAATCTCATGATCCATGGAGCATACAGCTTCAGATCAAAAAGTGACTGTGCCACTATTACCAAAGTCCTTATGAAGAAATTGTGAATGTTGATGGGAGTAATGTGAATGATATGGAATAGCAGATTCTTCATAACTCTGACAACTTCTTCAGTATTGGAGTGGTGACCTTTGGTGGGACTGAGGGTCTTGGACAGAATGCGATAGACAATTTTTGGCACATAGAGCAAATCCTTCACAATGAAGGTTGTCCTTGGAGCTTCTCCTTCAGCCAATGGCTTCATAAGCACTTGCATCAGATGATTTGGCAGCTCATGTTCTTTATATTCATGGCTTTTTCATGGGGTGGATCAACTGGTAGAGCACGAACAAGTTCGTCAACAGGTGCTTTATGGTGAGTGTCTTCACTCATTCAGTTCAGAGCCCATGAAGCAATGTCGTCAGCGTTGCTAGAGAAATGTACAGTTGTATATAACTGAAGAATAAGCTCTTCATTCCAGTCGCCTACGTCAAAGCAGAAGTTGAGTAATCCGACATCATGAAGAACAGCCAATACAGTCCGGAAGCAAGGAATAGGCTCCATATCCACATGAGGAATATGGCGATGCGGGAATACTTTGTTCTTGTCAAACAGAAGAGATGCCACTACAAAAAAAAAAGAAACATCCGTGACATTATGACCCGAATGAATTTTTTTCTGTCATGCTTATGACACTTCTATGACGATAATTGTGACAAAAACATGTATCATCATAGATGTAGTGGGCTCCTACTTCTATGACAAAAAATCATGACAGAAATTGGGCTTTTTGTCCTGGGCGGGCCGGAGACGCACCTACTTGACATTCTTTGGGCCGTCCATGACGGAAAAAATCATGGTGGAAGCGAGGGCGAGGAAAATATCTTGATAATTTTTTCTATAAACTTAGTCAAAGTTAACAAAGATTGACTTTGACCAAATCTTATATGCAAACTAAAAAGAAACAGAGGGCGTACTTGTTTTGCAAGACAAAAATTCTTTATATATACCCCTGGACATTTTGACCACCGCATCGCGGAGATATCCTCTGTTCTTGTTTCGTGCTGATTTCCTGAATAATCTGAAAGCATGTCGTCCCAAGACTCTAATGGAGAGAGCTATGTTTCTCACTATATTGTAAATCCAAGGATCTATGGGGATATAGATCCCTATGGATGGTCCACGAAGGAGGAGCAAGAGGCCAACTTGAAGGAAACGGAGACACAAGCTCGGATGAAGACGATGTCCCCCTACCTCAACCAGGAGATATGCATGTGGAGTTCAAGAAGTCGAGCCTCCCAAACACAGTAAACAAATCTAAGATCCAATTTATCCCATCCCGTTTTCTGCAGGAAAGTAAGGAGGCATTATGCAAAAAGGTACTAAAGCTTGAGCAAGAAGTCGATGACTTGAGGGAGGAGAATTTCAACCTCAAACATAAGCTAGGGAAGCTTACCACCTCATCACAATCTCCATCACCGAAGAAGGAAACTTAGAACATGGGTATGGGCACTCCCCTTGGCTTGTGCCAAGCTTGGGGGAGGTGCCCCGGTATCGTATCACCATTACTTTTATTATCTCACCACTTTTTAGTTTGATCCTTAGTTATTTCATGATTTAGTTGAATAAATGTTTAGTATGATCTATTTTTGAGTGCTAGTTTCATGATCTATCTATCTATGTAATCGAGTTGAGAGTTATATAATAAAGATTAGTTTGAGTTCTTGCTTCTTTATCTTTATGTTTCAATCAAAATAAAGAAAATAACAAAAAATATCATATGCTAATCTTATGGAAAGTAATAACATTACAAAAGGAAAAGTATAAGTGGTAAAATTTATTGAAAGTTGACAAACATAGCATTGGTCAATGGTGCAATTCATCAAAGAATTAATAAGGGAAGAGAAGATTCACATGCAAACATACTATCTTGGACATCTTTTATGATTGTGAGCCCCCATTAAGTATTTTATGCCAAATTGTTGACGTTGGACAAGGAAGACAACGTAATGATTTATGTTTGTTCATATTCACATAGAAGTTATATTGTCATAGATCCTCCAACATGTGGTGCTTGCCCAAACATCTTTGCTAGCCAAAAATCCGCACCAAGTAGAGATACTACTTGTGCATCCGAAAACCTTAAACCCAATTTCGTGTTATGAGAGTCCACTATACCTGCCTATGGATTGAATAAGATCCTTCAAGTAAGTTGTCATCGGTGCATAAAGCAATAAAAATTGCTTCTAAATATGTTTGATCTTTTATTGTAAAGGAAAATAAGCATTGCACAAACTTGTGACGGCTAAGTAATAAAAGCAATGGACTGCATAATAAAGGTTGCTATCATAAGGGGCAATATAACGTGATGTTCTGTAGGATCGAAAGTATGTCTAGAGGGGGGTGATTAGACTACTTGACCAAATAAAAATCTAACATTTTCCCAATTTTAGTTGTGGGCATATTTTAGCAATTAGCACAAGTCAAGCAATCAACCTACACATGCAATTCTAAGAGTGTAGCACCGGAAAGTAAAACATTGCATATGAAGGTAAAGGGAAGGGTTTGGAGAAAGCAAACGCAATGGAGACACGAAGATTTTTGGCGTGGTTCCGATAGGTGGTGCTATCGTACATCCACGTTGATGAAGTCTTCAACCCACGAAGGGTAACGGCTGCGCGAGTCCACGGAGGGCTCCACCCACGAAGGGTCCACGAAGAAGCAACCTTGTCTATCCCACCATGGCCATCGCCCACGAAGGACTTGCCTCACTCGGGTAGATCTTCATGAAGTAGGCGATCTCCTTGCCCTTATAAACTTCTTGGTTCAACTCCACATCTTGACGGAGGCTCCCAAGCGACACCTAACCAATCTAGGAGACACCACTCTCCAAAAGGTAATAAATGGTGTGTTGATGATGAACTCCTTGCTCTTGTGCTTCAAATGATAGTCTCCCCAACACTCAACTCTCTCTCTCAGATTTGGATATGGTGGAAAGATGATTTGAGTGGAAAGCAACTTGGGGAAGGCTAGAAATCAAGATTCTTGTGGTAGGATTGGAATATCTTGATCTCAACACATGAGTAGGTGGTTCTCTCTCAGAAAATGTATGGTGGAAGTGTAGGCATGTTCTGATGGCTCTCTCACATATGGAGAAGGGGTGGAGGGGTATATATAGCCTCCACACAAAATCCAACCGTTACACACATTTAACCAACCTAGGTGAGACCGAATGGGTAAACTCGGTGGGACCGATTAGTTCAAAATGTGAACGTTAGGAATCTCGGTGGGACAGACTGGAACAACTCGGTGGGACCGATGTGCTAGGGCTTAGGGAAAACCGCATCTCAGTGGCGCCGATTGCATCAACTTGGTGAGACCGAAGTGAAGCAATAAGGCAATAGAGACTTGGTCAAGCCATCTCGGTGAGACCGAAATAATTTGCAACAGATATCAGGGAGTTGGCAAGGCCATCTTGGTGAGACCGAGATTCGTATCGGTGTGACCGAACTGTTAGGGTTTCTGGCTGTGGCTATGTCATATGAACTCGGTGGCGCCGGATAGAAAGAATTAGTGGGGCCGAGTTGGAGTTTAGGGTTTTTACATATTTGGATGGAGAAAGTGGTTGAGGGTTTTGGAGCAATATCACTAAGCATTTGAGCAAGCAAGACATTATGCAACACCTCATCCCCTTTTAATAGTATTGGCTTTCCTATGGACTCAATGTGATCTTGGATCACTAAAACAAAGATGAAGAGTCTTGAGCTTTTGCCAATGTGTGTCCTTAGCATTTTGAGGGGTCCACATCTCTAGTCCATGCCATGCCATTCATTGAACTTCCTGAAATATTTATCTTGAATGGACATTAGTTCAATGAGCTATATGTTGTTATGAATTACCAAAACCACCCGGGGATTAGTTGCACTTTCAATCTCCCCCTTTTTGGTAATTGATGACAACATATAGATCAAAGCTTGGACAAATGATAAAATGAATGAAATACATCATCGCTTTGAGAAGTATGTGATAAGCAAGAGCTCCCCCTAAATTTGTGCATTATTTAAAATTTGCATTTGAATGCAAATGCACAATTGATTAGGATCATGGATCACTCTTCCATATCACATACATGTTGGTGGAGTGCATAAAATGATAAGAGTAAAATAACATGCACGCATCACCAAAGATACAAGTGAGTGATCATACACAGACAATCATAGAGATAGGCATATAAGCACACATTAAGCATAGTATGATCAACCACATGATCACACAAGGTATCTCATGAGCATAGCACAATAAGTAGCATCCAGTAGCATCAACCAAACGAAGTAGCAAGGCAAATAAAAACCAACAAAGAAGCAAAAGACTCTCTCTCTCTCTCTCAGCCTATGATCTATACACTTTCTCCCCCTTTGGCAACAAGTTACCAAAAAGTTTGAAAATGTATAGTGCTATACGGCACTCTAGGTACGATCTCCGGGAGTTCCTGAAGGGGTCTTCTGGCTTGTTGCTCCGGTGTGCGTAGATGGCATTGAGAGAGCAGTTTCTGCAAATGCTTCAGCTGATGTCTGTTGAGCAGGTGGGGTTGACACTGGTGGTGGCACTGTGGCTGTGGTGGCAGGAGCAGAGTGAGTAGGCCTCATGTCTGCAACTGGCTCAGCAGTAGACCTCTGTGCCCTTGGCACTTGATACATCTCCAATGTATCTATAATTTATGAAGTATTCATGCTGTTATATTATCATTGGATGTTTTACAATCATTTTATAGCAACTTTATATCATTTTTTGGGACTAACCTATTGACATAGTGCCCAGTGCCAGTTGCTATTTTTTGCTTGTTTTTTACATCGCAGAAAATCAATACCAAACGGAGTCCAAACACAGCGAAACTTTTTGGAGATTTTTTCTTGACCAGAAGACACCCGATGGGCCAAAGAAGTACCAGAGGGGAGCACCGAGGAGAGCACAACCCACCAGGGCGCGCCTGGGGGCCCAGGCGCGCCCAAGTGGGTTGTGCCCACCTCGGTGGCCTCCCACACCGCCTCTTCGCCCTATAAATTCCCAAATATTCCAAAAACCCTCGGGGTAATCCTAGATCAGAAGTTCCGTCGCCGCAAGCCTCTGTAGCCACGAAAAACCAATCTAGACCCTGTTCCGGCACCCTGCCGGAGGGAGAAATCATCACCGGTGGCCATCTTCATCATCCCGGCGGCCACCATGATGAGGATGGAGTAGTTCACCCTCGGGGTTGAGGGTTTGTACCAGTAGCTATGTGTTTAATCTCTCTCTCTCTCGTGTTCTTGAGATGTCACGATCTTGATGTATCGCGGGCTTTGTTAATATAGTCGGATCATATGGTGTTTTCCCCTCTCTATCTTGTTGTGAATTGAGTTTTCCCTTTGAGATTTCGTTCTTATCGGATTGAATACTTTTATGGATTTGAGAACACTTTATGTATGTCTTGCTATGAATACCCGCGGTGACAATGGGGTATCATATTGATTCACTTGATATATGTTTTGGCACTCAACTCACGGATTCCCGAGGTGACATTGGGGTAATCTATGCATAGGGGTTGATGCATGTTCTTGTCTTTGTTTCTCCGGTACAAATCTTGGGGCACTCTTTGAGGTTCTTTGTGTTCGATTGAGTATTATGAATCTGAAACTGTTTGATGCATATCGTATAATCAACTCACGGATACTCGCGGTGACATTGGAGTATCTACGTGACATTAGAGTTGGTTGATGTGTATCATATGGTGTTATTTTAGTAAGAACCCTTGGTTAGATCGATCGGAAAGAATAGCTTGGTGTTATTTTAGTACGAACTCTACGATAGATTGATCGGAAAGAATAGCTTTGAGGTGGTTTCATACCCTACAAACAATTTCTTCTTATGTTCTTCGCTAGATAGGAACTTTGGAGTGATTCTTCATCGCATGTTGAGGGAAGGTTATATGATCCAATTATATTAGCATTGTTGAGACATTGCACTAGTGAAAGTACGGACCCCATGCCTCATTTTCAAGCATTGCAATACCGTTTGTGCTCCGTTTTATCAATTGCTACTTTGCTGTTTTTTATTGTTCCTATTACAAAAATCAATATCTACTATCCATATTATGCTTGTATCACCATCTCTTTGCCGAACTAGTGCACCTATACAAATTATCATTGTATTTGGTGTGTTGGGGACACAAGAGACTCTTTGTTATTTGGTTGCAGGGTTGTTTGAGAGAGACCATCTTCATCCTATGCCTCCCACGGATTGATAAACCTTAGGTCATCCACTTGAGGGAAAATTGCTACTGTCCTACAAAACTCTGCGCTTGGAGGCCCAACACGAGTCTACAAGAATAAAGTTGCGTAGTAGACATCAAGCTCTTTTCTGGCGCCGTTGCCGGGGAGGTGAGTGCATGAAGGTATATCTTTAGATCTTGCAATTGAATCTTTTTGTTTCTTGTTTTTATCACTAGTTTGGTTTATAAAAGAAAATTACAAAAAAATGGAATTGAGGTGGTCTCATATTATTCGTCTTTATCATGTCTTTCTTGAAAATGATGGAAAGGAAAATTGTGCTCAATTGATAGAAGAAGAATTCAATAAAATGTTTGGCATAAATGATGAGCATGATTGCAATGTTGTTAGTATGAAATCTTGGAATATCCATGATGCTAATGATATGCAAAGCCATAAGCTTGGGGATGCTATGTCTGATGAAGATGATATTTTTAGTCCCCCAAGTTTTGATGAGAATATTTACAATGATGAAAGCATGCCTCCTATTTATGATGATTATGGTGATGACATGTATGCTATATTGAACAATGATAACCATGAAACTTGTCATCATGATTTTAATTTTCAATCTCATGATAGTTATTTGGTTGAATTTGCTCCCACTACTATTCATGAGAATAAATTTGCTTATGTGGAGAGTAATAAAACTTTTATGTATGTGGATCATGAAAAGAATGCTTTATGTGATAGTTATATTGTTGAATTCATTCATGATACTACTGAAAATTATTATGAGAGGGGAACATATGCTTTTACATATTGCAATAATATCAAGTTTCCTCTCTTTATGTTGAAAGTTTTGAAGTTGCACTTGTTTTGCCTTCCTATGCTAGTTGATTCTTGTTTCCATAAGTTGTTTGCTCACAAAATCCCTATGCATAAGAAGTGGGTTAGGCTTAAATGTGCTAGTCATATGCTTCATGATGCTCTCTTTGTGTTTCAATTCTTATCTTTTATGTGAGCAACATTGAAATCATCATGTCTAGCTAAAAAGGCATTAAAGAAAAGTGCTTGTTGGGAGGCAACCTGTAACATCCCAAAATTCTAAATTTTGGAATGTTATAATAATTAAAATATTTATGCTTGTTTGTTTGATTGTTGTGTGACTGATTGTGTGAAATTGAGTGGAATTTGAAACTTTTTGAAAGTTGAATGAGAGGGAATGAAATGACTTTCCCAAACTTTCATCCTTGCATTTTGATCCTCATGAATTCAAATTCATTTCATCACAAAAACCCTAGAGTGAAGATGATATGACTTCTTCCATTTAAAAAATGAAAAGGGTTTTGAAAAGATTTGAATTCCATTTGGAATATTTCAAATTCGGAAACATTATGCAACTCAATGATTTTCACGAGAGAAGATAAAATTACTTCTTCAATTATATGAAATATGAGTTGGAAGTTACAAAGAATCAAATTGAAAGTCATTTGGAAGTATTTTGAAACCACTTTCAATTTGGAGTTATTTGGTTTTTATTCAAATTATTTTTCTCCAAAAATAAAATATATGAAAAATAGGGTAAAATGATTCCCTATAAGTAGAAAATAGAGAAAAATGGAGTTTGAAATCAATTTGGTATTTTAAAATATTTTTTATTTGATTTTTAAATGAACCACTAGTACTGTTCAATTTATTTAAATTTTTGTTGAATTTACTTGCCACTGAAAATATGTTCAAGATTTAGGAAATTTTTTTCTGAAAATTTTGATATATAATATGCCTATTTACAATTTTATTTTTATTTTCGTTATTCAGTTTTCCTTTTCTGTTTCTATTTAAAAAAACAAAAACTGCACATGCGCCTGGAACTAACTGTTGCCCACGTGCGCAGCATAGTGGCATCGGGCGCCCTATCATTTTTTTTTCTTTCTTCTATCCTACATGGGCCAGGCCCAGCCAGCCATTTTTTTTTGTTTTTCACTTTGGACAAATTTTGTTAAAAAAAAAAACGCAGCGCAGCCCGCGCTGTGCATGCGCACGGCCGGCCGAAGTAAAGGCCCATACGGTGCCTTTCCCTTTCTTTTCTCTTTTTTTCGTATATATTTAGTCCCACATTGCCTAGCGTTTGACCTTCGCATACCTCTTCCACCTATAAATATAGACCCATAGAGCCCCAAAAATCATCCAACTCGGGTTAAATCAATCTTTTAGTTTAACTAGCTTTCCACAAAATAAAATATTATTTCTTCTCTCCGACGGGAATTTTTAAAGTCGTCTCCTCTCTCGGAAGTCGTCTCTTCTCTGCGTTCTAAAGGTACTCTCTTCGTATTTTCCTTTACTCCTGTAGTTTATTATTTCTAGACTAGAATACGGTAGAAATCTAGTTTTTCCTTCAAGTTATTTTTTTTCGTAGGATCTTATGGGTAGAATAGTTAGATTATCAATTAGTCTCTGCATTTACATTTTAGCTCTACAATTCTTTAGCGGTAGCTATTTCTTTTCCATAAAACAGCTTGACCCTTATTTTTCAAATGGCCATAACTTTTTACTCGTTTATCCAAATTAGATGAAACCAATGCCTAGATTTTCGTCTTGATCCCATCTATCCAATGAAACTATCAAATAAACTTTTTGCAAATTCCAGATTTTTGAAATTTGTTCAGATCCATATTCAAATTTTTTTGATCATATCTTTTTATCCGTAGCTCCGTTTTCGACGAATCCAATTGCGTCCGATTTTGTATTGAAGATCTTTCCGTTCACACCATTAGTTTTATCATTTCAACATATAATTTTGATCATACTCAGATTACTCGTTTAGTCCCCAAAAGTGTTCACACTCCGTTCTAAGCTGATTCAATGCTATATTAAATTACTTGTATCTTTTGTTTCATTGATTCTTTTCCTACATGTAAATATTGACTTCCTATATACAGTAGCAATTCATATCCATCATACTTCGATTCAGATACCTTTGAATTTCTGAAATCCAATTATATTCACGCTTCGTTACGCTATAACTTGCGTTGTAGTGCTCCGTTTCAATTGAATCTTTTTGTAAACAAATTCTTATGGCATATGCTATCTATCAAGTAACATTCATGTAGTTCTCCTTATACTTTGGATCATCTTCCATAGTGTCTTCAACCTATGCTTATAAAGCAATAGTTCATCATCCTTTAACCCTTTTGAGTTGATTCTTTCACCTTTCACCTTACAACACCATAAGAACTTCCTTTTCCTATTTAACCTTAGTACGTTGTTATTTTCGCGCTATGACATATTTTGTTCCTATGTTCTTTTGGTTCTTCTTTTTGGCATGAGTGTTTACTGGATTTTATTCGTTTACGATAGATTTTCTCGGAGTGTGACGAGTAGATTATCAAAATTGTGAGAGCGATAAACTTCATCAACTATACCAGGCAAGTTCACTTTGACCATGTTATTCATACCCATGTTTTTATTGCATTTAGTGTCACCATTCATGATCCCTCCAGTAGTGTTATTGACTTCCTGTAGTTGAGTAGAATGCATGAGGTAGGAACCCATCTCCCTGTTATCAAGCCCGGGACGTTATTTATTTTTATGCTACGCTATGGTAGACGGGGTTGGTATGAGTGTTCGGGAGTGGTGTGAGTATGAAGGACCCCCTACGTCAATGGCGACAACTTCATGATGGCATCGGCAAGGACTGCATCTTCAGGACTTCAAGACCTCAAGATTTCGAGACTCGAGACAAGAATTCAATACACACTACTGGGTGAAGGACGGTTGACGGGCACCCTGGAGAAAACAGTGGATGGTCGGGATGCATGGAGAAGCGCCATGACATCTTGCGAAAAGCTTCACCCAGACTCAAAGAGACGGAAGAATACTTCATGCCCGGAAGCTTACCTGTGCAACTGCAAGTCATTATGGGCTCTGGCTTGGTTGACCTTAGTGGTTACTCTGGCTGGGACGGTGCTAGTAGATGTAGAACTACGGTAGGATTGGATGAGCACCGGACAGTGGTCAGAGGAACTCTTCGGAAGACCATGTTTCGATCGTCCTGTTCTCAAACATCATGAAGTGCGAGGACGAAACGGGAGGGATCGAATCTTGCGGGTAAAGTGTACAAACCTCTGCAGAGGGTTTAAACATAATCGATTAGCTGTGTCCCCGGTTACGGACAATTTGAGCCTCTGGACTTGGATCTATCTCAGAACTCTCAACACCGGACTGATAACTTAATTGTGGGCAACTTATGATTGTTCTGGGCTATGAGACATCGGTTGGCGGAACCATGTCATGATAGAAAACTCTGTAGTACAGACTTCTGATATTCCTTTGATGTAGGGAAAATAAAACCAGCTTTTACGCTAAACAAAACTCAGACACAGAGCCACAAAGCCAATTTGCATATAGTATAGTTTTATCATCTGTTTTCTCATGTTGTGATCTTGCCGGTACATTCAATGTACTGACCTATACGGCTGCAACGTATCATGTTGCAGATACTTTCTTCCGACGAGTAAGAGTACGGTACAGGGTTACGGTCTACACTCAACCTGCCAATGGCGTTGATGGGACTCCACACCTGACTATTTGTTTCCGCTGACAATTATGAGGTATATATCAGTTTTACGTTATTTATACATGTGATTGCACTTTGATATATACATTGATGTACTGTGTGTGTCAGCATACTGATCCAGGGATGGCACAGATACACAGAGACTTGACCGTTTGAGGTCGGGTCGCTACCAGATATGGTATCAAAGCACATGTTGACTGTAGGACGTGACCCTAGAAATCGGAAAGCCCTAGGACAGGATATTTCTTAAACTATGTTTTTAAAAAGACCCTTACTTCTCATCTTTTCTGATTTTACCACAAACTCCCTCTTACCTCAAATAGTTAGAATATACCCTTTACCCTTCTGACCACACGAAGGATCAATTGAAGCCGCTCCAAGAAGAACAAGATATCGGACAACTGATGGCCACTTCAGGGTAAATAGTATTTCACCATACATTTCGGAGAAAGAAGCTACAACCGTTGAAGACTCTGATGACTCGAAGAAATTGAAGACTCTGAAGATTTATTTGACCTTTAGAAGACCAAACCCCTGTTATATACTTACGTTAGATTGCGACGATTGTGAGCTGTCATTTGTTTGATGTTTTTCCGACAGCCACAAAATAAAACCCGTTTCTTCAAAACTTTTGTTTGTATTGTGTGTATATCCCTCCATTCTTCTCTCGTATCTCATCCCAAAACCCTTGGACCCATAGATGATGAATGAAGTTGGACTGGTATTCTCTGGACCGATGCCTAAGTTGGAGGCAGAGCTATGGATTAAAAACATGGAGGATCAATTCAGGAAAAATTTGATTGCAAGAAAGTATGAGGTTCAATACGCTCTTCAGTATTTTACCGGGAGTGCTGCAACCTGGTGGAAAATGCATCAAGCCATACAAGGATGCAACGGAGCAAAAACCTGGGAGGAATTCAAGAAGACTCTGTTGAGATCACGTCTCATCCGGAAGCACTGTGATAACCTGATGAAGAAACCTTGTGCCTGCAAGATTTGCGGAGAAATAGGACACACCCATGAAGAACACAAGAATGGATGCCCTCATTGTGAGGAAAATCACTCAGCCAAAGAATGCCCGACTGGGCAGATTACTTGTTTCCTGTGTGAAGGAACTACGCACTACCCTGCTCAGTGTCACCTTTACCCCAAGGTACAAGAAGTTATCAATCAGCAGAAAGAAGCCCTCATGGAAAGTTTAGAAGCACCTGTGATGAAGGAAGCTATTGAAGACCCTGATGGTGAAGGCCTAAACAGATTTTTCGCCCAAGCTTGCTATTCATGTGTAGAAGAAGGACATTTCTCACAGTATTGCCCGAAGGAAAGCCAAGAGTATCTCGGAGACTTCCAGACAGCAGAAATAAAGTTTGACCCTCAGGAAATAGAAGCTCTGATAATTACGGAGAGACCCAAGAATAGAAGACAAAGGCATCCCCAGAACAACCCAATTTCTGCAGAAAAGGACCTGAGTCATATCACATGTTTCATGTGCAAGGATTTAGGTCATTACGCTGATAAATGTCCAGAGAAGAAGCCAAGAACCCAAAGAGCAGACACGATCCCCAAGAAGCCCAAAGACTTGTCAGAAGTCATCTGTTTTCACTGCAAGGAAGCAGGACATTATGCTACTAAATGTCCCGACAAGATGAAAGCTGGAGCTGAGTAGTTGGAATTTTGATATTGGTAATAAGTGTAGTAGGAAGCAATTTACTTTCATGAGTACAATGAGTTGAGTTATGTAATGGATGCTCAGAGATTGTAATGAATTCATGAAATCAATAAAGTTAATGTGTCATGATTTCTTACGTGGATTTTTTTTGAGTTGTTACTCTAAAAACACAGATGTTGACCAGTTTCAAGGATATGAGAAATATGGTCTACAGATGGATTTGTGTATTACATTTTAAGGGTGGTAGTACCCTGTGGGAACACCTGACCAATGGAAAGGATAATTATATTCCACAGACTGGAGTTCGGACAAAAAAAAAGTTGGAGTTTTGCTTTTGATACGATAGTTATGAAGAAATGGAGTACTATTGGATTTACTCTAATCACCTCCGAAGAAACGTCTTACTGATCAGATTCACATCCATTCTTTCTTTCCAAATTTCTTCTTTCCATGTGGGGGGGGGGGGGGTACTCGATCCTTATTAATTCCTTGGGCCTGTGGGTTATGGGTCCACTTCAATACTTGCACAACTTTAACTTATCCTGGGGTTACAATTGTTTCCATATTCCAACATTACATCTCCTTTAAATCCAATAGTCTCTCCATTTCTTCTACTAATTCGTATCAAAGCAAAACTCCAATTTTTTTTTTTTGTCCGACGTCCCAGTCTGTGGAATATAATTATCCTTTCTTCCATGGTCAGGTGTTCCCACGGGTACTACCACCCTTAAAATGTAATCACAAATCCATCTGTAGACCATATTTCTCATATCCTTGAAACGGGTCAACATCTGTGTTTTTTAGAGTAACACTCAAAAAAAATCCACGTAAGAAATCATGAACAATTAACTTTATTGATTTCATGAATTCATTACAATCTCTGAGCATCCATTACTAACTCAACTCATTGTCTCATGAAAGTAATTGCTTCCTACTACACTTATTACCAATCTCAAAATTCCAACTACTCAGCTCCAGCTTTATCTTGTCGGGACATTTTGTAGCATAATGTCCTGCTTCCTTGACAGTGACACAGATGACTTCTGACAGTCTTTGGGCTTCTTGGGGACGTGTCTGCTCTTGGGTTCTTGGCTTCTTCTCTGGCACATTTATCATCGTAATGACCTAAATCCTTGCACATGAAACATGTGATATGACTCAGGTCCTTTCTGCAAAATTGGTGTTCTGGGGATCCTTTGTCTTCTATTCTTGGGTCTCTCCGTAATTATCAGAGCTTCTATTTCCCTGAGGGTCAAACTTTATTTCGCTGTCTGGAAGTCTCCGGAGTACTCTTGGCTTTCCTTCGGGCAATACTGTGAGAAATGTCCTTCTTCTACACATGAATAGCAAGCTGGGCGAAAAATTGTTTAGGCCTTCACCATCAGGGTCTTCAATAGCTTCCTTCATCACGTGCTTCTAAACTTTCCATGAGGGCTTCTTTCTGCTGATTGATACTTCTTGTACCTTGGGGTAAAGGTGACACTGACAGGGTAGTGCGTAGTTCCTTCACACAGGAAACAAGTATCTGCCCAGTCGGGGCATTCTTTGGCTGAGTGATTTTCCTCACATGAGGGCATCCATTCTTGTGTTCTTCATGGGTGTGTCCTATTCTCCGCAAATCTTGCAGGCACAAGGTTTCTTCATCAGGTTATCACAGTGCTTCCGATGAACGTGATCTCAACAGAGTCTTCTGAATTCCTCCCAGGTTTTTTTGCTCCGTTCAATCCTTGATGGCTTGATGCATTTTCCACCAGGTTGCAGCACTCCCGGTAAAATACTGAAGAGCGTATTGAACCTCATACTTTCTGCAATCAAATTTTTCCTGAATTGATCCTCCATGTGTTTAATCCATAGCTCTGCTCCACTTAGGCATCGGTCCAGAGAATACCAGTCCAACTTCATTCATCTCTATGGGTCCAAGGGTTTTGGGATGAGATACGAGAGAGAATGGAGGGATATACACACAATACAACAAAAGTTTTGAAGAAACGGGTTTATTTTGTGGCGTGTCGGAAAAACATCAACAAATGACAGCTCCAATCGTCGCAATCTACGTAAGTATATAACCAGGGGTTTGGTCTTCTAAAGGTCAAATAAATCTTCAGAGGTCTTCAATTTCTTCGAGTCACAGAGTCTTCAACGGTTGTAGCTTCTTTCTCCGAAATGTATGGTGAAATACTTTTCCCTGAAGTGGCCATCAGTTGTCCGATATCTTGTTTCTCTTGGAGCGGCTTCAATTGATCCTTCGTGTGGTCAGAAGGGTAAAGGGTATATTCTAACTATTTGAGGTAAGAGGGAGTTTTGGGTAAAATCAGAAAAGGATGAGAAGTAAGGGTCTTTTAAAAACATAGTTTAAGAAATATCCTGTTCCTAGGGCTTTCCGATTTCTAGGTCACTTCCTAAAGTCAACATGTGCTTTGATACCATATCTGGTAGCGACCGACCTCAAACGGTCAAGTCTCTGTGTATCTGTGCCATCCCTGGATCAGTATGCTGACACACACAGTACTCAATGTATATATCAAAGTGCAATCACATGTATAAATAACGTAAAACTGATATATACCTCATAATGTCAGCGGAAACAAATAGTCAGGTGTGGAGTCCCATCAACGCCATTGGCAGGTTGATGTAGACCGTAACCCTGTACCGTATCTTACTCGTCGGAAGAAAGTATCTGCAACATGATACGTTGCAGCGCGTATATGTCAGTACATTGATGTACCGGCAAGATCACAACATGAGAAACAGATGATAAAAAACTATACTATATTGCAAATTGGCTTTGTGCTCGTGTCTTGAGTTTGTGTTAGCGTAAAGCTGTTTTATTTTCCCTACAATCAAAGGAATATCAGAGTCTGTACTACAGAGTTGTTCTATCATGACATGGTCCGCACACCGATGTCTCATAGCCCAGAACAATCATAAGTTGCCCACAATTAAGTTATCAGTCCGGTGTTTGAGAGTTCTATATAGATCCAAGTCAGAGGCTCAAATTGTCGTAACCGGGACACAGCTATCGATTATGTTTAACCCCTGCAGAGGTTTGTACCTTTACCCGCAAGATTCGATCCCTCCCGTTTCGTCCTCGCACTTCATGATGTTTGAGGAACAGGACGATCGAAACATGGTCTTCCGAAGAGTTCCTCTGACCACTGTCCGGTGCTCATCCATCCTACCGTAGTTCTACATCTACTAGCACCGTCCCCAGCAGTAGTAACCACTAAGGTCAACCAAGCCAGAGCCCATAATGACTTGCAGTTGACAGGTAAGCTTCCGGGCATGAAGTATTCTTCGTCTCTTCGAGTCTGGGTGAAGCTTTTCGCAAGATGTCTGGCGCTTCGCCATGCATCCCGACCAATCCACTGTTTTCTCCAGGGTGCCCGTCAACCGTCTTCACCCAGTAGTGTGTATTGAATTCTTGTCTCGAGTCTCGAAATCTTGAGGTCTTGAAGTCTGAAGGATGCAGTCCTTGCCGATGCCATCATGAAGTTGTCGCCATTGACTAGGGGGTCCTTCATACTCAACCACTCCCGAACACTCATACCAACCCCGTCTACATAGCGTAGTATAAAATAAATAACGTCCCGGGCTTGATAACAGGAGATGGGTTCCTACCTCATGCATTCTACTCAATACAGGAAGTCAATAACACTACTGGAGGGATCATGAATGGTGACACTAAATGAGCAATAAAAACATGGGTATGAATAACATGGTCAAAGTGAACTTGCCGGTATAGTTGATGAAAGTTTATCGCTCTCACAATTTTGATAATCTACTCTCACACTCCGAGAAAAATCTATCGAAACTAATAAAATCCAGTAACACTCATGGCCAAAAAGAAGAACCAAAGAACATAGGAACAAAATATGTCATAGCGCGAAAATAACAACGTACTAAGGTTAAATAGGAAAAGGAAGTTCTTATGGTGTTGTAAGGTGAAAGGTGAAGAACAATCTCAAAAGGTAAAGGATATGAACTATTGCTTTATAAGCATGGTTGAAGACACTATGGAAGATGATCCAAAGTATAAGGAGAACTACATGAATGTTACTTGATAGATAGCATATGCCATAAGAATTTGTTTACAAAAAGATTCAATTGAAACGGAGCACTACAACGCAAGTTATAGCGTAACGAAGCTTGAATATAATTGGATTTCAGAAATTCAAAAAGTAGCGAATCGAAGTATGATGATATGAATTGCTACTGTATATAGGAAGTCAATATTTACATGTAGGAAAAGAATCAATGAAACAAAAGATACAAGTAATTTAATATACATTGAATCAGCTAGAACGGAGTGTGAACACTTTTGGGGACTAACGAGTAATCTGAGTATGATCAAAAATATGTTGAAATGATAAAACTAATGGTGTGAACGGAAAGATCTTCATACACAAATCGGACGCAATGTGATCGTCGAAAACGGAGCTACGGATAAAAAGATATGATCAAAAAATTTGAATATGGATCTGAACAATTTCAAAAATCTGGAATTGCAAAAAGTTTATTTGATAGTTTCTCTTGGATAGATGGGATCAAGACGAAAATCAGGCATTGGTTTCATCTAATGGATAAAACGAGTAAAAAGTTATGCCATTTGAAAATAAGGGTCAAGCTGTTTTAATGGAAAAGAAATAGCTCCGCTAAAGAATTGTAGAGCTAAAATGTAATGCAGAGACTAATTGATAATCTAATATTCTACCCATAATATCCTACGAAAAAATAACTTGAAGGAAAAACTAGATTTCTACCGTATTCTAGTCTAGAAATAATAACTACAGGAGTAAGGAAAATCGAAGAGAGTACCATTTAGAACGCAGAGAAGAGAACGACTTCCGAGAGGGGACGACTTTAAAAATTCCCGTCGGAGAGAGAAATAATATTTTATTTGTGGAAAGCTAGTTAAACTAAAGATGATTTAACCGAGTTGGATGATTTTTGGGCTCTATGGGTCTATATTATAGGTGGAAGAGGTATGCGAAGGTCAAACGCAGCAATGTGGGACTAAATATATACAAAAAAAGAGAAAGAAAGGGAAAGGCACCGTATGGGCCTTTACTTCGGCCGCCGTGCGCATGCACAGCGCGGGCTGCGCTGCGTTTTTTTTTTTAACAAATTTGTCCAAAGTGACAAAACAAAAAAAATGGCTGGCTGGGCTGGCCCATGTAGGATAGAAGAAAAGAAAAAAAAATGATAGGGCGCCCGATGCCACTATGCTGCGGGCACGTGGGCAACGTTAGTTCCAGGCGCATGTGCAGTTTTTGTTTTTTAAATAGAACAGAAAAGGAAAACTGAAATAACGAAAATAAAAATAAATGTAAATAGGCATATTATAATCAAAATTTTCGAGAAAAAATTTCCTAAATCTGAACATATTTTCAGTGGCAAGTAAATTCAACAAAATTAAATAAATGAACAGTACTAGTGGTTCATTTAAAAATCAAATAAAAAATATTTTAAAATACACAAATTGATTTCAAACTATTTTTCTCTACTTTTCTACTATAGGGAATCATTTTACCCTATTTTCATATATTTTATTTTGGAGAAAATATTGAATAAAAACCAATAACTCCAAATTGAAGTGGTTCAAATACTACTTCCAATGACTTCAATTTGATTCTTGTAACTTCCAACTCATATTTCATATAATTGAAGAAGTAATTTTATCTTCTCTCGTGAAAATCATTGAGTGCATAAATGTTTCCGAATTGAATATTCCAAATGGAATTCAAATCTTTTCAAAACCCTTTCATTTTTTATGGAAGAAGTCATATTCATCTTCACTCTAGGTTTGTTATGATAAATAATTTGAATTCATGAGGATCAAATGCAAGGATGAAAGTTTGGGAAAGTCATTTCATTCCCTCTCATTCAACTTTCAAAAAGTTTCAAATTCCACTCATTTCACACAATCAGTCACAACAACAATCAAACAACAAGCATAAATATTTTAATTATTATCACATTCCAAATTTAGAATTTGGGATGTACAGGTTGCCTCCCAACAAGCACGTTTTCTTAATGCCTTTTAGCTAGACATGATGATTTCATGTTGCTCAAATAAAAGATACAATTGAAACACAAAGAGAGCAATCATGAAGCATATGACTAGCAATTTAAGCTAACCCCACTTCTTATGCATAGGGATTTGTGAGCAAACAACTTATGGAAACAAGAATCAACTAGCATAGAGAAGGCAAAACAGTGCAAACTTCAAAACTTTCAACATAAAGAAGGAACTTGATATTATTGCAATATGGTAAAAGCATATGTTCCCCTCTCATATAATTTTCAGTAGTATCATGTAATGAATTCAACAATAAACTATCACATAAAAGCATTCTTTTCATGATCCACATACTAAAGTTTTTATTACTCTCCACAATAAGCAAATTTATTCTTCATGATGTAGTATGGGAGCAAATCAAACCAAATAACTATCATGAGATTGAAAATTAAAATCATGATACATTCATGGTTATTCATTGTTCAATATAGCATACATGTCATCACCATAATCTCATAAATATGAGGCATGCTTTTCCATCTTGTAAATATTCTCATCAAAACTTGGGGGGCTCTAAACATCTCATCTTTCATCATATCATAGCATCCCCAAGCTTATGGCTTTTGCATATCATTAGCATCATGGATATTCCAAGATTTCATAACTAACAACATTGCAATCATGTCATCATTTAATGGCCAAACATTTTATTGAATTCTTCTTCTATCAATTGAGCACAATTTTCCTTCCATATTTTCAAGAAAGACATGATAAAGACGAATAATTGAGACCACCTCATTCCATTTTTTTTGTAATTTTCTTTTATAAACCAAACTAGTGATAAAAACAAGAAACAAAAAGATTCAATTGCAAGATCTAAAGATATACCTTCATGCACTCACTCCCCGGCAACGGCGCCAGAAAAGAGCTTGATGTCTACTAACGCCAACTTTATTCTTGTAGACTCGTGTTGGGCCCTCCAAGCGCAGAGTTTGTAGGACAGTAGCAATTTTCCCTATCAGTGGATGACCTAAGGTTTATCAAATCCGTGGGAGGCATAGGATAAGATGGTCTCTCTCAAACAACCCTGCAACCAAATAACAAAGAGTCTCTTGTGTCCCAACACACCAAATACAATGATAATTGTTAGGTGCACTAGTTCGGCAAAGAGATGGTGATACAAGCATAATATGGATAGTAGATATTGATTTTTGTAATAGGAACAATAAAAAACACAAACAGTAGCAATTTGATAAAACGGAGCACAAAACGTATGCAATGCTTGAAAATGAGGCATGGGTCCGTACTTTCTCACTAGTGCAATGTCTCAACACATGCTAATATATTGATCATATACCTTCCCTCAACATGCGATGAAGAATCACTCCAAAGTTCTATCTAGCGAGAACATAAGAAGAAATGTTTGTAGGGTATAAACCACACTCAAAGCTATTCTTCCGATCAATCATGTAGAGTTCGTACTAAATACACCATATTCTTCCGATCGACTCAAACCAAGGGTTTTCTACTAATAACACCATATGAATACACATCAACCAACTCTAATGTCACGTAGCATACTCCAATGTCACCGCGAGTATCCGTGAGTTGATATACGATATGCATCAAACAGTTTCCAGATTCATATATACTCAAATCGAACACAAAGAACCTTCAAAGGATGCCCCAAGATTTGTACGGACGAGAGAAACAAAGACAAGAACAGCATCAACCCCTATGCATAGATACCCCAATGTCACCTCGGAATCCGTGAGTTGAGTGCCAAAACATATATCAAGTGAATCAATATGATACCCCCATTGTCACCGCGGGTATTCATAGCAAGACATACATAATGTTTCTCAAATCCATAAAAGTATTCAATCCGATAAGAACAAATCTCAATGGAAAACTCAATTCACAACAAGATAAGGGGGAAAACACCATATGATCCCACTATATTAACAAAGCCCGCGCGATACATCAAATCGTGCATCTCAAGAACACGAGAGAGAGAGAGATTAAACACATAGCTACTGGTACAAACCCTCAACCCCCCGAGGGTGAACTACTCCATCCTCATCATGGTGGCCGCCGGATGATTGAAGATGGCACCGGTGATGATTTCTCCCTCCGGCAGGGTGCCGGAACAGGGTCTATATTGGTTTTCGTGGCTACAAGAGCTTGCGGCGACGGACTTCTGATCTATGACTACCCCGAGGGTTGTTGGAATATTTGGGAATTTTAGGGCGAAGAGAGGCTGGTGTGGGAGGCCACCGATGTGGGCACACACCCACTTGGGCGCGCCTGGGCCCCCAGCGCGCCTGGTGGGTTTGCTCTCCCGGTGCTCCCTCTTTACTTCTTTGGCCCCATCGGGTGTCTTCTGGTCAAGAAAAAATCTCCAAAAAGTTTCGCTGTGTTGGGACCTCCGTTTGGTATTGATTTTCTGCGATGTAAAAAACAAGCAAAAAATAGCAACTGGCTACTGGGCACTATGTCAATAGGTTTAGGTCCAAAAAATGATATAAAGTTGCTATAAATGATTGTACAAAATCCAATGATAATATAACAGCATGAATACTTCATAAATATAGATACATTGGAGATGTATCAAGTGCCAAGGGCACAGAGGTCTACTGCTGAGCCAGTTGCAGACATGAGGCCTACTCACTCTGCTCCTGCCACCACAGCACAGTGCCACCACCAGTGTCAACCCCACTGCTCAACAGACATCTAGCTGAAGCATTTGAGAGAAACTGCTCTCTCATGCCATCCATAGCACACCGGAGCAACAAGCCAGAAGACCCCTTCAGGAACTTCCCGGAGATCGTACCTAGAGTGCCGTATAGCACTATACATTTTTCAAACTTTTTGGTAACTTGTTGCCAAAGGGGGAAAAGTGTATAGATCATAGGCTGAGAGAGAGAGAGAGAGTCTTTGCTCTTGTGGTTTTATTTGCCTTGCTACTTCGTTTGGTTGATTGCTACTGGATCCTACTTATTGTGCTATGCTCATGAGATACCTTGTGTTGATCATGTGGTTGATCATACTATGCTTATGTGTGCTTATATGCCTATCTCTCATGATTTGTCTGTGTATGATCCCTCACTTGTATCTTGGGTGATGCGTGCATGTTATTTTACCTTATGCATTTTATGCACTCCACCAACATGTATGTGATATGGAAGAGTGATCCATGATCTAATCAATTGTGCATTTGCATTCAAATGCAAATTTTAAATAATGCACAAATTTAGGGGGAGCTTTGCTTATCACATACTTCTCAAAGCGATGATGTATTTCATTCATTTTTATCATGTCCAATCTTTGAATCTATATGTTGTATCATTACCAAAAGGGGGGGAGATTGAAAGTGCAACTAATCCCCGGGTGGTTTTGGTAATTCATAACAAATATAGCTCTGAACTAATGTCCATTCAAGATAAATATTTCAGGAAGTTCAATGAATCATGGCATGGACTAGAGATGTGGACCCCTCAAAATGCTAAGGACACACATTGGCAAAGCTCAGACTCTTCATCTTTGTTTAGTGATCCAAGATCACATTGAGTCCATAGGAAAGCCAATACTATTAAAAGGGGATGAGGTGTTGCATAATGTCTTGCGTTGCTCAATGCTTAGTGATATTGCTCTCCAAACCCTCAACCCTTTCTCCATCCAAATATGTAAAAACCCTAAACTCCAACTCGGCCCCACTAATTCTTTCTATCCGGCCCACCGAGTTCATATGACATAGCCACAGCCAGAAACCCCCTAACAGTCGGTCACACCGATACGAATCTCGGTCTCACCAGATGGCCTTGCCTAACCTCCTGATCTGTTGCAAATATTCGGTCTCACCGAGATGGCTTGACCAAGTCTCTTTGCCTATTGCTTCACCTTCGGTGCCTCACCAGTTGATGCAATCGGCGCACTGAGATGCGGTTTTCCCTAAGCCTAGCACATCGGTTCCCACCGAGTTGTTCAGTCTGTCCCACCGAGATTCCTAACGTTCACATTTTGAACAATCGGTCCACCGAGTTTACCCATTCGGTCTCACCTAGTTGGTTAAATTGTTGTACGGTTGGATTGGTTTGGAGGCTATATATACCCCTCCACCCCTCTTCTCATATGTGAGAGAGCCCCACAGACCAATGCCTACCTTCCACCCTACATTTTCTGAGAGAGAACCACCTACTCATTTGTTAGATCAAGATATTCCAATCCTACCACAAGAATCTGATTTCTTAGCCTTCCCCAAGTTTTTTCCACTCAAATCATCTTTCCACCATATCAAATCTGAGAGAGAGAGTTGAGTGTTGGGAGGACTATCATTTGAAGCACAAGAGCAAGGAGTTCATCATTCACACACCATTTATTACCTTTGGAGAGTGGGTGTCCTCCTAGATTGGTTAGGTGTCGCTTGGGAGCCTCCGTCAGATGTGGAGTTGACCAAGAAGTTTATAAGGGCAAGGAGATCGCCTACTTCATGAAGATCTACCGAGTGAGGCAAGTCCTTCGTGGGCGATGTGCATGGTGGGATAGACAAGGTTGCTTCTTCGTGGACCCTTCGTGGTGGAGCCTCCGTGGACTCGCGCAGCGTTACCCTTCGTGGTTGAAGACTTCATCAACGTGGATGTACGATAAGCCCACCTTCGGAACACGCCAAAAATTTCGTGTCTCCATTGCGTTGCTTTCTCCAAACCCTTCCCTTTACCTCATATGCAATGTTTTACTTTCCGTGCTACACTCTTAGAATTGCATGTTAGGTTGTTGCTTGACTTGTGCTAATTGCTAAAATATGCCCACAACTAAATGGGAAATGTTAGATTTTTATTTGGTCAAGTAGTCTAATCACCCCCCTCTAGACATACTTTCGTCCTACAGAACCATCACGTTTATTGCCCCTTATGATAGCAACTTTATTATGCAGTCCATTGCTTTTATTACTTAGCCTCACAATTTTTTGTGCAAGCTTATTTCCTTTACAATAAAGATCAAACATATTTGAAGCAATTTTTATGCTTAGCAACCGATGACAACTACTTGAGGATCTTATTCAATCCATAGCCAGGTATAGTGGACTCTCATACCACGAATGGGTTTAAGGTTTTGAGTGCACAAGTAGTATCTACTACTGTGGTGCGGATTTTTGGCTAGTCAAAGATGTTTGGGCAAGCACCACATGTTGGAGGATTCTATGATCAATATAACTTCTATGTGAATATGACACAAACAAATCTTACGTTGTCTTCTTGTCCAACGTCAACCATTGGCATAAATACTTAATGGGGGCTCACAATCACTAAAAGATGTCCAGATATTATGTTTTGCATGTGAATCTTCTCTTCCCTTATTAATTCTTTGATGAATTGCACCATTGACCAATGCTATGTTTGGTCAACTTTCAATAATTTTACCACTTATACTTTTCCTTTGTAAATGTTATTACTTTCCATAAGATTAGCATATTATATTTTTTTGTATTTTCTTTATTTTGATTGAACATAAAGATAAAGAAGCAAGAACTCAAACTAATCTTATTATATAACCTCAACTCGATTACATAGATAGATAGATCATGAAACTAGCACTCAAAAATAGATCATACTAACATTATTCAACTAAATCATGAAATAACTAAGGATCAAACTAAAATGTGGTGAGATTAAAAGTAATGGTGATACGATACCCGGGGCACCTCCCCCAAGCTTGGCACAAGCCAGGGGAGTGCCCATACCATGTTCTAGTTTGTCCTTCTTCGGTGATGGAGATTGTGATGAGGTGGTAAGCTTCCCTAGCTTAATGTTTGAGGTTGAAATCTCCTCCCTCAAGTCATCGACTTCTTGCTCAATGCTTTAGTACCTTTTGCATAATGCCTCCTTACTTTCCCTGCAGAAAACGGGATGGGATACAATTGGATCTTAGATTTGTTTACTGTGTTTGGGAGGCTCGACTTCTTGAACTCCACATGCATATCTCCTGGTTGAGGTAGGGGGACATCGTCTTCATCATCCGGCTTGTGTCTCCGTTTCCTTCAGTTGGCTCTTGCCTCCTCTTCGTGGACCATCCATAGGGATCTATATCCCCATAGATCCTTGGATTTACAATATAGTGGAAACATACTTCTCTCCATTAGAGTCTTGGGACGACATGCTTTCAGATTATTCGGAAATCAGCAACGACAACAAAACGAGGATACTCCGCGCGATGCGGTGGTCAAATGTCCAGGGGTATATTAAAGAATTGTTTGTCTTGCAAAACAATATACGCCCTCTGTTTCGTTTTTCAGTTTGCATAAAGATTTGGTCAAAGTCCATCTTGTTTAACTTTGACTAAAGTTTTATAGAAAAAGTTATCAGATATTTTCCTCGCCCTCCGCTTCCACCATGATTTTTTTTTTTTCCGTCATGGACGGCCCAAAGAATGTCAAGTAGGTGCGTCCTCCGGCCCGCCAGACAAAAGCCCCAATTTACTGTCATGATTTTTTGTCATAGAGTGGAGCCCACTACTCTAGATGATACATGTTTTTGTCACAATTATCGTCATAGAAGTGTCATAAGCATGACAGAAAAAAATTCATATTCGGTTCATAATGTCACGGATGTTTCTTTTTTTTTTGTAGTGGCATCTCTTCTGTTTGACAAGAACCAATTTCCAGCATCGCCATATTCCTCATGTGGATATGGAGCCTATTCCTTGCTTCCGGACTGTATTGGCTGTTCTTACATGATGTCGGATTACTCAACTTCTGCTTTGACGTAGGCGACTGGAATGA
This sequence comes from Thinopyrum elongatum, assembly GCA_011799875.1. Lineage (NCBI taxonomy): Eukaryota > Viridiplantae > Streptophyta > Magnoliopsida > Poales > Poaceae > Thinopyrum > Thinopyrum elongatum. The sequence goes on along the minus strand of CM022302.1, from coordinate 491,753,055 downwards.
AGAGCTTAGTCTTCAGTTATATACAACTGTACATTTTCCTACAACGCTGACGACATGCTTCATGGGCTCTGAACTGATGATTGAAGACACTCACCAAAAGCACCTGTTGACGACTTGGTTCGTGCTCACCAGTTGATCCACCCCATGAAAAAGCCATGAATAAAAGAACATGAGCTCCAAATCATCTGATGCAAGTGCTTATGAAGCCATTTGGCTGAAGGAGAAGCTCCAAGGACAACCTTCATTGTGAGGATTTGCTCTATGTGCCCAAAATTGTCTATCGCATCTGTCCAAGACACCTCAGTCCCCCAAGGTCACCACTCCAATACTGAAGAAGTTGTCAGAGTTATGAAGAATCTGCTATTCCAATCATCACATTACTCCCATCAACATTCACAATTTCTTCATAAGGACTTTGGTATAGTGGGCACAGTCACTTTTTGATCTGAAGCTGTATGCTCCATTGATCATGGATTCATCAATCCCGGTCTTCAATTCACTACAAGACTAATCGTCCAGAATCACTTGAGCTATCTGCCTGAGTTGAGTTCTTCAGAGTACTCTCTGTTGGGGAACGTAGCAGAATTTTAAATTTTTCTACGCATCACCCAAGATCAATCTATGGAGTCATCCAGCAACGAGTGAGAGGGGAGTGTATCTATACCCTTGTAGACGCGAGCGGAAGCGTTCAAGAGAAGGGGTTGATGAGTCGTACTCGTCGTGATCCAAATCACCGATGACCGACGCCCGACGGAACGGCACCTCCGCGTTCAACACACGTACGGAGCAGAGAGACGTCTCCTCCTCTTGATCCAGCAAGGGGGGAGGAGAGTTGATGGGATCCACAGCACGACGGTGTGGTGGGTGTGAAGCACGCGGGATTTCAGCGCTTCGCCAAGGCTACTGGAGGAGGAAGTATGTGTCCGGAGGGAGAGGGAGGCGCCGGGCTGAGCGTTCTTCCCATGCACCTCCCCACTATATATAGGGGTGGGGGGGCTGGTTTCTTGCCCTCCAGTCCGATTGGGGCGTTGGCAAAGGTGGAAGGAAAAATCCCATCCTTTCCCTTCCCCACCGATTGTTATCCCCCTTTTTTAGGGATCTTGATCTTATCTTCGGATATGATCTTATTCTTCTAAGGGGGAATCTTGGTGCGCCTTGACTAGGGGTGTGGGGCCTTGCCCCCACTACCCACGTTCATGTGGGTCCCCCCATGCAGGTGGCCCCACTCCGGAACTTCTAGAACCTTCTTCGTACAATACCGAAAAATCCGAACATTTGTCCGGGGCCAAATAGGACTTCCCCTATATAATCTTTACCCTCCGGACCATTCCGTAACTCCTCGTGACGTCCAGGATCTCACGAGACTCCGAAAAATCTTTCGGGTTACCGCATACTAAATATCCTATAACCTAGCGTCACCGCAACCTTAGTGTGTAGACCCTACGGGTTTCGGGAGGACACGCAGACATGACCGATGATGACTTCCGCGTCAAATACCATACCCAACAGCGGGATTCTGGATACCCATGTTGGCTCCCACATGCTCCTCGATGATCTCATCGGATACCACGATGTCGAGGATTCATCATCCCGTACGCAATCCTTTGTCTATCGGATCAGCATACTTGCCCCGAGATTCGATCGTCGGTATATTCGATACCTTGTTCAATCTCGTTTACCGGCAAGTCTCTTTACTTACTCGTTTCCGAACACATATCCCCGTGAACAACTCCTGATCACTTGAGCTTCATATGATGATGTCCA